>RXID01008533.1:115000-357500 GCA_005019695.1 Trichopus zeylanicus subsp. travancoricus
TTTTTCGGAAAACTCCATCTATTCTGTGTGGATGGTAGGCGGGCCTATATTTCTCAGTTTCAATAAGACTCCTTATGAGCATTGTTTCTATCTACCATTATCTAGAAATAATCAAGTTATTAATGACTGGATGAAACCAAGAAATAACCCCTCGCGTGCGAAATTATAGAAGATCCCCTTTAGGATTAAACAATTCCATCGAATTGAGTATGACTGTATGTGTGATAGCATCTACTATACTGGGAATATCAATGAACCCAATTCTTGCAATTGCTCAGGATACCCTCTTTTAGCTTCTAGGTCTATTTCTTAGTTCAAGATCCCTCTTACTAACTGGAATAAAAGAATTAGTATATCTGTTCCACCCAAAATGAGAAGGGATAGGGGTTATGAACTTATAATCATGGAATCGATTCAATCATCAGATTATAAGTTCATTCCATATTGGACCAGACTGAAATAGGGTTATGTATATTCTTATTATGAGAATTATGAGAAGGGGTCATTCGAGCGTATGCAAATAGATACTATGTTTATTTACATGTGGATCCCTACGTCATTACATTCACATTCTATTTAGGATTAGGAATAGATGTAATCAGACCCGCTTTTGCCATATCTATCATTATTTGGGTACCATATTCACTTCTTTGGTGCTTTTATTGAATTGAGAAATAGGTTTGATTGTACATCTTTTTTATATATATAAGATATCCTCTGGATAATGCAAATCGAAGCAATTTGATGTCTGACTCGGGCCTATATGACCGATCGATAGAAATACTCCAACACTCCACCTTTGTCACTTTGTCATATATGGAATATATGACACTAGATAGATATCATATTCATGGAATATGATTCACTTTCAAGTTGCCTTGATGGTGAAATGGTAGACATGTGAGACTCAAAATCTTGTGCTAAAGAGCGTGGAGGTTCGAATCCTCTTCAAGCCATAATATTGAGAATGCTCATTGAATGAGCAATTCAATAACAGATTTTGGATCGAATTAATATTTGTATTGATATAACGAGTATCTTATCTATTGATACGAAGTATTCTAGCAATCCCCATGATCTGAGTCTAGGCTGTTGGAATTGGAATAAGATTAGTAATGGATTACAAAATCTTGGTGATCTTCTCTATCTAATGAATGAGGAGTCCGTTTTGAAATCACGCGCCCTACACCCACCCCCGAGTATATGATTCAATAGGAATCACACAAGGGTAGATTGATAGAAACCTCTGATAAAATATCCACCAATACCTGTTACCCAGCAAATAAAAGACATAGTCCATTTTAGGGATTGGTGACTTACCCATTCAGTGACTTTGGCACTGGAAGTTCCCAAAATGGTATTGGGTCAGATGAATTAGAGAATAGACAGACATCTGTTGGTATTCCAGCCTTCCTTCTCCTTTCAGGGCCTATTCAAAAGAGAATCTTGTACCTCTTGGTCGTAAATATCTAAATAGAATGAACTGGCCTCTGTGGATATCTTTGCTTTGGAACAAAACAATTCAAAAATTCGAATTAGACTCGGTCAATTGGAATGTGTATTATTCATATGGGGATATTCCAATTGAGAAGATCCATCGACCTGAGATGAAAAGAAAGGTTTATCTATTTTCTTTAGTTATTTAGTTAAACAAAGGATTCGTTATTGGAGCAGATAGCAACAACCATTTCATCAGACATGTGTATTTTTTTTTTCGATGGATTTACATGGTTTCATTAATGGAAATTGTTTGATGTAGTGAGTGAGAGCCTCTGGTTGTTTGCTATTAAAGAATTCTTATTTAGGCAGTTCATATCATCCATACATAGTGTTTTGATCTAAGATTTCAATTCTTCCATGTTTCAGCAGTAAGTAGCATATTGTCCCATGGAGCTAAGGTCTGAAATATGGAATAAACAAGTGTTTCCATGACTCTACCACCCAACCAATTCTGTTCTAGTTAATCCCATTTTCATAGCCACATATCATTATAGCTAAGGAATGAGAAATCTTTCTCCTGTTACATGAATCAAATGTTTCATGTCATCCAGGAAAAGCCATCTCTTTCTCAATAATGTCTTTGTTATTTGATCCAAAAGCGTTCCATTAGATAGGAATAGATTTGATAAATACTGATAACTCTCAGATAGAGTATTAGAATGGAAAGATCCATTAGATAATGAACTATTGGTTCTAATCCATCTCTGGTGATGAATCAACAATTCGAAGTGTTTTTCTTGCGTATTCTTGATGAACCAACATTTATATATAGATGTAGGAGGATTTGTTTGGGAAGTAATAAGCCCCTTTGACAGCTCTTCATCTACAAAGAATTCTCAATGTGAAAACACAGAGACAAAGGGTTGATCTTTGAATAGGAAAAAGAATGGATCTACAGGGTCCCAAATGAATTGGCTTATTCGAAAAAAGCCTTGTTCTTTGGAAGAACTATCTCATGTTTGGTACTGCATGGTTCCACTATGCAAGAACTCCAAATCATTCTCTTGAAGCTCATCCTCTTTATGATAAATGATCTGCTTGCCATGAAATGACCCTGCCCAATAGGGAAATCCCAATTTAGTGGGCCTTTTGATACAATCAAATAGATTACCACACGGGTGCCATATTCTAGGAGCCCAAACTATGTGATTGAATAATCCTCCTCTATCTATTGTAGATCGAGGGCTCCTTCTCCTTCCCCTTCTTCAAACTCTGATTCATATTTTTCATATAGAAATCTCTGATCAATGATAGAACAAGATCCATTTTGCATCATATCTAACTGATTCCTTGGTTCAAGTAATGTCACTCGATTATTATCAAACTAACTGCAATCTTTTTCTATCTGCGAGGATCCCACCAGAGTGCCTTCTACTTCTAATAGGACATGAACTAGATCAGAATCATTCTCAACAAATCCATAAGAAGTGATCCAATTTTTTTCATCGGGTCTGAGTGAAGACCAAAGATCTTGAGTAATGGATCCGGCAAAACTACTCAAATGATAAAGAAGTATCATTAATTTCTTCATACTCGTTCCAAGTTCGAAGTACCATTCATACAAATAAGAATCCCCTTCCTTACATGATTTCTTCTTCATATAGATAGATATAGGATCCATGGGGCAATTACTTAGAAGTATGTTTTGTGCAACACCCCTTCCTATCTGATAAAAAAGGATCCCATGATCCTGAACCCATCTTACCTGGGATCGCAAATCCCAAGTTTGTCTATGAAGAGCTGATCTAATTGTATTAGTTTCTATAATTGATTTCCTCTACATAATACTAATTAATAGGGCCTCATTGATAAGTGCTACAAGATCTCGTGCATTGTAACCCATGGTTATGGACTCGAATCCATTAGTATGGAACATTTTCTTTTCCAAACAAAATTCCCTAGTATATGAAAGAATGAAAAAGTGCTTTCATTATTGTGGAATAAGAAGCCTTTGTATCTTAATGCATGTATTTAATTTATTCAGAGTTATTAAAGTGGGATCCACTTTTTTGGGAATATGAGATGAAGCAATAACAAGGATATTTCTAGTGGAACATCTTTCACAATCCCTGGAGAGACAGTTCTATAATAGATCGAGGGATAAGTAATTTGACTCATTCACATATAGATCATGAAAGTTTGGAATCCATATTATGCAAGGAGACATTGATTTTGCTAATTCAAATTGAAGGGTGATAGCAAATTGGTCTATTTTTGGCATCATATACATAGTTAGCACATTCGTCATAATTAGCAACTCTGTATCAAGGTTATCATCAATATCATCACTATCATCAATAAGATAACCTTTAGGCTTGTCATCCAGGAACTTGTTCAGAAATACCAAAATGAAACAAACATAGGAGTTTGTCTCTAAGTATTTCACCAAATAGGACCATCCAGTTCCTATAGAACCTATCACTAAAATACCCCTAGAAGGGGATAGGGCTAAGCGGAGCGAAAAGGGTTTTCCATGAGATGGGAAATGAAAACTATTAGCCCCACATGAGATTTATGAATAAGCGATTGTCTAATAATGAGCAAGGAATATCTGTCTTTCTGCTAAATAGGATCTATTGAACTCATAATTCATTAGATTCTTTTATGAATGTCAACAAAGTATCGTAAGTAAATTGATCCCGGTTATTGAATCATTTGATAACCAGAGTTATTCTTTGCTAAATGATCACTATGAGTCAGACCCAATAGAATTTGATCAATCCTTCTTATCAATGAAAAGATTGCTTTACTAGTTTGACTTAAATGTCTTGTATTTCTCAAAAAAGTGATTCGATTGATGGCATTTGGTATGATACTTATGAGATCGATGAGATTGATATTCAAATATTTCTTCTTAGAACATATTGATTTGATCCCATAAGTGGGACTACCACCCAATAGCATGTTGCCACCAAAAGTAGAACTATGTATTTCTCCCAGAGAATCTCCTGATTATTCCAGAGCAACTAGAATGAGATTCTTCAACCAGAAATAATTCAGTTCAGATGTAGGATACCTATACAAAAGTTTTTGCAACTCAATCATGTATGATGGAATCATCAAAGATTTGATCTTTTCTAACTCTTTGTGTAACTCACTAGAGGCTTAGAAAATAAAGAGAAGATGTATATGAATGAGATATCTAGCAACAAGAAGAAGGAAAAGGATTGAATAGAGGAACTCCCGAGCATTTGTTGATCTCAGATTTGTCCATATCAATAGAACAAGTGACTTATTATTTCGATGAATCATTTCTTCTAACAAAAGAAGAAGATTCAGGAAACACTTACTCAAAATCTCACTTATTAGAATCTGTTGTGGAAGAATCTCCCACAATTTTTTCTGAGGAATAGGCCATGATATATCTGATCCATGCATAATATCATGAAAATGGATACAAATTTTTGACTGCTACTTATACTTAGTATTGGCAATGGGTCTGAAAAAGTATCTAAAAGGGTGAAATTTAGATATTTGCACCCTGTCAAAGTAAGGAGCCATGGCATACATGTTTGGAACAGATTCCATTTTGAGAGATTTAAAAAAACATTATCTTGTTGAATGTTCTATACATATGCCCTTTCTCAACGCATTTCCATATACAAAGACTCTGTTTTTTCCTCTTTCTGGATGGTAAATATTTCTCAGAACATGGAGTGTGAATCAAACCCACATTTGAATTGAAACTGAGATACTGATGCAAGTTCTTCCCTTCTGAATCAGATAGATTCATATCTGAAAGAGGCTGACAATAAGTTCTTTCAAAATTGGCTATTTGTTCCTCTATTAGAGGTGTTGCAGAAATGTCTGCGATCGAATAAATAGCACTATGAATGAATGGATCAGATTGAATTGGAAAATGGAAAGATTTGTACAATTTATAAGTTTCATCACCACTTTGTGGAAAATCATTATGTATGAATATGTCAGATAACTGTGACTCGATTGGTGAAGTAGTCTTTCTCCAAAAAAATATGTTTTTTTTATTGACACGCAAAGAAACTTTTTTGTTGCAAATGAACAAAATATTGAGGAATTGTCCATATGTAAGATCATAATTATGGATACGGGTCTTTTCCACATAAAAAGGGAATCTTTTGTTACAATAGAACCAAAAGCGATGTGGATCATTCAAGAATCGAAGTCAATTTGCTTTATAAAAAGAAGATATCAATGAACTTCTATGAAATGGTTTCACAGTATTTAGCCAATCATTGAGAAATAGAAATCCGTGTTATCAAAGGATTTTCTATGATTATTTCTAGTATGGAATGAGTCAATCATCCACTTTGGTATCTTTTTGAACAAAAATGGTAATATTGTTCCTCCATTGATCAAGAATTTTGGTCTTTGGAAGTATCATGATCATCCAATATGTAGGGTTTCATTTTATTCAAATGAATGATTTGAACACCTATTGATTCTGACAACTTATTGCAGAGTTGATCATTCGGACCTTTCAATTCATAGATGTGGATTTCGGACCTATGAATCTGTATATCCTTGATACTTAAAAAGAAAAAGGGAAGTGACTTGGACAAACGGGAAGTGACTTGGACAAAAAGAGAAGTGACTTGAACAAAAAGAAACAAAGTGACATTGACAAATCTTGTTTGTCGATAGCCTCGAACCAATCAATCGAATATTGATTAATACATAATCGATCGAACACTACTTGAAAATAGTTCTTCTATTCAGAAATGAAATGTTCCAAATGTTCCTAGAAATTCTTGCTCCCATTAGACCATTTGTATCTATATGCATCAGGATCCTGATTCATGGATCTCTTGGTTCGAGAAATAAGAGGATCAAACCATTTACTCTTTTTCAAATTTGATAAATGTTGGTTGATCATATATTTCATTATAGTTATATGATTCAGAGTATCATTTTCTATTTGATCCCTTTGAATTCCATATTGGAAGTTGCGATCAGATCTATTCATTAAAAAGAATCGATTTGATACATTTCTTATGTACCCATAGGTTCTATATTGGATTTGAATCCAATCTCAGATCAATCTATATTGATTGACTGCCTCCATTATGTTGTTGCTAGCAAATACCGATGTTTGATGTTTTGGATCTTCCAAATCATTCCTACAGTAGATCTAGAATGATTTTTTTTTTCTGATCCTTCGATAAAAAGATTCATTCTCTTCATAAAAAAGAGGAGGTAGAACCCATAAAGATTTCTTTTTTGATTTTGATTCATCTCTGGAGTTGAATACCTCATTTAAGAAATTTTTTTGTATCCAATCCATAGGAATCAATAGAAAAGGCAAATCCCCTATGATACACCAGATCCGGCTCAGTTGTTGATAAAGTGAATAGATCTGCCATTTCTTGAAATCTCTCTTCTGATTCAAAATTGTGGTGTAACTCGTATCCCCCTTTGTTCTGGTCATGCAATAGATGCAATAAATCCAAAAATGGATTTTTGTTCAAGAATGAAATCTTATTGGAATTGTCCATATCTGGTTCATCCTTTAGAACCAGATCACATCCCGGATCTGATGAAATAGGATGAATTGAGACGGCATTTTGTAAATACATAATTATCTTAAATATATCAACCATTTCTTTATTTTTTGATCAACTAGAAGGGACAAAAGAAACATCTTGTTTTTTCTTCAAAAAATTCTGATCTCCAGTGGACCTCTTAGTAGGATTCAAATCCAGATGAAGTTATGACCATTTGTCAGAAAAAAAAGAACGGATTGATCTTGTAGGATTCCCAAGTTCAATTTCTTCCAGAAGTAGATGATTATTCATCTACTTCTCACATTCCATGAATAGCCAGGACATTGAGGAAGATCCAAAAATGCATTTTGGGAATTGATCTAATTCTATCTATGTTCATTTTGTTTGAAGAAAGGAAGGATCCTAAAGAATCGACCTTTCTTTTACTTGCTGAATCTCTGTTTGATCGATCAATGTGTGATATTCTGAATCTGCATTTCTATTGGAGTCGAAATGATCTCTGGATTAATTAGAAGATCCTTTCCATTGGCTAGAATCCATTACTTGACCAAAAATATAATTTGTGGAATCATATTGAATATTTGACAATACTTTCCATACCTTGCTAAAAAATGGATCCTTGTTTACCAACTACACATTGTCTAACCAAATCAAATTCTCTCTCGATACATTCCTCAAAAAATCCAATTCATGCTGATTCTTTCCCCAACTAATGAAGAGATATTGGTGGAATTACCACATATGAAATTGAGCACATTTTTGCAAAGAAATACCCCACTTGTTTCTCGAGAAGAGACGGGAAACATGCTCAATATCATTTGATTGAATAGTTGCCTTAGCTCTTTGTTGTTTGAAGAAACCATGCCCTTCAATTGGTCCTTTTCCATGAAAAGCAAACATGAGATAACAAATCAAGTCTTTCCCTAAGATTTTGTGCCCTGAATTCAAGTTGATTATGTTTTGCTTCTTCCTCAGAGAAAGACGATCAAACAATTCCCAATCATGGTCCTTGCGGATCAGATTATCCGTATAGGATAAAAAAAGAAACTCCAGATATTTATTTTTCTCTTTGAATGAGATCTCAATTCCAGCTACGGTTTCATTAGATATCTTACAACTAGAACCCCAATTAGATTCATGCATGATACACTTTTTATTTATTGGGAGAACCCAAGTACGCTCTTGTGAATCCATGAAACAACTCTCAAAAATCTTTTTCCTTTTGGAAGATACAGGAGCAAAATAATCAACCTATTGATATTGGAAGACCAAAAAGATTCTTCCAATGTCTCATTTCTAGGTACAATGGAATTCATAGGTATGGGAAGAAGCCCCATAAAATAGAGATTTTTTCTTTTGACCATCTTTCGATTGTTAATACAAGATATAAGGACCGCTATTACAAGTAGTACTACACCTTTGATCATGAAATATTGCTTGTTGAACTTTGTGAATCATGTGGAAGTCGAAAACTCCCAATTTGGGGGTCAAAGAGTTTCATAAAATGTTCTTGGTGGAAAAAAATGTGAGTGAAAGATCCCACTAAATAGAATTTGATCCATGAATCTAAGAATAGAATTCTTGATCTCTCTCCATATCTCTCTCAATTCAAAGATCCAAGATTTGAGTTGATGTCATTTCATTGATTCCTCCTAAAGATTTCATTTCAATTGGAATTTGGTTATTCATGATGTACGATGATCCCTGTTAAGCATCCATGGTTGAATGGTTAAAGCGCCCAACTCATAATTGGCAAATTCGTAGGTTCAATTCCTGCTGGATGCACACCAATGGGAATGTTCAATAAGTTTATTGGAATTAGCTCTATATCAATGGAATCTCGTCATCCATACATAACAAATTGGTATATTCATACCATAACATATGAATAGTAAGAACTAGAATTCTTATCGATACTATACCTCATAGGGAAGAAAATGGATTTATGGATGTAATCAAATATGCAGTATTTACAGAAAAAAGTATTCGATTATTGGGGAACAATCAATATACCTCTAATGTTGAATCAGGATCAACTAGGACAGAAATAAAGCATTGGGTCAAACTCTTCTTTGGTGTCAAGGTAATAGCTATGAATAGTCATTGACTCCCCAGAAAGGGTAGAAGAATGGGACCTGTTATGGGACATACAATGTATTACAGATGTATGATCATTATGCTTCAACCGGCTTATTCTATTTCACCTCTTATAGAGAAAAGAACTTAAAGGAAAATACTTAATAACATGGTGATACATTTATACAAAACTTCTACCCCGAGTACATGCAATGGAACCGTAGATAGTCAAGTGAAATCCAATCTATGAAATAATTTGATCTATGGATAGCATCATTGTGGTAAAGGTCGTAATGCCAGAAGAATCATTACTGTAGGGCATGGAGGAGGAGGTCATAAGCATCTATACCGTAAAATCAATTTTTGATGAAATGAAAAAGACATATCTGGTAGAATCATAACCATAGAATATGACCCTAATCAAAATGCATACATTTGTCTCATTTTACATCCCAGAGGGGCTATAATTGGAGATACCATTGTTTCTAGTATAGAAGTTCCTATATCAATGGAAATGCCCTACCTTTGAGTGCGGTTTGAACTATTGATTTATGTAATTGGAAGTAACCAATTAGGTTTATGACAAAACCTAGAAATCAATCACTTATCCAATTTGAGTACCTCTACGGGATAGACATCAATAGAAAACTATTGAGTAATGGCAGCAAGTGATTGAGTTTAGTAGTTTCTCATAGAAAATTATTGACTCTAGAGATATGGTAATATGGAGAAGACAAAATTGTTTAAAGCACCCACAGAATGGGAAACACCCTTCTTTCGAAGAGAGGAGGATGGGTTATTCCCATTTAATTTGATGGTCAGAAGCAAATTGAAAGCTAAGCAATGGTAATTAGAAAGATACTGGGGGAAAAAATAGAGATGTCTCCTATGTTACTCACGATATGTGGAAGTAGCAATGTAATTTCATAGAGTCATTTGGTCTAAATGCTACATGAAGAACATAAGCCAGATGATGGAACAGGGAGACCTATGATGTAGAAGATCATAACATGAGTGTTTGGCAGATTTGGATTCCTATATATCCACTCATGCGGTATTTCATCATACGATTCATATAAGATCCATTTGTCTAGATATCATCATATACATCTAGAAAGCCGTATGCTTTGGAAGAAGCTTGTACAGTTTGGGAAGGGGTTTTTATTAATAAAAAAGAAGAATCTACTTCAATCGATATGTTCTTATGCACGGCCATACATAACATAGAAATCACATTTGGAAAGGGTGGACAATTAGCTAGAGCAGCAGGTACTGTAGCAAAACTGATTGTGAAAGAGAGTAAATCAACCACATTAAGATTACCATCTGGGGAGGTCCATTTGATATCCGAAAACTACTTAGCAACAGTTGGACAAGTGGGTAATATTGGGGTGAACAAAAAAAGTTTGGGTAGAGCCGGATCTAAGTGTTGGCTAAGTAAGCGCCCTATAGTAAGAGGAGTAGTTATGAACCCTGTAGACCACCCCCATGGGGGTGGTAAAGGAAGAGCCCCTATTGGTAGAAAAAACCCACAACCCCTTGGGGTTATCTTGAGCTTGCAAGAAGAAGTAGGAAAAGGAAAAAATATAGTGATATTTTTATTCTTCGTTGCTGTAAATAGGAATATTGAAAATCAAATTTTTGGAATTTGCAATAATGTGATGGGCGAATGATGGGAATTGAACCCACGCATGGTGAATTTACAATCCACTACCTTGATCCACTTGGCTACATCCACCCCCTTATCTAGCTAAAGGATATTCCCTTTTTTCCATTCATCATTATTGTATTTATTCTTACCATTTATTCTTACCTTATTAGATCAAGATATTAAACATAGTTTAAAATGTAAAAATAAAGGAGTAATCCATTATGACATGTTCACTAAAAAAAAATTCTTTTTTAGCTAATCATTTATTAGGAAAAGTGGGAAAACTCAACATGAGGGAGGAGAAAGAAATAATAGTAACTTGGTCTCGAGCATCTACCATTATACCCACAATGATTGGACATACAATCACCATTCATAATGAAAAAGAACATTTACCTATTTATATAACTGATTAGATGGTAGGTCACAAATTGGGAGAATTTGCCCCTACTCTGACTTTCGCGAGACATGTGAGAAACTATAATAAATCTCGTTGTTAATTTTTTCATTTTTATTTTCTATTTTAGTAAAGTAGCAAAAGTAGTTATCATTCATTGGTAGGAGATAGTCTTATGATAAAGATAAAGAACTCGACTTCAAGTACAGAAGTTAAGGTTTTAGCCCAACATATACATATGTCTATTTTCAAAGCTCGAAGAATAATTGACCAGATTCGGGGGCATTCCTATGAAGAAGCACTTATGATATTGGAACTCATACCTTATTGAGCATCTTTTTCATTTTAAAATTGCTTTATTCCATAGCAGCAAATGCAAATCATAATATGAACATGAATAAAACTGATTAATTTATTAGTAAAGCCGAAGTTAATGGAGGTGCTATTCTAAAAAGGTTAAGACCTAGAGCTCAAGGACTAAATTATTCTTTTAAAAGACCTACTTGTCATATAACAATTATATTGAAAAATAAATCAAAGTCATTTTTAAATTGAAATTTATCTTAGATTTTTATTTAGAAAAAAATTATGAGACAAAAAATAAATCCACTTGGTTTCAGACATGGTACAACCCAAGTCATCATTCTTTTTGGTTGTGCAAACCAAAAAAATTTTCTGTGGGCTTATAAGAACATGTAAAAATATGGAATTGTATCAAGAACTATGTACAAAAAAAATAAGAGAATACCCTCAGGTTTTGAAGGAATTGCATTTACAGGAATTACAAAAAGAATCTATTTGATCTAGATAATAATATATATTGGATTCCCCAATTTGTTAATAGAAGGCCGATCACAAGGAATTGTAGAATTATAGATAAATCAACAAAAAAAGATTCATTTTGAAAACCCAAGAATCAACATTACTCTCAAAAAAGTTGAAAAACCTTATAGACAACCTAATATTCTTGCAGAATATATAGCTTTACAATTAAAAAATAGAGTTTCATTTTGAAAGGCAATGAAAAAGGTGATTGAATTAACTGAACAAATGGACACAAAAGAAATTCAAGTGCAAATCGTAGGGCATATTGACAGAAAAAAAATTGCACATGTCAAATGGATCAGAGAAGGGAGTTTCATTTTGAAAGGCAATGAAAAAGGTGATTGAATTAACTGAACAAATGGACACAAAAGAAATTCAAGTGCAAATCGTAGGGCATATTGACAGAAAAGAAATTGCACATGTCAAATGGATCAGAGAAGGGAGGGTTCCTCTATGAACAATTTGTGCTAAAATTGATCATTGTTCCTATACAATTCAAACTATCTATGGAGCATTAGGCGTTAAAATTTGGATATTTGTAAATGAGGACTAATGGACCTTTCTTTATTTGTTTTGCCATTCTGGTTTTGACTAGTGTCTAGCAATAGAAACAAATTTGTTCTTTCATTTATTAACTAGTTCTTTCATTTATAAAATATCAAACCAAAATAGCAATTCGATTCTAATTCTCTAATTCTATAGGGTTGAATAAAAATTTGATTGACCATTTTTTTAGAGTAAAATTGCTATGCTTAGTGTGTGACTCTTTCTTTAAAGTAAGTTTAAAGTTTAGAGTTGGGTTAGGATTCCATAGATTGTTGAACCCCACTCTAAACTTAATAACTATATATAATATATAAAAAAACCCAACTTATTGCTTCATATTTTTGAGATCCCAAGAAATAGTCACTATATGACTGGATCGATCATATAGTTGTAGCAACTAAAATTTCTCCCATAACATAAAAAAATCTAATTATGAGTTGTAAAACACAAATAAGGGGATGTGGATAAATGAAAGATGATCGAAAGAGAAAATAAAAAAAAACCAATGATATATGATTACAATATGTATGGTCCATGAATTATCTCATATCTTATAGAAAGGCAATGTGATAAAGCATTAATACTGAATATAAAATTCAATATAATAGCATATAAAAATATATAACAATCTATAAAAATATAATAATATATAAAAGAATAATACTCTAAAAATTAATACAATACTATAATGTATAAGATAATAAAGAGCCCGGAGTTAATAGAAACTGAGAAGATTGACTCGGAAACAAATTTTTGTTGAGAGCTCCATTGTAGAGTTCAGACCTAACCATTAATGGAAAAGCTGTAGAAAAGGTGGAACCTGTTACTACATAGGATCAGTATTAGTTTTAAATAGAATCCTAATGATTCATTGAGCAGGATGGCAGAACAAACCAAGAACAAATTGATTTATTCTAAGAGGTTATGAATTGAACAACCTACGAATGAGAAAGAGTCAATATTCCCCCGCAAAACATTTATTTATTGAATTACAATATTTTTTGTTTGGCATAGTTCAATAAGAATAAAAAAAAGATTCATTATAATCATTACAGTTATAATTATAAAACAAAAAAAAATTTACCTATACCTCTATCTAGATTTATAGATAAATATATAAATCTAGCTTTGTATCTTGATTGTATATCCTAATAGTTAAACAAATTCAATATCAAACACATTACTTAGTTTAGTGATTTAGTGCATTATTTATTATATGTTATATTATAAATATGTATTATAAAATACATTTATAAATATTTTATTATAGTATTTTATATAATACTATTTGTTTAAAACTATTGAATGAATTGTTTCATTCATGAGGAGCTGGATGAGAAGAAAGTCTCATGTCGGGTTCCGTAGTAGGGATGGAATGAAAAAGAAAAAGAACCATCAACTATAACCCCAAAAGAACTAGATTTCGTAAACAACATAGAGGAAGAATGAAGGGAATATCTTGTTGAGGCTTATATTAGTTTTGGTAGATATGCACTTCAGGCACTTGAACCCTCTCAGATCATAGCCAGATAAATAGAAGTGGGGCAAAGAGCAATGACACGATATGTGCGTCGTGGTGGAAAAATATGGATACTCATATTTCCTGACAAACCTATTATAGTAAGACCCATAGAAACACGTATGGGTTTAGGAAAAGGATCTCCCAAATATTGGGTATCCATAGTTAAATCAGGTTGAATACTCTATGAAATGGGAGGAGTATCTGAAACTCTAGCTAGGGCTGCTATTGAAATAGCTGTGTACAAAATGCCTATACGAACTCAATTTGTTATTTCAGGATAGGAACATAGAACTAAACTAAACGAAAGGAATGTTTATTATATTGAATATTGTGGATGAAAAAACAAACAACAAAAGATTTCTTTAATTTTGGATAGACAATTTTTTTTCGTTCTTTACTGCATTGAAATAGCAAATTAAAAAAGAAAAATCATATGATTCAGCCCCAAACCCTTTTAAATGTAGTAGATAATAGTGGAGCTCGAGAATTGATGTGTATTCAAATCATAGGGGCCGGTATGCTCATATTGGTGATGTTATTGTTGCTGTAATCAAGGAAGCAGTGACCAATATGCCTCTAGAAAGAGCAGAAGTAATTAGAGCTGTAATTGTACATATGTGTAAAGAACTCAAACGTGACAACGATATGATAATACGATATGATGACAATGCTACGATTGTCATTGATCAAGAAGGAAATCCAAAAGGAACTCGAGTTTTTATGCGATTCCCCGAGAATTGAGATAGTTTAATTTTACTAAAATAGTTTCACTAGCTCCCAAGGTATTATAAGTACTAAATATTAGTAGATGGAACTACTAGTTGGGTACCAAAAATGGAGCAATTCATTATTAAATTATTAGAAGATTGTCTCACGCATATACTTTGAATAAAAAAATAGTAAAAAAAAATAAATAATAAAATAATAATAAAACATGTTGATTATATCCAAATTGGAAGACAAGAATAATTGGAGTTCGTCATGGGTAGGGATACTATTGCCGATATAATAACTTCTATAAGAAATGCTGACATGGATAAAAAGGGAAGTGTTCGAATAGCATCTACTAATATCACCGAAAACATTGTTAAAATACTTTTATGAGAAGGTTTTATAGAAAATGTTCAAAAACATCAAGATCAAGAAAGTCAAAAAATTTTCTTGGTTTTAACCTTGCGACATAGAAAAACTAGGAACAGAGTATACAAAACTATTTTAAAGCATATCGGCCGACCTGGTCTATGAATCTATTCCAACTATCAATGAATTCCTAAGATTTTAGGTGGAATAGGGATTGTAATTCTTTCTACTTCTCAAGGTATAATGACAGATCGAGAAGCTTGACTAAAAAGAATTAGAGGAGAAATTTTGTGTTATATATGGTGATCCTCCTCCAGTATCCTAATTTTATCTCATTGATACTTAAAGGGGGTTATTTGGAATGAAAGAAGAAAAATTGATTCATGAAGGCTTAATTACTGAATCACTTCCCAATGGTATGTTCCGGGTACATTTAGATAATGAAGATCTAATTTTAGGTTACATTTCAAGGAGAATCCGGAGTAGTTTTATATAGATACTACTTGGAGATAGAGTCAAAATTGAAATAAGTCATTATGATTCAACCAAGGGACATATAATTTATAGACTTCGTAACAAGGAGTCGAACAATTAAGTGATTTTTTAAACAATCCTTGTTTGTTAAGTTAAAAAATTCAAGAGACTTATTTTTTTTCTTCCAAGAAGTAGATTCAGGAATAAAGGAATGAGAAATATGAAAATAAGAACTTCTGTTTGTAAAATTTGTGAAAAGTGTCGACTGATCTGTAGACGTGGATGAATTATGGTGATTTGTTTAAATCCAAAACATAAACAGAGATAGGGATAGGGTAATCTTTAATCTTAAAAAAAAACTTTCTAATTCTAAACTAAAGTAGAGAGGGGATCCCTATAATGTAAAAATAAAAATAGGGGATCCATTTTTTTCTAATATGAAATGGATATCTCCATATATTTCTGTATATATATGACTCCTATTTAGGAGATAGATAATAAAATATGACAAAACCTATACCAAAAGTTGGTTCTCGTAGGAATGGACGTATTGGTTCATGCAAGAATGGATGTAGAATACCAAAAGGAGTTATTCATGGTCAAGCAAGTTTCAACAATACCATTGTAACTGTTACAAATGTACATGGTCGGGTGGTTTCTTGGGTGTCCGCGAGTACTTCTGGATTCAAAGGCACAAGAAGAGGAACACCCTATGCTGCTCAAGCAGTAGCAATAAATGCTATTCATACAATAATTGATCAGGGTATGCAATGAGCAAAAGCTATGATAAAAGGTCCTGGTCTCAGAAGAGATGCGGCATTATGAACCATTCGTAGAAGTGGTATACTATTAAGTGTGTTGAATCAAGAGTAGATAGTAAACATCTTTATTATGGTCATTTCATTCTCTCCCTGCTTAGGAAAGGTCAGGCTGATACAATCGATATTGCCATGTGAAGGACTTTACTTGGAGAAATAGAAGAAACATGTATGACACGTGCAAAATCTGAGGACGTATCACATGAATATTCTACAATATTAGGTATTGAGGAATCAGTACATGAACTTTTACTCAATTTGAAAGAAATTATATTGAGAAGTAATCTCTATGGAATTAGAGATGCATCCATTTGTGTTAGGGGTCCTAGGTACGTAACCACTCAAGATATCATCTGACCACCTTCCATGGAAATAGTTGACACGACACAGTATATAGCTAACCTGATAGAACCGATTGATTTGTGCATTGGATTACAAATCAAGAGAGATCATGGATATTGTATGAAATCTATAAATAACTCTCAAGATGGAAGTTATCCTATAGATGCTGTATTCATGCCTGTTTGAAATACAAATCATAGTATTCATTCTTATGGTAATGGGAATGAAAAACAAGAGATACTATTTCTGGAAATATGGACAAATGGAAGTTTAACTCCTAAAGAAGCACTTCATGAAACTTCTCATAATTTGATTGATTTATTTCTTCCTTTTCTACATATAGAGGAAGAAGACACCCATTTCAAGGAAAATAAAAACAAGTTTACTTTATCCCCTTTTACCTTTTAAGATAGATTAAATAATCTAAAGAAAAACAAAAAGGGAATTCCATTGAAATCTATTTTTATTGACCAATCAGAATTGCCTTCCAAGACCTATAATTGTCTCAAAAGGTCCAATATACATACATTATTGGACCTTTTGAGTAAAAGTCAAGAAGATCTTATAAAAATTGATTTTTTTGCATAGAAGATGTAAAACAGATATTGGACACTCTACAAAAGCATTTCGCAGTTGATTTACCTAAGAACCAAGAAAAGGAAAACTTTGAATTTGAAATGCATTGGAATTATTTCATCTTCTTTTTAGAAAGAAAAAAGAAATTGAATTTTTCATCTTCGACACAATCCATATTTTTACAAAATGGATCATAATAAACAAAATTAAGGTATCAAACGAATAGTCACTTTGAAGTGACTATTCCTTAGATACCTAGGCTTGCAGTATTTTGCGATTGAATCAATTTGAAAAAGACCTAAAGTTAAAGATTTATCAATAGGTAATGTTGCTCCAATACCTAACCAAAGAGATACTGTGGTACCGACCAAAAAGACTGTTGTAGCTATGGGACAATGAAATGGATTTTGGAATTTATTAACATTTTCCAAAAATGGTACTGTTAATAATCCCATTGGTACTAAAACCATTAATAGAACACCCAGTAACTTATTGGGTACTATGCAAAGTATTTGAAATACGGGAAAGAAGTACCATTCGGGTAATATTTCCAAAGGAGTTGCAAATGGATCTGCCAATTCACCAATCATTGATGGTTTGAGAATCGCTAAGCCTACATTACACATAATAGTACCTAGAATTACTACTGGAAAAATATATAAAAATCATTGGGGCATGTGGGTTCTCCATAATAATTATGCCCCATCCCTTTAGCCAATTTAGCTTTCAATACAAGATCGTTAAAGTCTAGTTTCTTTGTTATTGGGATAGATGAATTCTTATAGATCCATCCCCTGAAAGAATCGAACATGATAATTTTTCATCATCTGGCTCGAGCAAAAAGGAATGACAGAAATGGATTCATATGAAATATATATTTCATACATATCCACACATTATAGAATTATAATGACTATATAAGAATAAGAGTCTATATACTATAGAAAAAAAAGATTTATTAAATGCAAGTTGCAAAACTATTCATTGCAAAGAATTTAGTTCTTAGAGGTAAATGCTCAATATCCAAGTAGGCTTACTAATTTGATCTTTGATCATTATTAATTGCTTTTTGGATTGTCTCATGTTTTTTGGTTGGTGTTTATCCTACAACATTTCAATTCTCTTACATATAATGATATTTACTTGTTACTAATATAATAAAGTCCAGCCTTTGTTTTTCTTTAGATCCTTTATTGCACTACAATAGTATCATAGATCAAAATTGATGCAAAGGAAATGAATGCATTTGTATACTATAAATAAGAAATAAGTAAGCGAAATAGATAGAAAATTGGCACATCACTTATTCTCTATTCTACAGGATCTTGCGGAGCCTGTCCGTGTATAACATGATTCTGGTATGATCATGGAAAAAATTCTTTGCAAATGAACCAGCCTATCCTTTGCTACATAAGAGACATACATGGTGGTTGGATATAGAAACACATTTGGTTGTGAATTCTAACGTGGTAGAAAAAATCATATATCTGCATGGTCCAATCAATAGTTCAAGTCACACACTCCCATAATCCATCTTCTCTACGGAAAATGCACTTCAACTATTCCTTTAAAATAATGAATACAATACTTTGGAGTTGAAGAGAAGTATCTAGACAATATGTCTCATTTTTTTTAATAACCCATATTTGTAGCAATGAAATACTATTTTCCTTCCCGAAATGATATATCATCAATTACAAATATCTATGATCTGTCTTTTCTTTTTCTATAAAGGACCTGAAATACCTTGCTTATGTATCATTGGAAAGTGCATTAACATAAATACAGCAGTAAGGAGAGGCAATACAAAAGTGTGTAAACTATAAAAATGAGTCAAAGTGGATTGGCCCACACTAGCACTTCCACGTAATAACTCTACCAAAGGCGATCCTATTACAAGAATAGCTTCAGGTACACCCATCACAATTTTTATGGCCCAATAACTAATTTGATCCCGGGGTAAAGAGTAACCAGTTACACCAAAACATGTAGTTAATACAACCAGAACCACTCCTGTAACCCAAGTTAATTCCTGGGGTTTTTTAAATCCACTTGTGAGATACACACAAAATATGTGAAAGATCATCATTAGAACCATCATACTTGCTGACCATCAATGAACTGATCTGATTAACCATCCAAAGTGGGCCTTAGTCATTATGTATTGAATAGAGGAAAAGGCCTCCGTAACAGTTGGACAATAGTAAAAAGTCATAGCAAAACCCGTAGCTACTTGTACTAAAAACCAAGTAAGTGTGATCCCCCCCTAGACAATAAAATATGTTAACATGGGGAGGAACATATTTACTAGTTATATCATCTACAATCACTTGAATCTTGAGACGTTCCTTGAACCAATCATATACTTTATTGAGATAGGAGACTCCCCCTCTGAGAACTATATATGAGAATTTCATCTCGTACGGCTCAAATAGAAATACACAAATACTAATTTTCAACATAATAGTAATAAAAAGTTCAAAACTTCATAGTCGCTTGATTCGATTTGTCTCAAAGATTTGAAATAACAAAAAACCTAAATTTCTTCTTTGTGATTATAATGCCAAATCAAGTTGGCTCGGCCCTCTTTTTTTATGTTGATCGTTACAGGACTCTTGAATCTTCTCTTCCCTATTTTTTTATTTGTTATTTGATTTTTTTTTTTGTATGTAATGCAGTTTGACTCTTATTTCTTGTTTTAATATTCATCAATATTAATAGGAATTTTCTTATTGAGACCCCATGAATCAACTGAAACTTTAAATTCATACTATAACCATGATGATTTATTTAATAAAGCTCTAAGCTAAACCCAAAAGCTTTCTGAGTAAGAACCCTTTGATCATCACTTATTTAATGAATAGATGTAATAACTCAAGAAAATCTATAGAGACAGCTTTTTTTATTTCTGTCAAAATAAGTTTGAAGAAAGAAAAATTGTTTGATTTCTTGAAAACACCTTTTTTCTTTTAGTCTGATCGCGAAGTCTAAATAGTGGGTATGAATCATAGCTCAAATATTTCATTTCTTCATTTATTTTATTCTATATATTTTGTGCTCAGGATACTAAAATAAATCAAATAATATCCGATGGGGTAGAATCATCTTGATAAAGATGATAGACTCATTCTCTGTCTTACCAATAGGATCAATTATAACAAGTCACACACTCATATTCCAGAAATACAGAAACAAATAAATTCCACAATCGAACTACCAAAATAATCTATAAATATAAGTTTTAAGTAATTTTTTTGATTGAAAACCTAGGACTTCATAGTTCTTATAAAGTTAACTCACTGAAATTTCATCTAGTAAAATGGAAGAATTATAAATTTCCAAAATAATATAAAGGAATACCACAAATAAAACCATTATCAAGCCCATAAGTGGTGTAGTACCCCAGCCTAGAGCTACTTTACCATATTCTAAATTCAACAGTTTTAATAAATCCCCTATAACAGTTCATCTTGGCCCAAATCTAGAATTATCCTCAACAGTTTGTGTAGCCATAAACCCTATTTAATCATTGGTTAAAATCTATTGACTTTGTATACCATTCCATTGTAGTTGTAAATAAATGATTAAATGATCTTATTGTAGATCCATTGTGATCTTGAAATTATCTAAAAATGGAAACAGCAAACCTAGTCACCATCTTCATATATGGTTTACTTGTAAGCTTTACTGGGTATGCCTAATATACCACCTTTGGCCAACCTTCTCACCAACTAAGAGATCCATTCGAAGAACACGGGCACTAATTGAAGTAATGAGCCTCCTATATTTATATTTGGAGGCTCATTACTTCAATTAAGATAATGAAAAATCATTTCATTTTTTTCGTCAGAACATTAGGTGGTTCTTGAAAAAAGATAGCGAAAAAAATTATCCCTAAAGTCGAGACTAAGAGAAATGTATAAACCAATGCTTCCATAGATTCGATTGTAATTTATAATTATAGCTTCCACACCTATGTTATTTTTATTTTTATTTTTTTGAGAGGGGGATCATTTACAAAAGGAAAGAATCAAAGAAAGGATGATGAGAAAATTGCAAATTTCTTCAGTACACTATATCAAATAGAATATATATATATATATACAAATAGAAGATCCCAGAACAACATTGTATCAGACTGCTTGTCTCTGTGTAGTTGGATTTCCAAGTTTTTGGAATGGTCCAAATTCAACTTGAGCATCCAAATCTGGATCAATACCAGCAAAAACATCTCTAAACAAGGTTCTAGCACCATGCCAAATGTGTCCAAAGAAGAAGAGTAGAGCAAATGAAGCATGCCCAAAAGTGAACCAACCCCTTGGACTACTACGAAAAATGCCATCAGATTTCAAAGTAGCTCGGTCTAATTCAAAAATTTCACCTAATTGGGCACGTCTAGCATATTTTTTTCACAGTAGTGGGATCACTATAACTGACCCTATTGAGTTCGCCACCATAAAACTCAACATATTTGGATTTTGCTCTTCTAAAAGGAATGTTGGCTCTAACAATTCCGTCTACATCTACCAAAACTACTGGAAACATTTCAAAAAATGTAGGCATACGATGTACAAAAAGCTCATGTCCATCTTTATCTCTAAAGATCAGGTGTCCTAACCATCCAACAGCTATTCCATCCCCATTGTCCATTGAACCTGCTCTGAATAATCCCCCTTTTGCCGGATTATTACCAGCATAATCATAAAAAGCTAATTTTTTTGGGAATTTTAGACCAAGCTTCTGATAAACTTAGATTTTCAGCCAGTCCAACCCCAACTCTTCGATATATTTCTTGTTGGAAGTATCCTTGATCCCACTGATAACAAGTGGGCCCAAATAATTTGATTGGGGTAGTTGCTGAACCATGCCACATAGTTCCAGCAACTACGAAAGCTGCAAAAAAAAAAATAGCAGTAATACTACTGGAAAGTACAGTTTCAATGTTGCCCATACGTAATCCTTTGTATAGACGTTGAGGCGGATGAACACTAAGATGGAATAGACCCGCCAATATGCCCAATGTACCCGCTGTAATATGATGAGAGGCTATTCCTCCTAGAACAAAAGGATCAAAACCTTCCGCACCCCATGCTACATTTACAGATTGTACTTTTCCAGTTAGTCCATAAGGATCAGACACCCATATTCCAGGACTGTACAATCCTGTTACATGAAATGTGCCAAAGCCAAAGCAAGCCAACCCTGAGAGAAATAAATGAATTCCAAAGATTTTTGGCAAATCCCAAGAGGGTTTTCTTGTACATTCATCATAGAATATTTCTAGGTCCCAATACACCCAATGCCAGATAGCTGCCAAAAAGCACAAGCCAGAAAACACAATATGTGCCCCTGCCACACCTTCATAACTCCAAATACCCGGATTCATTATAGTTCCTCCTGAAATACTCCAACCACCCCATGAATTGCTTATTCCTAAATGAGTCATGAAGGGTATAACAAACATACCCTGTCTCCACATTGGATCAAGAACGGGGTTAGAGGGATCAAAAACCACTAATTTGTATAGAGCTATCGAACTGGCCCAACCAGAAACTAGAGCTGTATGCATTATGTGAACAAAAGGTTATTGACCGGGATCGTTCAACATGACAGTATGAACACGATACCAAGGTGAACCCATGGAAATACATCTCTTTATCAAAGATAAGTAGAAACTATGTAACTTTATCGCATTGAAAAAGACTATACTATGATGTACCTGTTAGTAGATTCTGTATGAGAAATGATTACTATTTATTCCATTTTGTTGAAAATAAGAGAACAAGTTTGTTCATAAGAACAAAGAGAAGCAAATCTATTCTATACCCAATGAGTACCAATACACAATGGGAAAATTTGTCCTATTTTTGTTTTTGGGAATGAATGCATAGATACTTATTTATCATTTGAGTGATCGATCCTTTCATTAAAATTTTTTTATTCACTATGTTTTCCCTTCCAATTTATGGAAATAAAATAGGGTAAATAGACAAAAAAGATGACAAAGACAATAAACCCCTTGTTACGTTTCCATATTAAAGTGAAGTATAGTGCTTGATTTTTTTTCTGTAATTTAATGCCTATTGATGTTCCAAAAGTACCTTTTCGGAGTCCTGGAGAGGAAGATGCATTTTGGGTTTATGTACAGTGCGACTTGTCAGGCATGTTGTGTCATATGGGATTTACCCCATTCTCTCCCCCGATAGAGATATCCTCTGCTTCGCCCAAGAAAATATTGATTGAACTATCAATTATTTGGAGCTTGAAGTGTAATTAAACCAATTAATTTATATTTATATTAGGGATCCATATCCATATATTATCAATGAGAAGAATTTATGGTTGATTTAGACTGATAAAATATCTAGGCTCCGTTCAGAAAAGAAAATACCAAATTGGTAATATATGTACAATTACCACTTATATCATAAATGATTCTTGTACTTAAATTTAACTAGTTTAATTAATAAAATATATTAATTAAACTAGTACAAAGTAAAATTGCCAATCAATGGAATAGTATGATGAATATGTGGAATAGTTTGTTGGAAGGAAAGTAAAGCTAAAGCATGAAACAAATGAATTCCAAAAATAGTGGTACTGAGATTATTTACCCTATATTATGTACAAATAGAATTCAAACAGATCTTTACTCAGAGTAGTATATGAACCTAAGAGAATTTAAAAGACCCATTCAAGAACAAGAAAACAACATCGTGATTTGAATCCTGATGAAACAATATATCACTGAGAGGTTAGTTCAAGAAGTTCAGTAAGGGCCTGTTTGGTTTGGGGTCGGGGACCGGGTCAGCATTTTTTAGAATTTTTTTTTTATCTTGTGAAATTAATATTTATTATTTTATATTATTATTAAATTAAATTATTATAAAAAATTAAATAGTTTTTTGAGCTTTAAATTATTGAAGTCTTAATTTTGATAAAAAGATATTAGTTTACAAAAGTGGTTCACTAGTCTTGACCTTGATCTTGACCATGACCCCGTTCCAAACAGACCCTAAATTCTTTTTTTTCTTCTTTTAGTATGGTATGGATGCCAAAACAAAACCTATTATTAAAAAATTTTAAAAAAAGGCAAACCTAAAAAAATATTATAAAAGGAAGAAATAGGACTAAAATCAATACATTGATTATTTTTCACAATTTTTTTGAACCGTATGCATCCAAAGGTGCACATATGATTTCTGGGGATAGAATTTTGTCCTAATCAACCGACTTTCTCGAGAAAGATTACTTTTTCTGGGACAAGAGGTTGATAATGAGGTCTCAAATCAACTTGTTGGTCTCATGGTATATCTCAGTATAGAAGATGCTACTAGGGATCTTTATTTGTTTATAAACTCTCCCGGTGGATGGGTAATCCCAGGAATGGCCATTTATGATACTATGCAATTTGTGCCACCCGATGTGCATACAATATGCATGGGATTAGCTGCTTCAATGGGATCTTTAATTCTAGTCAGAGAAGAAATTACCAAAAGTATAGCATTCCCTCACGCTTGGTGCCAATGAGTTTGTTCTTTGAAAAACAGAAAAAACTATGCCTTCGCCATATCAAATATGAATTCTAAGTAATAATAGCATGGCATCTCAAGTTTGATATAAACAAATCATTCTTTTTTTTCATAACATGAGGTTTTGTATCGAAATAGTAGTATGAAACAAAGGTTATTTTCTATTTGATCTTACGTGTTGGGAGTACATTTCAGCATCAGAAGTCATTTTGTTATTCCAAACCAAAAGTCTCTTTTTTTTTACTAATATTCATCTTAGGAAAGAAAGAGTACAAAAATGAAAAAAATGATCATTTTTTCCCTATTTGATTGTATTAGAAATAAACTTTGGGATTGCTAAATCATAGACAAGATAAATATAGAAAGCAACAAAGCCATCATAGTTTTTTTTTTTTACTCCTATGAAAGAAAGGTTGGTAAATGGATCATTCAATGATCTGGATTGGATGGATTATATTTCTTTCATCCTTAGAGAGAAGGGGGGCAGCAAATTCAATTCCATTATAAAGCTGTATGCAATGCACAAAAATGCTTGTTTGGTTTTCAATTCTATTTTTTTATTCTTCTTATTTTTTATCCCTTATTTTAGCTTTAAACCAAGCATGAAAAATAGAAGAACCCCTTATAATGTTATATTAGTATCATTAGGGTTATGATTCACCAACCCGCTAGTTCTTTTTATGAGGCACAAGCTAGAGAATTTATGTTGGAAGCAAAAGAACTACTAAAACTTCACGAAACACTCACAAAGGTTTATGTTCAAAGAACCGGCAATCACTTATGGGTTATTTTCAAAGACATGGAAGGAGATGCTTTTATGTCAGCAACAGAAGCCCAAGCTCATGGCATTGTTGATCTTGTAGCGGTAGAAAATGCAAATACTAGTGATTTTGTGTAAATCCATTTCAAAAACATAATTCACATTTTCTTTGATTTGACATTAAATAGAAATGATTCATAATCACCAACGATCTGGTTAAGATCGATCTAAACCAAGCTATTCTTATTCTAGATATACATATATATGATATGACAACTATTAAAAAACTTATTAGAAACACGACAGCCAATCAAAAATGTCACAAAATCCCCCGCTCTTCGAGGGTGTCCTCAATGTCGAGGAACATGTACTAGGCTGTATGTGTGACACGTTTAGATCATGAGCTCAAAGAAAGAAATGAGAAAAATTTTCTAGTATTAATGATCAGTACCAATGAATAGAATGGATAGATTGGAAGAAGGCCATTTACTATCTAAAAATGAGGATCAATCATATACCAATATGGTATACAGAATTTTTGGTTTCCATTAGTGCAAATGGATTTGATTTGAGATAAGAGGCAATTCTCCATTGGTAGCAAATGGTTATCCATTAAGCGGAGGAAATACTATTAAGATAAGAAAATAAATTATGCTCTTATTCTTGAAAGAACAGAATAAGAGGGTCAGCTACCTATACCTAGCCAATTTTCATAATTAAATACTGCCACTATATAGATAGTTCTTTTAGTGAAAAGACGTATTACTATATAATTGATGGGTAGAGCCAAAGGATATGAACTATACAAGTTAACAATAACATTTCATTAAATGACAAAGGAGGCTCTGGTGTATAGAAAGGACCTCACCGTTTAATTAAAGAAGTAACCATAAAAATGACGGAACCCACTATTTTTTTAGTGTCGGTAGAATTGAGTATTTTCAGCTCAAATGTTTGGAAGGAATAAAAAATCATGGTTGGGAAGGTCATAGTAGCAAAAACCATGGGAATTTCTTTTGTTATATACCAGAATAATCCACTTTGTTATTAATCGAATGGAAGAGGGAAGAAAAGGAAGGACTGAAAGAAGAGAAATCAAATAGTTATTCATTAAAGTTTAATTTGATTCAATGACTAGAGTTAGATGAGGATATACAACTCAGAGACGTCGAACAAAAATTCATTTATTTGCATCAACTTTTATAGGGGCTCATTTAAGACTTACTCGAATAGCTACTCAATAGAAAATAAGAGCCTTGGTTTCCTCTCATCGAGATCGAGATTGGCAAAAGAGGGATTTTCATCATTTTTGGATCACTCGTATAAATGTAGTAACTCACAAGAATTTGGTATCCTATAGTTATAGTCAATTCATACACAATTTGCACAAGAGGCAACTACTTCTTAATCGTAAAATACTTGCACAAATAGCTATATCGAATAAGAGTTGTCTTTACATGCCAATAAGATCTCTCAAATAAAATAAAAGAAAGAGATTGAAAATTAATCTACAGGAATGAATGATTGAAGCAAAATTCTCCAGAGAATGAACTCCAAGAAGGTAGAAGAAAAATAAATTCAAATACTTCTACTTATAAAATGAACAAAATGTTTTAATAAAAAAAAGATTTTCCCTTCCCTTTTTTTTTCTTATAACACAACAATCAAATCGAAACCCTAGGTTTTTCTGAACAAAACATCAATTTGAGCTTGAGAGTTCTGAGTCAATTAAGGGATATGTCTATTTATTTCTGATTCTAGGATCAGTAGTTCTAGGGATTGACTCAGCTCTCTCAAATTGTTTCTCATTATTAAGAAAAGGTAACAAAGATAAAATACAAGCTTGTTTTATAGCAATAGTAATTAATCAGTGTTGTTTCAAAGTTAATCTACTAATCTATCTAGATAATATTTTTCCTTGTTCACTAATAAATCGACTAATTAAACTCATATTTCTATAATCAATTCGATCCCCTGATTCAATTGGGGGCAAACACCTACGAAAAGATCACTTGGATTTATGAAAAGGTTGCTTGGATTTATCCATGGATTATTCCTTATCTCGAAAATACTCTTTATTCATTTTATTTTAGATCCAACAGAATAGTATTTGATTTATATATATACTATATAATAATTGTGTTGTATATACGTTAAGTTTTTCCTCTCTCTCTTTATTTCGCCATGAATTGTATGTGTGCGACAATAGCGACAAAATTTTCTTAACTCTAATTGATTGGGTGTATTGTGTCGACTCTTTTGAGTAATATATCTAGAAATAACTGACAATTCCTTATTAATACTATTTCAGCCACAACTGGTACATTCTAAAATATCGCTAATTCATATATCTTTATCCTTGGCCATGAACCTCCATTTTTGGATTTTGGATCGACTTAAATTCCACTATTTTTTATCCGAACTGAAGAAGAAGAAAACAACAAAAAAATCAATAGAAGTTACTAACTAAAAATGCAATTTCTAAAGAAAAGATTTGATTGTAAAAAATTTTATTTGGTTGTAATTAATATTAATTGAGTAAAAATTAAGTGATACAATTTCTTTCGAATTAGCATCCTATTATCCTAATCTCAGTATTTCATTTAAGTATCTTTTATCAATAACTAGAATGAAAAAAGGGAAATAACAAAGCATCTAGGAATAAATGATTAATTTCTATCAAGAGACTCGCTAAAGACCCAAACCATAGAGTAGTTAGCACATGAACTGTGGAGAGATATGTTTTTATATCTCGCATTGAAAATCCTCCTTCTTTATTTTATTGTAATACATATATAATCAGATGTTGTAGTTCAAGATCGTTTCTATTCATTTTTTTAATATGTTAGTTTCTCATATGTATATAATTCTTTTATTTTATTATATGAATATATGAAGATGAAAGAAAACAAGTGGAAAACAAGACAAGGATTTTGTACAAAGATACTGTACAATAATAAAGGGATGTAGCGAAGCTTGGTAGCGTGTTTGTTTTGGGTACAAAATGTCACGGGTTCAAATCCTATCATCCCTACCTAAGAAAGCGCTCTTAGTTCAATTTGGTAGAACACGGGTCTCCAAAACCTAATGTCGTAGGTTCAAATCCTACAGGTCATGATTCTATTTATCTTATGCTGAATTATGAATTACAATAAAATAACTTAATAAAATGAAATTGAATTACAATTTCAATTTGACCTCCTCTTTGCATTGCGGTTGGTCAATGAAAAAATTAATATTACTCAATTAAAGGTCCAATTGATCGCCACGTCTGTATTGTAAATATACTGTTATGAATAATCCCACCAAAGTAATAGGAATTAGACCTAAGATGATTCCAAATAGAAAATTTTCAATCGTTTTCATTCTTTTTTTATTTTGTTTGTTTTGAGGAAATAAAAGTAAGATCTATCTCTAAATATTAATCTAAATTATCCATGAATCTAAATGACTAAGAACTGGAAATTGACATGGAAGGGAATCATACAATACCCGTACAATTCCAAAGAAATATTTAATGAATTGGTCACTCAATTTCAAATAAGTCGCATCTTGTTCAAACTAATCAATAGAACTGAGGTTATAGTTGAAGCAGCCAATAGAAAACCAAAATAACTAGTTATAATAAGCATGAAAAAATGAAATTAGTTATATTTTTTTTTCTACATAGGTTGATAAAAGACTTACCTAAGTTTCTCTTTCCCGAATATGACAGTAAGAAAAAATACTATTGACAGAATTAGTTCTAATTGAAAGTTCCTGATTCATTAGTCATTATGAATGGACTGATGACTCTAAAAAAGATACAACCATTCATATAGGTAGAATAAAATCAAGTCATCGATAGTAACACCGGCCGTTCTTGTGATTCCGAATCAAGAGAAGAGGTTCATTCTTCAATTCCTGGGTTGAGTATAGTAATAAGAACTGTGTGTGTTGTGTAACTTGATTCCAAAATTAAAAAAAGGAAATGGAATTAGGTTAGCTTTGCAAATAATTTCAATTTTGATCATTTCTATTCTTTTTTCAATAGGAGTAAGTCTATTTTGTTTGGAGTGAACGGCCTAATATTACCTTTACTTTTTTTGTAAACTCAACTTACTTATTTGAATTTTGAATTCATTAATTCATTGGATTCAGTACAGTAAAGCTTAGTTATTAGTTAGTTGCCCATAATATTATATTCCAATTTCGAATGAGAAGAAAAAGGTTTCGTGCAATCTATCCTGAAACCTTATTCTTTTGTTCTTTTTTCATCAAATAATACACTAGTACTGTATTATTGTATATTTATTATATGACCAACCAATTACTTGAATTGAAATAAAAGGATTCGAACAAAAAACTTTTAACCCTATACCCTAATAAAATAATTTTTTTTTCTTTTTCACATATAATATAATTGAATTGTGTGAATCTGATAATATTTTTCATCTTTCATGAATTATAAAATCCATTGACTCACATTTTACCAAGATCTTTATTTTCTATTATGAAGTCAATAATGGAAACCTTATATTATAAGGAATTTTTTATTTTATTGGTCTATTGGATAACATACAATTATCCATATACAAGAAAAAATAGTAGAAAGCAATTCTATAGCCTTTGGGGATACAGCGTTGCTGTGTCGGACAAAGGATAGCTATACTGATTCAGTATACTTGAAATACACCTTTGGTACAAAATTGATGATCTCACAAACAAAGATGAAATAAAATAATAGTATTTTTTTATTTACTGATCCCATCTTTCACCAAATCAATTCCACTTTTTGACTATACAAGAATTTGTGCAGCTTAGCATGTATGGAAGCACGGGAGAACGTCCTTTTGCAGATATTATTACTAGTATTCCATACTGGATTATTCATAGTATTACTATACCTTCCCTATTCATTGCGGGTTTGTTATTTGTAAGTACAGGTTTAGCTTACGATGTGTTCGGAAGTCCTTGACCAAATGAATATTTCACAGAGAGTCGACAGGGCATTCCATTAATAACTGGTCATTTTGATTCTCTGGAACAACTCAATGAATTTAGTAGATCCTTTTAGGAGGCCACCAATGACCATAGATCGAACCTATCCAATTTTTATAATGCGATGGTTGGCTGTTCATGGACTTGCAGTATCTACTGTTTCTTTGTTGGGGTCAATATCAGCAATGCAGTTCATCCAATGATAAACCTAATTTGAATTATAGAACTATGGCACAATCAAATCCGAATGAGCAAATTTTTGTACTTGCTATTTTATTTTCCAATTATTTCTTCAATTGAGAGAAAGAGAATAGTAGGAATTCTCTTATCCTATTCAGAAGGATACCATCCTCATAACTATCCATGACTATTTTTGTCTCTAGCATGACCGCTTGATAAAATGTGGGAGAAAGGGGGAAAAAATGGCCGATACTACTGGAAGGATTCCTCTTTGGATGATAGGTATTGTAATTGGCATTCTTGTGATAGGTTCAATAGGTATTTTCTTTTATGGTTCATTTTCTTGGTTGGGTTCATCTCTGCAGTGATCGGATGAACTGGATTTTAGACATGAAAAAGTAAGAACTTAGAGGGATCTAAACCCTCTGAGTTCTTACTTTTTCAGGCGAGATTTTGATCTATTCCATAATATATAAATTGGAAAATAATCCAATCAACATAATCAAATTGTAGAAATGACAAAATATTATTTCTTAATCTTAAATTTTTTTTATTTAGAACTATTTATTCTATTAATATTTAATACTTAAGTTAATTGAATAATTGTGGAAAATACTTTTTCTTGTGAAGATTAAGAAGACTAGCAATCCCTCCTAGAAGTATTTGTTTCATGTATCCCATCCTTGCCATGTATTTTCTTTCTTTTTATTTGTTTGCATTTTATTGTCCATGACTAGGAATGGGATACAAGTAATTAATTCTAGACGTCACAAAAAATAGTATAAACTATTTTTAACAATTTAATGTTAAGGAATCTTTGGACCTAGAAATTCATTTTATACAATTGAACCTTTTCAAATTGTTTCTTTTTAAGAACCAAAAAAATTTGTGCCAAAATAACATATGCTAAGAAGAATAAAAGACCTTGAGCGTGTAATGGATCTTGAAGCACTATTTCTACATCTCCTTGACCAAAGCCCCCTACATTGGGATTACTTGTTAATGGTTGATCAAGCTTGATGAAATCACCCTCTGAAACAAGAAGTTTGGTCTTGGAGGTATAATATCAACCACTTGATGTCCATCCGATGCATCAACTATGGTTATTTCATGTCCCCCTTTTTCTTTACGTACTATTTTGCTTACTATACCCAATGATGTAGCATTATAGACCATATTATTACTTTTACTTCCATCAGGATAAATCTCACCCCTCCCTCTATTCCCACCTACATATATGGATATTTTAAGAAGTGAATGTCTTTTTTCACAGCTGGGTCAGGAGAAAGAATAGGAAAGACAATTTCACTATATTTCTGACCAGGAACCAGACCTATTACAAGAATATTTTTTTTATTGGAATGATAATTCTGAAAAGACAGATTTCCCATCCTTTCTTTCACCTCAGGAGAAATACGATCAGGAGGGGCTAATTTGAATCCCTCGGGTAAAATAAGAAAAGCCCCCACATTCAAAGCCCCTTTTTTACCATTAGCAAGAACTTGTTTCTATTGCATATCATAAGGGATTTGGACAACTGCTTCAAATACAGTATCAGGAAGCACTGCTTGTGGAACTTCAATATCCATGGGCTTGTTAGCTAAATGGCAATTGGTACATACAATTCGTCTAGTTCCTTCTCGTGGATTTTCATAACTTTGTTGTGCAAAAATGGGATATGCATTTGAAAGAGATACTCAATTTATTACATATATCATTATCAATACAAAAATGGATTGAGTCATATGTTCTTTTACCCAAGAAAAAGTATTTCTATTTTGCATGTTCCATTCATTAATTGTGGAATTTTTATAATAAATAAATTAGATAGGTAGCTAGTCCAGTATAGTTCCCTACCCTGAAGTCTGCTATCGTATCAGAATAATTGTATTAGAATAGAGTATAGTATGGGACAAATACCTTGAACAGGTAGAAATAAAAAAGAATAAGTAAAATTCAAATTCGAATAAGTAAAATGGAAAATGCTTTCTTTAAACATAAAAAAAATTCTCATTTAATTGATATTATGAAACCAAATGAGTTCTTCATCTTCATTCATTAATTTGTTCATCATTCATGCATTGAATGATAAATAACTAAAAGTGAAGGAAATACATGATTTAAATAATGGAAGATCCAATATTTCACAATTGTATCTAGAATAATTGGAAAAGTGGAAACAAGACCAGATATAATTTGATCATTATGGGCCAATCCAAAATCATTGTAGACTGAACCAATCATTAGTTCCCAACCATGGGTCGAGTGAAATATGATCCATAAATAAGTGATTAAAAGAAATGAAAAAGCCTTCATTGTGTCACATAAGTTATAGAATAATTCCTAAACCCAAGAATTAAGAATGACAAGTTCTTTATTACCCAGAAAAAAATAACCACTTAGAATAACAAACCAGATTACATTTGCGGAGAAATGCAAAATGAGATGGAGATGATATTCATCATGTGTTTTGACTAATTCTATTGTTTCCTTGTGTATTCCTAAATGAAGCTCTTGTATATGTATCTTTGGGCACTCTTTTTATCATTTCGTCCAAGAGGAATAGTTCTTCGAATTTTATGAATTTTTCTAGAATGTTTTTCTCTTGAATAGCATTCAAAAAGGTTTCAGATTGCTTACTATTCCCCCAGTTAGTAATCCAAGATTCCAAACTTTTCTTAAATGCCAAGGCAATAATACTATAGATACAAAATATGGGAAGGAAATCAATGCTTTCTCTTTTTTTTTCCATTTTTGTATCTGTGAAATTGGTAATGAAGTTGCTTCAATCTTTGACTCTATCTGATATTTTTTCAAAGTACAAGTTATATAACAAACAAGGTTGTGGATCTATTTCTTTCCATTTTGTGTCAAGATTTAATCCTTAAATCTATTTAGTCCTTGGATCTATAAGGAATATAAAAAAAGAATCAATATAGTATTTTCAAATATCTCAATCTTGAACTAACGAATTTTTTATTATGAAAAAAATTTCGGATATATTTGATAAATCCACACTTAACTTAATGAGGATTAGACTTTTTGACTAGTATAAATAAAATAATTAAGTTGAATTCTGTACACACACAAAATAGTTATGGTATACAAATAATTTCTTCTTCTTCATTTTTTTATAGTTCATTTTATTATAGTTAGCCCATATACTTTCTCTGCTTTTGGTTTTATTCTATGGGCTGCTACACCAATGGAATAGGAACATAGAATATAACACGTTTTGCTCGAATGGGCATTCTAAAGAAACTTCAATTAAATAAAAGGGGTTAGCAAGTTCTTTTCTTCATGCTGAAAATTTTTCTTCAGTTCATTTTTCAAAATACTTCAATTGGCACATGCAAGAAATAGGCCAATTCAGCAACTTTTTTTTCAATTTCCCGTGGAGTAAATTTCTCATCAATATGAGTCAAGGGAATGGCACAAAAAAAGAGGGTAAGTTAAGATATGTCATAGAATGAGTACCACAATTACTATTTGTACCTCTTATAAATATAAAGAGGTCTTATGATAACTATATCTATTATAACTAATATTAACTAGTTAATAAGTGCAAGGGGTCTAATAGAAAACTAAATTAAGTTACTATTCTTTTTTTTGTATTTTGATTCAAAGGAAGGAAACCGTGAAGTTGAAATAACTCACTCAGAATACCTTTTAAAAGATTACGTGGTACGATTAGGTCAAATAAGCCCTTATGGAATAAATATTCAGTAGCTTGTAAACCATCAAGTAAGACATTATTCAATGTTTGTTCAATTACTCTTTTACTCGCAAATGCAATGTGGGCATTAGGTTCAGCAATAATGACATTTCCCAACATACCAAAACTTGCTGTCACTCCACCAGTTGTAGGAGATGTAAGGATTGATAAATAGAATAACTTTTTATTTGATTGATAATTATATGAGGCAGAAGAGACTTTAGCCATTTGCATCAAGCTCAAACTTCCTTCTTACATGCGTGCTCCTCTAGAAGCACACACAATAATGACAGGTAGAGATTTATTAGTAACATACTCGATCAAACGGGTGATTTTCTCACCCACTACGGATCCCATACTTCCTCCCATGAACTCAAAATCCATAACCCCAATTGTCACAGGAAAACCATTTAGTTGACCTATGCCTGTTTGAACAACTTTAGTTAAACCTGTCTTTCTCTGATAAGAATCAATATGATCTATATAGGGTTCCTCCTCTGAATGAAATTCTATAGGGTCCATAGAAACCATAGCTTCATCCATAGGATCCCAAGTTCCCCAATCAATTTAAACTTTGATTCTATCTGAGCTACTCATTTTCAAATGATATCCACAGTGTTCACAAATATGCATTTTTGACTTAATTTTTTTTTTATAATTTAATCCATAACAATTTTCACATTGAACTCATAAATCTTTGTATTTTTTATTTATATCGAAATTGTTAGATCTTTCTTTTATATTTAAATTGATGCCATTACTACTAGTACTTATACTAGAACTCCCACTTTCACTACAAATTACACTGATACTTACATTTACAGTCCAAATAATACTATAAATGTAACCGACGTAGTAGTTATTCTTACTTTTAGAACACTATTCAAATAACTATAAAAAAAAACTTTCTAGTTCACTCAGAAAAGAACTATTATTCTTATTATCAATCTCAAAAATTTGATTTTCAATATCAAAATATACAGAATAACTATCACCATTACTATCCCTAACTAATGAAGTGTTATCAGAGATCAAACCAAAAATATTCCTGATCTCCAATAAATAATTAACATTACTGAAACTATAACTATAACTACCACTATCATTCCAACTAAGAAGAATGTTTTTATCCGTATCATTTAGAATGGGGTCTTCACTTCCAGGGGTATGCTCAATACCATCAAGACTATCCATTGATTTACTTAGCCCATACCTATCTTCTAACCTCTCATTAGACAATATCAAATTGAACTGCCATTTCTCCATAGAATCTTCCTACCCCTCATTTTATGAAAATACAATAAAGGAATAGTCATTCAATGAATAATCATTTTACATTTTACTATTTGATTGATTGATTTTCTAGCAAAATGAAGCATATGGATTCCATCATTAGGATTGTTAACTGTTAACCAACAACGAGAGAGTATTGAAAGAAATTATTCTTTTTTTTTTTGGTAAATTCAGAGTATCACTTCTTTCTAATATATATATATTGATAGAATCTTTTCCTGAATTAGAAATTTAAAAAGAAGTTTCTCTCATGTCATGTACAAACAAATCTTTCATCGAAAGATAGAATTGTTTCTTCCTACAAACTGAAGAATTTATTCTCATATGATTTCATATCATATAATCAAATAATAAGTTTCTATTCTAACATAGAATGAAAAAGACAATATTATATTAGAGGATAGGTCGAGGAAGCCATTGCCTCTTGACTTGGCTAGATTTATGGTTTGAAATAAAATTGTGGAATCTAAAAATCCACCAATCCAAGGATTCATAGAATTAATTATGAGAATTCATTATGGATCTAATGATAGAAGTATTGAGTTGTTTAGTCTTTTGTATTTGCATCTTCTATATAGTATAGTAAGGTTTGTAGATATCAAAGATATATGCAAATACATAATATATAGGATTTATAGGATATTCCATTTTATTCGGCTCAATCCTTTTTAGTAAAAGATTGGGCCGAGGTTAATTAAAATTAGGAGAACAAACAGGAATTACCGAATTGTTTTTCTCTTTATCGTCATCTGACATATCTACTAGTCTGTTGTATCTACTGGTGCAAATTCGAATTTGATCGCCTTCCATACTTCACAAGCAGCGGCTAGCTCAGGACTCCATTTGCTAGCTTCACGGATAATTTCATTACCTTCACGAGCAAGGTCACGTCCCTCGTTACGAGCTTGTACACACGCTTCCAAAGCCACCCGATTAGCTACTGCACCAGGTGCATTTCCCCAAGGGTGCCCTAAAGTTCCTCCATTGAATTGTAGTACTGAATCATCCCCAAAGATTTCAGTCAGGGTAGGCATACGCCAAACATGAATACCCTCTGAAGCCATGAGCAGAACACCCGACATAGAGACCCAATCTTGAGTGAAAAAATACCATGACTTCGGTCTTTTTCAATACAATCATCACGTAATAAATCAACAAAACCCAAAGTCATCTTATGTTCCCCTTCCAATTTACCTACTACTGTACCAATGTGAATATGATCTCCACCAGACATACGTAATGCTTTAGCTAGTACACGAAAATGCATACCATGATTTTTCTGTCTATCAATAACAGCATGCATTGTGTGATGGATGTGAAGTAGTAGGTCATCATCGTGACAATAATGAGCCAAGCTAGTATTTGCAGTGAATCCCCCTATTAAGTAATCATGGATTATGATAGGAACTCCCAATTTGCTTGCACATACGGCCCTTTTGATCATTTCTTTCCATGTACCCACAGTAGCATTCAAGTAGTGTCCCTTGATTTCGCCTGTTTTGGCCTATGCTTTATAAATTGCTTTGGTACAAAATAAGAAATGGTCTCTCCAATGTATAAATGGTTGGGAATTCACATTTTCATCATCCTTGGTAAAATCAAGTCCACCACATAAATATTCATAAATGGCTCTGCCGTAGTTCTTTGCGAATAACCCCAATTTTGGTTTAATAGTGAATCCCAATAGGGGATGGCCGTACTTGTTCAACTTATCTCTTTCAACTTGGATACCATGAGGTGGGCCTTGGAAAGTTTTAGAATAAGAAGGAGGAATTCGTAAATCCTCCAGACGTAGGGCTCGTAAGGCTTTGAAACCAAATGCATTACCTACAATGGAAGTAAAAAAGTTAGTAAGCATCATCCTTTATAATGATCAAGACTGGTAAGTCCATTAGTCCACACAGTTGTCCATGTACCAGTGGAAGATTTGGCAGCTACCGTAGCTCCTGCTTCTTCGGGCGAAACCCAAGGTTGAGGACTTACTATGAATGCTACCAAGATGTCAGTATCTTTAGTTTCATAGTTAGGAGTATAATAAGTCAATTTATAATCTTTAACACTAGCTTTGAATCCAACACTTGCTTTAGTCTCTGTTTGTGGTGACATAAGTCCCTCCTTACAACTCATGAATTAAGAATTCTCACAAAGACAACGTTTGCTCGATATGGATTAGACGTGAATGAAACCCTTAAGAAAAATATTTCAAAAAATTCAATTGATATTATCAACTGATTAGAAAATGGTTGGTTATTAGAGTATGTAATGTATTTGATTCACCAAATACATCATTATTGTATACTCTTTGCTATATATGGTGCAAGCCAATCCATGTTTTGTAAGTTTATAATGGAGTTGATCCTCTTCTTATTTGTCATTAAATATATAAATATTAATTAATAAAACACTCTTGACAATGATATATGTTGTATATGTAAATTCTAGGATGTGAAAATAGCCATAATTCATCCATGAAAAGGTATAAAACAAGGAAAAGGTATAAAATAAGAATAGACAGAAATGTATATGCAAAAAACAATGAACAATGAGATCAAAATAATAAATCCTAAATGGAGTTCAAGTTGGAATTCCATAGATAATACGTTATTTTCAATAATGATAGAAAAATGAAACACACTTAACTTACTCATGAATCCTATTCATCTACTTTATATTAAAAATACTAAAACAAAAGGATTGGTTGAACTTGAAAATGGAATAATTCAATGAGTAAACAATGGAATTGAATTCCTTTGGGGGATACCAACTCAATCCAGTGCTAAATTAGATCTATTTCTTATTCAATTAGCCGATCGACTTCCTATTAGAAATTTTTTTTATTGGATATTATTCCAAAGGAATTTGACATATTTCACTTTATTATGATTATGAAAATCAATCTTACTACTTCTGGTCCTATGGTTTTTGCACTTGAAGAAAAAAACTTACGACGTATTGCCCAAATTATTGGCCTAGTACTGGATGTCGCTTTTCTCCCATGAAAGATGCCTAATATTTATAATGCTTTGGTAGTTAAAAGTCGAGATACTGCCGGTCAACAAATTAATGTGACTTGTGAGGTATAGCAATTATTAGGAAATAATCAAGTTAGAGTTGTAGCTATGAGTGCTACAGATGGTCTGATGAGAGGAATGGAAGTGATTGACACAGGAACTCCTCTAAGTGTTGGATTGGCAGAGCTACTCTCGGATGAATATTCAATGTTCTTGGGGAACCCATTGATAATTTAGGTCCTGTAGATACTCGAACAACATCTCCTATTCATAGATCTGCGCCCGCTTTTATACAATTAGATACGAAATTATCAATTTTTGAAATAGGGATTAAAGTGGTGAATCTTTTAGCTCTATATCATCATGGGGGAAAAATCGGGCTATTTGGGGGAGTTGGTGTGGGTAAAACAGTACTCATCATGGAATTGATCAAGAACATTACCAAAGCTCATGGAGGTGTATCCGTATTTGGCAGAGTAGGTGAATGTACTCATGAAGGAAATGATCTCTACATGGAAATGAAAGAATCCAGAGTGATTAATGAAAAAAATATTGCAAAATCCAAAGTAGCTCTAGTCTATGGTCAAATGAATAAACCACCGGGAGTTTGTATGAGAGTTGGTTTGACTGCCCTAACCATGGTGGAATATTTTCGGGATGTTAATGAACAAGATGTGCTTCTATTCATCGACAATTACTTCTACTTAAGAGGGATCTGTAACTTCTATCCAAGTAGTTTATGTACCTACGGACGATCTGACCCACCCAGCTCCTACCACGACATTTGCACATTTTGACGCTACTACCATACTATCAAGAGGATTAGCTACCAAGGGTATTATTTATCCAGCAGTAGATCCTTTAGATTCAATGTCAACTATGTTACAGCCTTGAATCATTGGCGAGGAACATTATGAAACTGCATAAAAAATTAAGCAAACTTCACAATGTTATAAAGAACTTTAGGACATTATAGCTATCTTGGGGTTGGATGAATTATCCGAAGAGGATCAGTTAACTGTAGCAAGAGTGCGAAAAATTGAGCATTTCTTATCACAACCCTTCTTCGTGGCAAAAGTATTTACTGGTTCTCCGGGTAAATATGTTGGTCTCACAGAAACAATTAGGGGATTTCAACTCATCCTTTTTGGAGAATTAGACAGTCTTCCCGAACAGGCCTTTTATTTGGTGGGTAACATCAATGAAGCTACCACGAAAGCTATAAAATTAGAAGTGGAGAGCCATAACTGACCTTAAATCTTTGTGTATTGACTCCTAATCGAATTATTTTGGATTCAGAAGTAAAAGAAATAATTTTATCTACTAATAGTGGGCAAATTGGTGTATTACCAAACCATGCTTCTATTGCCACGGCCGTGGATATAGGTCTTTTGAGAATATGCCTCAATGACCAATGGTTAATGGTGGCTTTGATGGGCGGTTTCGCTAGAATAGGTAATAATGATATCACCATTTTAGGAAATGATGCAGAGATGAGTATTGACATTGATCCGCAAGAAGCTCAACAAGCTCTTGAAATAGCTGAAGCTAACTTGAGTAGAGCTGAGGGTAAAAGGCAAGTAATTGAGGCGAATCTAGCTCTCGATAAGCTAGGACATGAGTAGAGGCTATCAATGTTATTTCCTCCTTGTCAACAAAATACATCAAAATCTTCAAAAGAATTATTACATTTTGATTCCACCAATTGAACACAATCAAGTCTAATCTAATACAACGAAAACAAAAAAAAAGAAGATGGGTAGAAAAACTTATTAGATACCATTTACTCCATTCTAGTATTTAATAAGTTCTACCTACTATTGGATTTGAACCAATGACTCCCGCCGTATGAAAGTAATACTCTAACCACTGAGTTAAGTAGGTCATTTATCACCAAAAAAGACCCATCACTCCGATTATAGATAGAATAGTATTTCTAAGCAATTCTAATTTGTTAAAATAGTAAGCCAATCACAAAGCTATCATACGATGTGGGATTGTGGACTGTCCATCTTGGCAAGAAATTATCCATATGTTAAGATATCTATGACAAGGGCAAGGGCTATAGCTCAGTTAGATAGAGCACCTCATTTACACGTTTGCCAATGCTTTTCAAAAGAAGCCAATTATAAAATGAACATAATTAATCTGATTGAGATGAAAAATCGGTGTCTTACTCCACAGATTTGAGGAACAAAAGAACAATAGCCCGACATATATTTTATTTTGTTTGACTCAGTCTGATTTAGATTTAGTGCAAATTTAAGTGCCAAATAGAAAACCTACCATTAATTTGATAATTGATAGTGTAAATACCCAATCCACATTCAATGCTAGGCATAACGAGTATAAGGACCTCAAAATCATCTCTTTTCATTCTATGAACTTTAAGGTGTATGAAGTCTCATATTTGACTCTTATAGAGGAGCGATAGAAACTCTATTTAACTTACGTTGGTCTAGGAGGCAGACGTAAGTCAAAGTAATCCTTCTTTGAGAGACTTTGGTATTGCTCCTAAATCATAATTCAAATAATGAATATGAATCAGAGCACACGGAGCCATCTTATTATCTTTTTATCTTCCTATGAAGAAAAAATATGGTGGACTAACTGATCTTTACATCAATTGATGAAAGAGCCCAATGCAAAAAAATGCATGTTGGGTCTTTGAAATACTTCAAATCATTTTGATGATATAATAATAAGTTTGATCTTTTTTAACGAGAAGGTCTACTGTTCGAATCCGTATAGCCCTAATAGATTGTATTTTTGTATAGATTTTCTATTTGAGTTTATAATAGTTTTCATCTCCTTATTTTATTTATGGACAAGCCGACCGATCAGTTGATCTATAGAGATAAAAGTATTACGTAGTTATGTATGTATAGGGACAAGAAAAAAATAATCCACTCTAATGGATCCTATTGGTATTTGGCAAATCTGGCATAACCTAAGATGGCCATATTTATTTATTTTTATTAATCCTCATGGATTAATTTCTTTTTCTGTCCATGATCAAAGAGTTAGTGATACATTTGATTTTCTAGTATACTCAATCCCAGTCAATTTATGAAGTGAAAATCATGACATGATCAATCTTGTCTAGAAACTCTAACACAACCCAACCAAATTTAATTCTAAGTCACATGGATTGAGACCTATTCTTAGCCTTGTATTTGTAGAAGTCCCTTGACTAATTGCTTTTTGTCAGGACCTCTATTGAATTGATTATTTCAAAGATAATGAATCGGCCCTAAACGTATCAGCCTCTCTTCAACTATAATCTATGCTACGAGTTGGATTGGAAATTTAATTTGTCGAATCATTCAATAATGTGTGATTCTATATATTTATTGATAATAGATATTCATTATTCTTGTAATCCTTATACCTTAATAATCCTCATATTATAATAATCTTTATATTATAATAATAAATAATATTATAGTTCTATTTATTAGTTTTCTTAGTTTATTAGTGTTTACTATTTCATTAGAAATACTAAGCGGTACTCCGTTGGATGAATCTTTAAACAAGACATGCCTACCGTACAGCAAATAACCTCTAAGCTATGTAGTTTGATTCGATCAAAATCAATTCTTCTTTCGACTAAGAAATTCTATAGATGAATTGATGATCCCAATCCAGAATCAAATAATTCAACATATTCTAGATTAATAGGAGTACAATTATGTTTTTGCTTCATGAATATGATATTTTATGGGCATTTCTGATAATATCAAGCATTATTCCTATCTTGGCATTTCTAATTTCTGGAGTTTTAACCCCGATTAGTAAAGGACCAGAGAAGTTCTCTAGTTATGAATCGGGTATAGAACCTATGGGGGATGCTTGGTTACAATTCTGAATCTGCTATTACATGTTTGCTCTAGTTTTTGTTGTTTTTGATGTTGAAACGGTCTTTCTTTATCCATGGGCAATGAGTTTCGATGTATTGGGCATATCTGTATTTATAGAAGCTTCCATTTTCATGTTTATCCCAATTGTTGGGTTAGTTTATGCATGGCAAAAAGGAGCATTAGAATGGTTTTAGATAAATATTTAGATGATCAAAATAAAAAAAGGATTACAATTGAGACAGTTATGAATTTAATTGAGTTTCCGTTACTTGACCAAATGACCCACAATTCAGTTATTTCAACTACATTGAATGATCTTTTGAATTGGTCAAGACTCTCCAATTTATGGCTGCTTCTCTATGGTACTAGTTGTTGTTTCATTGAATTTGCTTTATTAATAGGCTCGCGATTTGATTTTGATCATTATGGATTGGTACCAAGATTGAGTCCTAGGCAAGCAGACCTAATTTTAACAGCCAGCATAGTAATAATGAAAATGGTCCTTTTTTAGTGAGATTATATGAGCAAATGCCTCAACCAAAATATGTTATTGCTATGGGAGCCTGTACTATTACAGGAGGAATGTTTAGTATTGATTCTTATAGTACTATTCAGGGAGTCGATAAGCTAATTCTTGTGGATGTCTATTTGCTGGGCTGCCCCCCTAAACCAAAGGCAGTTATAGATGCTATAACAAAACTTCATAAGAAGATATCTCGAGAACTCCCTGAAGATAGAACTATGTCTCAATGGGAAAATCGATGTTTTACTACTAATCACATGTTTTATGTTTGACACAGTACTCATACTGGAAATTACGATCAAGGATTGTTCTATCAATCATGATATACTTCAAAAATACCTTCTGAAAGATTTTGCAAATCTCAAAATTCAGTATCTTCCTACGAATTAGTCAATTAGGTAGGGTTTTCTTGTGTAGAATGAGAAAGAGCAAGTCAATCTTTCAAAATTTTCATTCTAAATTGAGAAATATTTGTACAAGTACAAATAAATGTGGGAGAAATCAAGAAGATGCAGTGTCATTTATCTAATTGGCTAGTCAAGCATGAGCTTGTTCATAGATCCTTGGGCTTCAACTATCAAGGAATAGAGACTTTAGAAATAAAAACAGAGGATTGGGACTCCATTGCTATTATTTCATATATACATGGTTACAATTATTTACTTTCCCAGTGTTCCTATGATGTAGCACCAGGCAGATTTTTAGCTAGTGTATATCATCTTACGAGAATAGAATATGGTATAGATAAAGTAGAAGAGGTATGCATAAAAGTATTTGTATCTAGGAATAATCCTAGAATCCCATCTATTTTCTAGATTTGGAAAAGTAAGGATTTTCAAGAGTGAGAATCCTATGATATGTTAGGAATCTCTTACGATAATCATCCACGTCTTAAACGTATCTTAATGCCAGAAAGTTGGATAGGCTGGCCCCTACGTAAGGACTATATTACCCCCAATTTCTATGAAATACAAGATGCTTATTGAATGATAAGAAACTTATGTTTACTTTTATGACACGACTCCAGACTTCATTTAAGTCAAATCAAGAATATTTTTGCATTCTTTTCTAAATGAAACAAAGTAACCGGACTCCAATTTGTATTATGGAAGGGCTAAAATAAAAAAAAGGCTTTTTGTAAGATATCTCATAATTTCATTTGTAAGATATCTCATATGAGCATAAACTATAAATAAGATGAATAAAAAAAGTTCCACACTATAAACCTTGTACCTCACACATCACTTAGTAAAGTAATATAAGTAGGAGTGAAGAAATAGAATAGAAATATGAAAAAAAAATTGAAAAGGGTTCGAATTTTATTTGTACTGTGTCTGAATGCATCTTGTCTATTGCTATCCTTCAACTCTTGTAGATTTTTGAAACTTTTTAGCCAACTTATTTATTTTAGATATATATTTACCTTTTAAGTGAGAATTTGTATAAATATCAATGTGATATAGTATTGGGATGTTAGGAACCAGACTTAAATTGGTGACACGAGGATTTTCAGTCCTCTACTCTACCAACTGAGCTATCCCGACTGTTTTTTGCGCATCACTCTACTATAGTAGAGTATTTGTATCTATGTCAATAACCAAAAAATATTTTTGAATCTTACCTAGTCCCTAAATTTTTTAGATCTTCCACAAGTTTATTTATTTATTTTTATTTGAATCTTTGATGAAACAAAAAAGAAGTAAAATGGGATTTTTGCGAATAGAGGGACTTGAACCCTCACAATTTCTTAAGTCGATGGATTTTCTTCTTAATATAAATTTCATTATTGTCAGTATTGACATGTAGAATGGTACTCTCTCTCTATTCTTGTCCAATTAATTCATTTTTCAAAAGATCTATGAGACTCCACAATCAATGATTTGATCGTTAAATATTTGATTCTTCCTTCAACTTCCAACTTTGGTTGGAATATATTCCTAATTGACTTTACATTTTTTTTTCATATCATATATATTCAATTCATTTCATGGATAATGTCATTTACATATATATCATATATATATATAATGGAATTGGGTCATGATTAATCATTTGATATGTCAGTATGTGTATGTATGTATTGGGTATATAAAGTTCCCCTTTTCATAATTTTGATGGAGGGATTCCAACTACTAACAAAACATAATCAATTCCATTCATTAGAACAGCTTCCATTGAGTCTCTGCACCTATCCTTTTTTGATTTTTGATTCTAGTTTTTTTGATAAACCAAACCTTTTCAAATCTTTAATAAAGATTTGGCTCAGGATTGCCCATTTTTAATTCCAGGGTTTCTCTGAATTTGGAAGTTAGCACTTAGTAGGTTTCCATACCAAGGCTCAATTCAATCAAGTCCATAACGTCTACCAATTTCACTATATCCCCCTTTCTACTTCTTTGATTTATCTTGAAACCATTGAATTCATTAGATAATGATTCTTATATTGTATTGAAAAAGTGTATACTGCTACTTTATTTTTTGCCACCCTCTATTATTTCATCTTTATTGGATAAGCTATATTTGTTTCAATCAGAACTGATTCTATTATTGATATATCTACAATTCAATATGCATACATATATCCCAAATATATATGCTTCCCCTCTCTTTCATTTTTACGGCACAATTTGCAATACTGGAACGGTCGATATTCATTCTTTCTTATCTCCTACGTTTCTAAATGAAACCAGAAGAATACCTCATTCTTGAATCTTTATTCTCCTTTTCTTATTCTTTTTTGATCTGAGAATCGATCGAGTAGTTAATATAATTAATATAGTTTGTTATAACTACTCTAAAAAATAATTCCATTTTTTTCTAGTCAAAATTTCAAGTTTGATAATATCATGTCATGATATTTTATTTTAATCATATAAAATATATATTAAATTATTTTAAATATTTAAATATTTAATAATTTATTTAATAATATAATACTAAATTAAAAAATTCATAATATAATACTAAATCAAATTATACTTATAAATACTTATTAAATACTTATATTATAGTGATAGTTATTAGATAGTTAAAGTTAACTTAATTAAAATTCTAATGAATTTGAATATTTTAGTATTCAATTATGAATTTATTAATAGCTAACTAAGATCAGGTACTTGATAGAATTCCTATACTTTTCTATTATGTTCATCGGTTCGACTCCGATCGCCGGCTTTTTCTCTATCTATTTTTTTCCATGATTGCCAATCCCCCTTTTCCATTTCCCCAAATGTTGGGTCACCAATCGGATCTATTATTTGGTGATAACTTGTAACTAGAAATCCAAAAATACAAAATGGAGGAATTAGATTTGTATAGAACAAATCCAAAGGCGAAGTCTAAATTTCTTAGTATATACATTATTTCCTATATATACAAAAAATCCGTATATTGATACAATTTATTCCATTCTACTTTATTTGATTTGTAGTATGTCAATAGTTGTTTGTAGTACTTCAATAAATCCATTTTAGCTTTACGTTATTTCTTGTTTAGTTCAAGCTTAATTTTGATTTATTCTATAATGTAATATGAAGAAATGAAATGTCAATAAAATAAAAAAAAGGAGTCTTTTCTTATGTCTCGTTACCGAGGACCTTGTTTCAAAAAAATACGTTGTCTAGGGGCTTTACCAGGACTAACTAGTAAAAAGCCTAGATCTAGAAGTGATCTTAAAAACCAATCGCGTTCTGGGAAAAGATCAGAACAGCGTATTCATCTAGAAGAAAAACAAAAATTGTGTTTTCATTATGGTTTGACAGAACAACAATTACTTAGATATGTACATATCGTTGGAAAAGCCAAAGGGTCAATAGGTCAAGTTTTATTCCAACTACTTGAGATGCATTTGGACAACATTCTTTTTCGATTGGGTATGGCTTCGACTATTCCCAGAGCCAGGCAATTAGTTAATCATAGATATGTTTTAGTTAATAATCATATAGTGGATACACCAAATTATCATTGCAAGCCCAAAGATATTATTCCTATGAAGAATAAACAAAGATCTAAAGCTCTGATTCAAAATTCTATGGAATCGCCCCCCCATGAAGAATTGCCAAAACATTTGACTATTGACTTATTCCAATATAAAGGATTAGTAAATCAAATAATAGATAGTAAATTGATCAGTTTGAAAATAAATGAGTTGTTAGTCGTAAATATTATTCCTGTCAGACTTGAACCTAACAAAAATAACAAGGAAAGGTTCAGACAATTTTGCACCCCCCCACCTTCGCTGAAGTAAAATTTTTATAAATAAATCTAAGAGTTCATTTTCCCATTTATGTATTACAAATAAATCAAGGATTTTCATTTATCTTTCCTCTTTCTAATATTTATATTTGTATTTTACGTATCAAACAACGTAATGTAATTAGGAATAGAGAATCTCTATGAAATAGAAATAAGAGTCTTAGTGTTGGAATAAGGATATCGATTCGTATTATATTTGATATATTGTAGTCGGTAACGTTGGTGAATTAACATAAATAAACGGAAAGAGAGGGATTCGAACCCTCGGTAAACAAAAGCCTACATAGCAGTTCCAATGCTACGCCTTGAACCACTCGGCCATCTCTCCTACATAATATAATCTTATTATTGACCAGAAACAGAAACCGAATAAATAGTGAGTCATTCATATTACTGCAATACAAGTTCAACCGATCAATGGTTCCATAAGAATAAAAAAAATCTTTGTCTTGGTTATTCAACTTAGACGAAATAGTAATAGTTCTATTCAATAGTAATAGTTCTGTTCATTGGTATACTATATAAATAATAAATAATTTGATAATTGGGATGAAATCCAATCTGATTTAAATATTTCATATCTCTCCTTACCAAAAGCATAATTTTATAATTTGAGTGAAGGGTTCACATTTTTTTTTAGAACTAAATTAATCTGTTTATTTTTATGTTATCTTGTACTGTAGAATTCCTTTGTTTGTGGGATCATTACCTCTCGGGGTAATGAGAAAAATTATAGAATAGATTGCTAATTAATTATGCCTAGATCTCGGATAAATGGAAATTTTATTGATAAGACCTCTTCAATTGTAGCCAATATCTTATTACGAATAATTCCGACAACTTCGGGAGCAAAAAAGGCATTTACTTATTACAGAGATGGTGCGATTTGATTCTTTTTTCTTGTTTTTTTAGCCATCTCAGTCTTACGAAAAGGGTTGTGGTTCGAGATGGAAAGAAACAAATTATTGAAAAAAACCTACGTTTGGTGAAGGTGAAGTTTGGAGATAGAATAATTCCTTCTCTCGTGTATTCTAGGGAAATGCAGCCTCAAATGCTTCAATTGCCGATTTTAGTATTGAGCGAAAGGGTACCCCTATAGGTTATGTATTGCAGGTCAATTCTACTTCCCTAGTACCCATAGGCGGCATAGGGAAAGAAGCACTACACTTAGGAATCAATAAGATGAAAACTGTGTTATAAATTATCCCTTTACTTATTGGTATTGGGACTAAGAAGAATGGTTAGGACAACAAACATCCATCTTGTTCATACTTTGGATATCCATATAACCATCAAAGATTGTTGAAGTGATTAATTCCTAAAAATAGGGAGCATTGGGGACAAAGAAATTGTTTGGTGTTAAGAAAGAAAAACCTCTTACCTTACAGGGAGGCTGGCTAGAGATTTCTTGTAAAAATACTAGCCCCTACTAGTTCATAATATAATGAGAATAATCAAATCCGAACGAAATTATGCTAAAGCTTTACAAAATTATTATGAAGCTATGCAACTAGAAATTGATCCCTATGATTGAAGTTAAATACTCTATAACATAAGCCTTATACACACAAGTAACGAGAACATATGAAGGCTTTGGAATATTATTTCTAGGCACTAGAATGAAATCCATTCTTACTGCAAGCTTTTAATAATATGGCCATGATCTGTCATTACGTGTGGCTATCTCCACTATAGAAAGAAGGAAAAAAAGATCAAATTGGCTAGTAAAGTAAATACTATAAAAAAGGCTTTCTACATATGCATCATCCAAAAGAAACAATTTTTCTCATCTATAGTAAGGAAAGAGACTTCACAAGAATCAAAATATGAAGAAATAGATATGCCTATATACTATATTCTATGGGTAAAGGATCAAATTGATAGACAAAGCATTGTAAAGATCAATTAGCGAGCTATTGGATCAATACGGTTAAGAACTGCTTACTTATACTTCAGGATATGGGAAGTAATCAACTTATGTAATAAAGTCGATCCACTAAGGTATAAGATATTGAGCAGCGGTGTAGTGTCAGATCCCAAAGATAGGAAGTTCTTTTTTCTTATGGAGGGAAAGTCCTTTTAAGAGATTCTATATAAATTTCAATTTCATATATGAAAACGAGATAGTTCCCTTTCAGAAAAATCGAATGTAATGAGATAAGGAAATATCTCTATGCTTCATTCTTCGGAAGGGGGGGAGAAAAGATAAAACGGATTTTTGACCAAGAAAATTAGAGTTCGAAACTTAGTTAATTAACTTTGTCTGCTTAGTTGTGGTTAACCCCCCCCCCCTTTTTTTGTTAAGGGGGGTTCATTTCTTAAAAATCTAATACAGTTAGTATAGATTAAAATGGGATGCCAAAAGAATCAATTGCTGAGCCGTATGAGGTAGGAAACTCTCAAGTATGGTTCTAAGGAAAGGAATTTACTCACCTATTCCAACCAAGGAGAACGGGCCATCCTACGGGGTGATTCTGAAATCGCAGAAGCTTAGTTCAATCATGCTGCTGAGTATTGAAAATAGCCTATAGCGCTTACCCCGAATAATTATATTGAAGAACCTAATTGGTTGAAGATTATGAGGCATTTAGAATTTGAATAAAATTTGTAATTCATTATAATTGATTGTTGGATCTATTAATCAAATAAAATAGATCATACATATCTTATGATAAGATCCAATAAAAAATTTCATTATATCTCTTACTTATAAAATCATTATTGTATGGTATCTTATATGGATAAAGGAGATACGGGTATAGAAAACTAATCTAACAAAGGAAATAATACCTTTGAGTGACTAAATATAAATATCAAAATGAATCCTTTTAATTCTAATGAATTATTTTGTGATTTTTAATGTAATGTAATACAATACAGTAATTTAGATATTATGTTCCATGGAAGTAGATACATATGGGCATTTATACATTCAAATAGAAATATATTAGACTAGGTTAGGTTGCACAAAAAATAATTTTTTTGTCACACTAGGAAAGGGTTTAATGAGAAAAGGTTTTACAAAATTTTAAATTGTCTATTAGGCACCTAATCGTTATGTCATAATAGATCTGAACACTTGCCCCAGATTGACTTGGATATCATAATTGCTCTAGTGAAAAACTAAATTGATGGATGAGAGATAGGAAAAAAAAGGGACTAATCATAAATTAAATAAAATATCCATTTTTCAGAGGTTCACTAAAAATCTGACTCTTGGCAGGTCTCTTTGTATGTGTTGTCTAGAAAAAGGAGGACTTAATGATTATTTGTTCACCATAACCAGAAGTAAAAATTGTTGTAGATTGGGATCCTATAAAAATGTCTTTCGAAGAATGGGCCCGACCTGGCCATTTCTCAAGAACAATAGCTAAGGGTCCCGATACTACCACTTGGATCTGGAACCTACATGCTGATGCTCACGATTTTGATAGTCATACCAGTGATTTAGAGGAGATCTCTCAAAAAGTATTTAGTGCTCAATTTGGTCAACTCTCCATTATCTTTCTTTGGCTGAGCAGCATGTACTTCCACGATGCCCGTTTTTCCAATTATGAAGCATGGCTAAGTGATCCTACTCACATTGGATCCAGTGCGCAAGTGGTTTGGCCAATAGTAGGTCAATAAATATTGAATGGTGATGTAGGTAGGGGTTTTTGGGGAATACAAATAACCTCCAGTTCTTTTCAGATTTGACGAGCATCTAGAATAACTAGTGAATTACAACTCTATTGTACCACAATTGGTTCATTGGTCTTTGCATCCTTAATGCTTTTTTCCGGTTGGTTCCATTATCACAAAGCAGCACCAAATTTGGCTTGGTTCCAAGATGTAGAATCTATGTTGAATCACCGCTTAGCAGGGTTACTAGGACTTGGGTCTCTTTCTTGGGTGGGACACCAAATCCATGTATCTTTACCTATTAACCAATTTCTTGATGCTGGAGTTGATCTTAAAGAGATACCACTTCCTCATGAATTTATCTTGAATCGGGATCTTTTAATTCAACTTTATCCCAGTTTTGCTAAGGGAGCAACCCCCTTTTTCACCTTGAATTGATCAAAATACTCAGAATTTCTGAGTTTTCATGGAGGATTAGATCCAATAATGGAAGGTCTGTGCCTGAGCAATATAGCACATCATCATTTAGCAATTGCAATTCTTTTCTTGATCGCCGGTCATATGTGTAGGACCAACTGGGGTATTGGCCATGGCCTTAAAGACATTTTAGAAGCCCATAAAGGTCCATTTATAGGCCAGGGTCATAAGGGCCTTTATGAAATCCTAACAACATCATGGCATGCTCAATTAGCTCTTAACCTAGCTATGTTAGGTTCTTTAACCATTGTTGTAGCTCACCATATGTATTCCATGCCCCCCATCCATACTTAGCTATTGACTATGGCACAAAACTTTCGCTATTCACACATCATATGTGGATCGGCAGATTTCTCATAGTTGGTGCTGCTGCACATGCAGCTATTTTTATCGTAAGAGATTATGATCTAATTACTTGATGCAATGATCAATTAGATTGTGTCCTTAAGCACTGTGATGCAATCATATCACATCTTAGATGGGCATGTATATTTCTAGGGCTTCACAGTTTTGGCCTATATATTCATAACGATACCATGAGTGCTTTAGGGCATCCCCAAGATATGTTTTCAGATACCACTATACAACTCCAACCCATCTTTGCTCAATGGGTACAAAACACCCATGCTTTAGCACCGGGTGTAACAGCTCCTAGTGCAACAACAAGTACCAGCTAAACTTGTGGAGGTGATGAATTAGTAGTAGTAGGTGGCAAAGTAGCTTTGTTACCTATTCCATTAGGAACCACAGGTGTTTTGGTCCATCACATTCATGCATTTATGATCCATGTGACTGTATTGATACTACTGAAAGGCATTCTATTTGCTTGCAGTTCTCGTTTGATACCTAATAAAGCAAATCTTGGTTTTTGTTTCCCTTGTGATGGGCCTGGAAGAGGAGGAACATGTCAAGTATCTGCCTAGGATCATGTCTTTTTAGGTCTATTCTGGATGTACAATGCAATTTAGGTAGTAATTTTCCATTTTAGTTGGAAAATGCAGTCAAATGTTTGGGGCACTATAAGAGATCAAGAAGTGGTAACCCATATCATAAGAGGAAACTTTGCACAAAGTTCCATTACTATTAATGGGTGGTTATGGGATTTCTTATGGGCACAAGCATCTTAGGTAATTCAATCTTATGGTTCTTCATTATCTGCATATGGTCTTTTTTTCTTAGGTGCTCATTTTATCTGGGCTTTCAGTTTAATGTTTCTATTCAGTGGCCGTGGTTATTGGCAAGAACTCATTGAATCTATCATTTGGGCTCATAACAAAATAAAAGTTGCTCCTACTACTCAGCCTAAAGCCTTGAGCATTGTACAAGGACGCGATGTAGGAGTAACCCATTACCTTCTGGGTGGAATTGCCACAACATGGGCATTCTTCTCAGCTAGAATTATTGTAGTAGGATAATGGCTAGGAGGATTTGAAAGGCATTATGGCATTAAGATTTCCAAGGTTTAGCCAAGGTTTAGCTCAGGACCCCACCACTCATCGTATTTGGTTTGGTATTGCTGCTGCACATGACTTCAAAAGTCATGACGATATTACTAAGGAACGTCTTTATTAGAACATTTTTGCTTCTCACTTTGGACAGTTAGCAATAATCTTTCTGTGGATGTCTGAAAATCTATTTCATGTAGCTTGGCAACGAAATTTGGAGTCATGGATATAGGACCCTTTACATGTAAGACCTATTGCTCATGTAATTTGGGATCCTCATTTTGGTCAACTTACCTAGAGGCCTTTACTCGAAGAGGTGCTATCAGCCTCATGAATATTGCTTATTCTGGTCTTTATCAGTGGTGGTATACAATTGGATTATGCACCAATAAAGATCTTTATACTGGAGCTCTTTTTCTATTATGTCTTTCTAGTATATCTTTAATAGCGGGTGGGTTACACCTATAACCAAAATGGAGATCGAGCATTTTGTGGTTTAAAATTGCCAAATTTTGTCTCAATCATCATTTGTCAGGACTTTTTGGACTAAGTTCTTTGGCTTGGGTAGGACATTTAGTTCATGTTGCTATTCCCAGATCTAGGGGGGAGTATGTCAGATGGAATAATTTCTTGAACATATTACCACATCCCCAAGGACTGGAACCACTTTTTATCAGTCAGTGGAATCTTTATGCACAAAACCCAGATTCCAGTATTCATTTATTTGGCACCTCCAAGGGGGCGGGAACTACCATTCTAACCCTTCTTGGAGGATTCCATCCACAAACGCCAAGTTTATGGCTGACCGATATTGCTCATCATCATTTAGCTATTGCATTTCTTTTTCTCATTGCTAATCATATGTATAGAACTAACTTTGGGATTGGGCACAGTATCAAAGATCTTTTAGAAGCACATATTCCCCCAGGGGGTCAATTAGGATGTGGGCATAAGGGCCTTTATGATACAATCAACAATTCGATTCATTTTAGATTAGGTCTTGCTCTAGCCTCTTTAGGGGTTAATACTTCTTTAGTAGCTCAACACATGTACTCTTTGTCTGCTTATGCATTCATAACACAAGACTTGACTACTCACGCTGCATTATATACTCATCACCAATACATCGCAGGATTCATCATGACGGGAGCCTCTGCTCATGGAGCTATATTCTTCATTAGAGATTATAATCTAGAACAGAATGAGGATAATGTATTAGCAAGAATGTTAGACCATAAAGAAGCTATCATATCTCATTTAAGTTGGGCTAGCCTATTTCTGGGATTCCATACTTTGGGACTTTATGTTTATAATGATGTCATGCTCACTTTTGGTACTCCAAAAAACAAATCTTGATTGAACCTATATTTGCCCAATGGATACAATTTGGTGATGGTAAGACTTTGTATGGGTTCAATGTACTCTTATCTTCAACGAATGGCCCAGCATTTAATGCGGGTCAAAACATATTGTTACCCGACTGGTTGAATGCTATTAATGAGAATAGTAATTCACTCTTCTTAACAATAGGTCCTGGAGATTTCTTCGTCCATCATGCTATTGCTCTAGGTTTGCACACAACTACATTGATTTTAGTAAAAGGTGCTTTAGATGCATGTGGTTCTAAGCTAATGCCAGATAAAAAGGATTTTGGTTATAGTTTTTCTTGCGATGGCCCAGGATGCCGTGGTACTTGTGATATTTCCAGTTGGGACACATTTTATTTGGCAGTTTTCTGGATGTTAAATACCATTGGATGGGTGAATTTTTATTGGCATTGGAAACACATCACATTATGGCAGGGTAACCTTTCATAATTTAATGAATCCTCCACTTATTTGATGTGATGGTTAAGAGATTATCTATGGTTGAACTCTTCACAACTTATCAATGGATATAATCCTTTTGGTATGAATAGTTTATCCGTGTGGGCATGGATGTTTTTATTTGGACATCTTGTTTGGGCTACTGGATTTATGTTCTCAATTTCCTGGTGTGGATATTGGCAAGAATTGATTGAAACTTTAGCATGGGCTCATGAATGCACACATTTGGCTAATTTGATTCGGTGGAGAGATAAGCCAATGGCTCTTTCCATTATCCAAGCAAGATTGGTTGGATTAGCCCACTTTTCTATAGGTTATATATTTACTTATGCAGCTTTCTTGATTGCCTCTACATCTGGAAAATTTGGTTAATTTAGTTATTTTTTTTATGTACTGTATGAGCAACAATCTCATTTCTTTCAATGGAGAGGGAGGGAGATTGACCTTCTTCTATTTTTTTTACATCTAGGACCCGAAATCTAACATTGATAATAATAGGAACTGAACATTATGGCAAAAAAAAGTTTGATCCATAGGGGGAAGAAACAACAAAAACTAGAATAGAAATATCATTTGATTCATCGATCTTCAAAAAAAGAAATAAGCAAAGTTCTATCATTGAGTGAAAAATGGGAAATTCATAGAAAATTATAATCCCCACCACATAATAGTGCACCTATATGTCTTCATCGACGTTGTTTGTTGACTGGAAGACCTAGAGGTAACTATCGAGACTTTGGGTTATCCAGACACATACTTTGAGAAATGGTTCATGAATGTTTGTTACTGGGGGCAATAAGATCAAGTTGGTAAAAGTAAAAATAGTGTTTCATATTTGTATAGATCTCTATGATCATAGATCATAGAGCGGCCCTCTTTACTATTCTGTATAAATAGACTATTCTATTTGTATAGATATGGTAGAGAGGCATATCTAATATTTCTTCGTCTATTAGTTCCCAGTTCTTTAGCTCAGAGTAGAGCAATTTGGTAGCTTGCAAGGCTCATAACCTTGAAGTCACGTTTTCAAATCCTATCTCCGCAACATTTTTTGTTTGGATGGGAGATAAAAAAGAGGAAGATAGAACTACGATACTATCGTAGTCAACTATACCAAATTTTTTCTTAAATTGAAGTTTTATTAAGAAGTATATTACTTCAGTATGGGTGGATAGTGGGGATTGAACCCGCATCTTCTCCTTGGCAAAGAGAAATTTTACCATTCGACCATATCCACATTTTCTTCTTTTCTAATACACATGCATATGTCCATGCGTATATGATATATCATATATGCATCTGGATCATATTTGCACAGAGCCAGATACTCAAATACTTCAGATTGAATCTTAATGTCTTTCACAATATTTTTATAAAAGGAGTGGTATTTTTGGATCCAAAGAAATTCAAGAAATAAGAGAATTAAGGATAGCTACCAGAAAGACTAATCCAATCCATAATGATGTACCTAAAAATACAACATTTTTGTTACTTGACCAGTCATCAGAAGAAGCAAATACAATGGGTACACTAATCAGTGAGATTGATGAAGTCGATATTAATGCAAAAACTGCTAATTGGAAAGCAATAGTCATTTTTGTAATCCTCCAAGTTACCAATAAATAAACTATAAACTATACCATTTCATTTTATCCCTCGCTTAGTAAAATCATGTAGGGATTCGACCATGAATCAATTGATTCTTTAGAACTTATTATGCTTTATTTTATTTTTTTTTTATTTGAGCATATGGTTAGGGGGAGTTTAATATTCACTCCACAAACAGAAATAGTGGATTATGTGTATATGTATACATGTATATATACGGTATATAGATAAATACATAGAAATATAGATTTGCATCTGGGATGTTTCTGTAGTACAGATAGTTAGTGTCTCACCTCATATGGTTATGTTCTATTCATAGTAATAAAATACAGATTACCCATTAGAGAAATGGCTGATGGTTAATAGCTCCGGTCTTGAAAACCAGTATAGTTTTGAACAAAGAACTATCAGGGGTTCAAATCCCCCTCTCTCTTTTTGTTTTTTTTTTGTTGAATAAATTTGTTTCTTTATTCATTTGGTTTGGCCCACTATCATAAAAGGGAATGGCTCAGCTATCTCACTTAGCCGAGCCAGAACAAAAAATTGTAGAATGAATATATATAAGTATAAGAAAATCTTAGCTAAAAAATCTTAGCTAAGTGGGGTCATAGAAAGAACAGGTTCCAAATCACGATCGATTCCTTTTTCAAATCCTATTGTAGCAGCACGGGCCCTTCCTGCATGCCACAAATGACCCACAAATAGGAAGAATCCTAGAACAAAATGAGAGGTAGCCAACCAACTTCTAGGAGAGACATAATTGACTGCATTGATCTCGGTAGCAATGCCACCAACAAAATTTAAAGAACCTAAAGGAGAATGAGTCATATATTCTGTCGAACATCATTCTTGCCAAGGTTGTATGTGTTTTTTTAGCCAACCCAAGTCCAAACCATTGGGACCTCTTAGAGGTTCCAACCAAGGAGCACAAAGATCCCAAAAATGCATAGTTTCCCCTCCAAAAATAACCTCTTCGGTCGGAGACCACATTAGATATTTACCTAAACCAAGTTCCCTGGGCAGATTCCACGTTAGCCCCAAGACATTGGTCTCTAACTAGAAAAGTAAATGCCTGAGCTTGAGAAGCTTCTAGTCCTGTGGGTCAATAAAATTTCACTAGGATAGGTGGTATTATTGAACCAGACGAAGGAACAAGTGATGAAACCAAAGATAGATAAAGCACCTAAACTATAAGACAAGTAAGCTTCTCCAGACCATACAAATGCACGGCAAGCCCATGCAAAGGGTTTGGTTAAAATATGCCAAATTCTGCCAACTATACAAATGGAACCTAACCATACATGCCCTCCAATTATGTCTTCTAAATCGTCCACACTAACAATCCAGCCTTCTCCCCCAGAAGGAAATTTGAATAAATAACCAAATATAACTCTTGAACTAAGGATCAAGTTGGTAATTTTTCTTACATCTCCTCCCCCTGGCACCCAAGTATCGTATATGCCACCAAAATAAAGAGCCTTGAGTATGAGAAGAAAAGCACCTATACCTAACAAACTTAAGTGAATACCTAAAATTGTAGCCATTTTTTTTTCTATCTTTTCATACATAACCAAGGAATGGAAAGGATTCTTCAAGATTTTCAGGTCCAAGAAGTGCATGATAAATACCGCCAAAGCCTAAGAGTGCAGAAGAATTAAGTGAAGTATTCCAGAGTAGCTAAGTGCAGAAGTAAAATCAAACCCCTGTTCATACATGAGTTTCTCTGGTATGAAATGAGCCACTTCAAATAGGTTCATTGCTCTGGCCTAGAATACAATTAATCTAGCATGGGCTACGTGAGCCCCAAGTAGTTTTCCAAACAAATTTATAAGTCTGGCATTCCCGGCCCACCAAGCGAAACCTATAGTTTCTTGGTCACAACCAGCTAAAGCTAAAGTTCCATTAAAGAGCATTTCCACAGGGTAGAACCTCCTCAGGGAATATAAGGTTTTCATGAGGTTGATCTTGAGCCGCCATCCAAGAACGAATACATTCATTTAAGATAATATTTTTGGTGTAGAAAGTCTCAAATTTAGGATCTTTTGTTGCATGGATTTCTTGGGAAACAAAATCATAGGCACGTAGGTTTAGAGCCAGGCCGACTACCCCAAGAGCACTCATCCATAAACTAGTTACTGGTACAAATAACATAAAGAAACGTAACCAATGTTTATTGGAAAAAGCAACCCCAAAGATTTGGGACCAAAAGTGGTTAGTAGTTACCATTGAATAAGTCTCTTCAGCTTGAGTTGGGTTAAAAGCATGAAATATATTTGCACTGTCACCATCTTCGAACAAAGTATTTTCTATGGTAGTGCCATGAATAGCGCATAGCAAAGCGGCACCTAATACTTTCACAACTCCCATCATATGAAATGGGTTCAATGTCCAATTATGAAACCCTTGGAAAAAGAGGATGAATCGAAATATAGCTGCTATGCCGAAACTGGGACCCAGTGGATAAATCAAGAATATAGAAACAAAAATAGCAATTGGAGCAGAGAATGTGATTGCATTATAAGGTCGCAATTGAACAGATCGAGCAAGTTCAAATTGATGTAACATGAAACCTATTAGTCTGAAAGGACCATGGCGAGCAACAAAAGTCCATAGGATGCCTAATTGACACCAATGAGTAAAATATCCTTGTGCCTCACAAGACTCCATAGTAGCAATAGAGAGTGTGCTAAACTATATGCAGGATTAGAAATTGCAACAGTTAAGAAATTACAACCTTCCAAATAGGAACTAGCCAATCCATGGGTATACCACGAAGTTACAAAATTTGAACATGTAAACCAACCTCCTAAAGCGAAATAAGCACAAGGAAAGAGCAATAGACTGAACCAACCTACAAAAATGAAATGGTCCCTCTGTAACCAACCATCCATAATATCAAATAAATCATTTTCTTCTTTTTCAAATCTACCAAGGGCTATAGTCATAGTGATCCTCCTATTCAATTACTTCAACCATTTTTGAACACCTCAAATCATTTTTGGGGCATTCAACAGTTTGATTGTCTATGGGCAATTCCTTGTTCAATGCCTTTTATGATAGGTTTCAAAGATACAAATTCTTCTTTTCTATTGGAACACATAGCAACCTAGGTAAATCCATGAGTTCGATTCGATTAGACCTTACTATTTCCATTCTTATCCCAGTCTTAACTTAATAAAATATGTTAATAAGAATACAAATTTGAACCTCAAATTGTCCTATGACTCATACCATCGAGTATATCTTTTAAGTAAGGGGCAAAAAAAGAAAATTTCTTATTTTTTCCTTGCCCCTAAATTTAATATTAATATTAAATAATAGTAGACTGGAAATGAAAGCCCTTTTCTCTTCTTACATTTGTTCGCCATTGCATTTTTGCAATAAAAAAATAGGATATATAATTCTTGAATCAAAAAAAAATATTGCAAAAGAGATTTTCAAAATATTTATCTGTAGCGGAAAAGAATAATGATTTTTTCCTATGGAAGAGCATCCAGTAACAAAAAGATAAAATCGGAAAAATATTAACAAATTTTTGCGTGGTCCAAGGAAAAAGAAATAAATAAAATTTGCTTCTACAATATAATGTATATCAAATTTAAATATCAAAATAGCTGATATAGTCATGATTCAATAGGTCAGGTTCACTTACTTTTTTTGATTCAAAATTCTACGGTGGGTTTGATAGGAACAATTAGGAATACTTTAGTTTTGTGATTAATAATCAAGATTGGATATCTAGAATAATTTTTATGTCCCAAGATAATTTGAATAATGAGACATGAAGAGGACTACTATGTTACTACAGGGTATACTTAGTATAATTATTAATTACTAATTGTTCAACTTTGTAACTATAGCTTTCAATAATAAGAATTGATTATAATAATATAGTAGTTACCCTTTTACTTTTTTTTTTGAGGTATCAACTTCTATTCTCTGCAGAAAAATGAAGATTAAAGATTAAGCTTGAGTTTAGTGGAAAATACCCTTTATCGAATTTGAACCGATGACTTACACCTTACCGTGGTGTTACTATACCACTGAGTTAAAAGGGCCTATTTTTTTAAATTCATGAATTAGCCATCTTCAATTAAGAGTTTACTGCATATATCTATATATGTACATATATAGATACTCATGCAAGAACAAAAAAAGGGAGTTGCCTAGTAGTAATTGGTAATTGGGTATTAATATTTAATATTATTAATATTATTATTTAATAGAATTGTATTAAATAAATAAATGATATTTAACTAAATAAATAAAATAAATGTAGTGAATTCCCCGCCTACTATGTGCTTGGAATTGAGGTAAAAGGAAGGGTTGGTATCTCATGGATTTGGATGCTCATATGCATATTTGCAAGTGCCTTTCGGTCTGTATAGCCTGTCGGGAATATTTCTGGGAAAGAGGGGAGCTCGGCAAAGCAAAGTCATTGTTTGAAGACCGATATCACTTGTAATCAATCGGAACAAGATTGACTTGATTGATACGTGTTCCAATCTGACATCAACATAAAAAAATGCAAGATATTCTTATTGAATCATGTGATGATGGAATTCGATTCATACCCTGAACCGAATTTTTTGAATATAAAAAAGAAAATTCTTACTCTTACTATAGTATCATCCTAAAAATAGGAAAAACTCTTTGGATTCGGATCTAGTCATTACATTAGATTATATTGACAATTCCAAAAAAATGTTCATACTATCATGGTAGTATGGTGGTGGCCAGGCCAATATGCCCCTATCATCTAGTGGTTCAGGACATCTCTCTTTCAAGGAGGCAGTGGGGATTCGACTTCCCCTAAGGGTATGGTACCACAAAAGGAAGTTGATCATGGATTAGATTATCAATAAGCCTAGAATTAATTCTTCCTATGTCGATGCCTAAGCAGTTAATGGGAACAGACTATAAATTTGTTGGTGATATGTCTACGTTGGTTCAAATCCAGCTCGGCCCAAAAATTCGTCATCTCACGAGTGTGATATAACCTTTAGAAGTGTCCAATACATAGACCAATACATAGAAAAAAAGAGAAAGAGTCTCTCTTTTTTGCTCTATGCATATGTTTTTCTCATCCGTTTTGATCTTTCTAATGATCAAGAATGATGATCCTTAAGCATTAAGAATATGTATGCCATCATAGACCTCACCGGGATTGTAGTTCAATCGGTCAAAGCACTGCCTTGTCAAGGTAGAAGCTGTGGGTTCGAGCCCCGTTAGTCCTGAACTAGGACCATTATCTCTCTATTTTATGTGAAAAGAAAATTGAGACATGCATCAAAATATGATTCCCTCCAATCTTTATTTCTTTTGTTTTTTTATCATCAGACAAATATGAAAATTTCCATTTCTTCCCCCAGTACCAATTGATTGGAGAGAGATATGAGTAGGTACAAGTGGTAGTATTAATATTAAATTAAGTATGGTAAGAGATACATGTTTGACTTTCTTTTTTAATTGTTCTTGATCAATGAAATGTAATAGAATGTCGATATTTTTAGTATAGTAGAGTACATACACAAATTGTATTAATTTATTGCACGATAGAGAATGTACTTACCATAATTATCTCGACAAAGTATTTTTTGGGTCAAATCACACTTTTTCTAGCTTAGCTTTGACTTTCTTTGTGTTTTCTCCATTACTAGTTAGAAACAATATATTTCATTTTCATTCTAATTTCCCATCGAATTTTTGGTCTTGTACTTTTTTCTATAACCTACCACCTACCATCTTTTTTACACTTTTACATACAATTATCATATAAAATATAAAATACCATATGACTGCTATTCTATGGGTTATACACATATCCCAAAGAATAAAAGTGAGATGGAAAAGGGTGAGTTAAAGTTAACTATAAAAGTTTAATATTCCAACAAATTTACTCAAAAAAGAAATAAAAGGATCTTCTTTGGTCTTTTATTTTTGAGTATCCTCCTTTCAAATTTTGGATTAAAGTTGGCATACATACATAAAAAAAATTCAACGGGATTTCCTTATTGGATCAAGAATCACATTTTTTATTTTTTATGGATAAATATTTTCCTGTGTTATGTTATACTATTCAATTCTTGACGATGAATCAATTCGATACATTAGATATTATTATTCATAATATTGATCCAATTTAATATCATCAGGATTCAATTCATCCCAGTGAATTTATAGGAATTATAATTTCTCATTTCTATGGGATTAGATCCTGTGTTATTGTGAAACAAAAAACAATGAGATTATGAAAGTCAATATTCTTGCATTTATTGCTACTACACTGTTTATTCTAATTCCTACTACTTTTTTACTTGTAATCTACGTAAAAAATAGTCAGTAAAAATGATTAACTTAACTGAAAGTTGAATTATTAGTTCTTATCAATGATTAAAGAAATGAAAGAAAGGGATTCAAACTCCAAGTCTTAAATGATTAGGGGTGGAATCAGAAGTATCTAAGATGCTATGTGAGATAGTATGGTAGAAAGAACTAGAATATTATTCTAGTTCTTTCTACCATACTATCTTTTATTCTATAGTTGTTTGTATAGTATTTTTAGTTAAAGTTGTATTGTATATAGATATAGGCTTTATATAGATCGTAGGATAATATATATCTCATATATTAGATGTACATCTATAAATTTGGATAGCCTTTTCTATTTTATTTTGTTTTCTTCAATAGATCAATTTGTACGAATTTTGATTAATCCAAACAAAATAATCAAAACCTAACTCAACTCTTCTAATTCCTAGGTTTCTTTTCATTCAAAAGAATCAAGAATAGTATGACTATATACTACAAAAAAAGGAAATGAAGGAAAAGGAATGTTTTTCGGATTCCCATCTCAAGACAAGAAGTCATCAATTGAACTATTAACAAATAATCTGCGGAGTTCTATGGTAACTAACTTCTTCTGGGTTGGAAAAGGAGTAGAACGCAAGGAAACTCCTATTTTCTTATGTAGTACCTCTTTTGATAATTGAATCTCTAGCGGTTTCCAGTGGCAAGTATATCTCGTCATAATAGTAGAACAACTTTTTCTTAGAATAGTAAAAAAATAAAGAAAGGAGGAAAACAAAAATAAGGAAAAGCAATAGGGATTGCTTTTTCTCATTTAATATCCATTATTCTATTAAGAACTAAGAACTGGTGCATCAAAATAGAATATTTAGGAAGAATTCCGTTGGAAAAAAATTTCCTATTATGTGTAGATTTGAGTCTCGAAATACAACTATGGTAATCATTCATTCTTTGATTGAATGATTATTATTCATTATTGTATTTTTTTACTATAATTCAATATAATTTTGAAAGAGTTAAGGTTTTGGAAAATGATCAATTAAAGTATAGAATTAATACAATTTGATTACCAAATGGAGTAATCAATTATACCCTAGAGCCCACTCCTTCCCCATACTACAAGTGAAAAGGAAAATGAAAAGACTACCATTAAAGCAACCCAAGGGAGACTTACTATATCCATGTCGAATTATACCTCCTATCTCTATGAAGGAATTACTTTATTGATCAGGAATTATAGTAAAATTAATGGTGCATAGTCAAAACAAAAAAGGATAAGGATTCTGACTTAAGGCTGTCTCTAAATAATAAAATAAAAGGTGACATAGCCACCCTATTTGAATATCTGAGCACTCAGAACTTCTAGTGAGTCTCAATATAAAGTATTTTTCATCCTTTCCACAACTCCTAAATTGATTTCCCATTATATTATAGCCTATCCAATCTAATTCCAGATAGAGTCAATAAACACTACCTATACTAAGGTAGTGTAAGATAATTATGAAGTTTTGGATAGTCTTTCGTGTAATGCTTTCTTCAATCCTAGAATAAAAAAATGGGGAGTCCTTTAGTTTATTGGATTTCTGACCTATTACTTTAATAGTTCTAAATCCCCAAATTGACTCTCACTATTTATTTGTTTGATTCCATTTTATTTAGGAAAACATGGTGTGAAACAATCATTAATAAGCGGAAGTTGTTTCATCTCTATTGATACTAGTTTGGGACATGTACAGAACCACCGAATAAATTGATAGTCTTTTATAGATATAGAATTTACCTCATACCCTAAAAATCTAGTATCCCCAGTATCAACGAGCCCATCCCTTTCTCCCTACTTTTTTGGGTCAAGAATTCATCGAACAATCAATAGGATATGAAATCTCAAGTCTTTTGTTGAGTTAAATAGGTGACACCCAGATTTGAACTGGGGATAAAGAATTTGCAGTCCCTCGCCTTACCACTTGGCCATGCCACCAAATCTGATCAAAAATGGATAAAAGTATTATCCATATTCTATTACTAATAATTCTTTTTGAAATTATGAAATTACTGAGAACCTTCTTTTTATATTTTATATTTGGATCTTGAATCCCATTATATCCCTAAATTAATCCATCCCTATATCTTTTTTATTGAATCCCATTTAGATTATTCTCTTTGATTGATTGTATCTTAAAACATACATCCTGCTTAAAAAAAATTTCCTTTCTCTTTTCTTTAATAGAAACGAAAAGAGAAAAATGAATTTATGTTCACAGACTGTAAAATTCAGGACAAACTATGTTCCCTTAATGGCATAAGAAAAGCAAATCGATTTATGACTAATCAGTATAAATTAAATTATTCTGAATAATAGATCATTTTCCATTTCCATTATAACAATATATATGTGTCTATGTAAACCCCAGAATAGAAATTGTTACACAGATATTGATTATATTAAGTGGGGTCTTCCTCTTATGCACATATCCCTATAGAAAAGTAGAAAGTAGAAAACTGTTGTGCTTTTACATTGGATATATTGAATAAAAAATAGGAATTATGATATAGTGTGACCTGCTCCATATTTAGGTTGCCAAAATAAAACTACAATAAAAGGATACAATATGAAGATTGCTAGATAACTCTATCGGATTGCCATACACCTACTAAATATTATTCTATTCCTGAATTGTATTCTATACATTTTACTATAAAAAAAGAATCTGTGAATTCTTTTTGAACATTAACCAATTATTCTGTCTTTATCACATTCATAATCGTAAAAAGTGGAAGTGCATTTAAATTTAATGTAAATTCTGAATCCATTTATTTTTTTTCTACCCAATTTGATCATAATATCATACATAATAGCTAGCGATCCATTTTGATATTCTATACAAGACTCTATGAGTGTCTATAAGGTAAGCGGCAGGGTTTTTTTCCAGGAATATTTTACAAACTCATTTCTACTTGTACCTGTCGAAAATATTCTTCATTCCTTCGTCTCCTCTCACTTGATACATATGAATAAAAGACATGTATGGGGGTTGCCTAAAATTTTATGTGATTCAGTAAACAGAATATACATTCCATCATTGCTAGATCGATTCATATAGTTCAATGAAGAGTGGGGGATTTTTGAATAAAGAGGAAATTTAAGAATAAAATGCTTTGAGATCGAAATAGGGAAATGTGTACAATGCCTAGATTTAATCAGATCCAATTTGAGGGATTTTGTAGGTTCACTAATCAAGGCTTGATGGAAGAACTTCATAAGTTTCCTAAAATTGAAGATAGAGATCAAGAAATCAAATTTCAATTGTTTGTGGAAACATATCAATTGGTAGAACCCTTGATAAAAGAAAGAGATGCTGTGTATGAATCACTCACATATTCTTTTGAATTATATGTACTCGTGGGATTAATTTGGAAAGCTAGTAGAGCTATGCAAGAACACACCATTTTTATTGGAACCATTCCTTTAATGAATTTGCTGGGAACATCTATAGTTAATGGAATATATAGAATTGTGATCAATCAAATATTGCAAAGTCCTCGTGTTTACTATTATTCAGGATTAGACCATAACGAAATTTTTGTTTATACTAGTACTATAATATCATATTGGGGAGGAAGATTGGAATTCGAAATTGATAGAAAAGTGAGGATATGGGCCCATGTGAGTAGGAAACAAAAAACATCTATTCTAGTTCTATCATCGGCTATGGGTTCGAATCTAAGAGAAATTCTAGATAATATTTATTACCCTGAAATTTTCTTGTCTTTCCTGAATGATAAGGAAAAAAAAGATTGGGTCAAAACAAAGTGCTATTTTAGAGTTTTACCAACAATTTGCTTGTGTAGGTGGGGATCCAATATTTTCTGAGTCCTTATGTAAGGAATTACAAAAGAAATTTTTTCAACAAAGATTTGAATTAGGAAGGATTGGTCGACGAAATATGAACTGGAAACTAAATCTTGATATACCTCAGAATAATACATTTTTGTTACCACGAGATGTATTGGCTTCTATGAACCATTTGATTGAAATGAATTTTGGAATGGGTACACTTGACGATATGAATCACTTGAAAAATAAACATATTCATTCTATAGTGGATCTATCATAGGATCAATTCAGATTGGCTCTTGTTCGTTTAGAAAATGCAGTTCAAGGAACTACATGTGGATCAATCAGGCATAAATTGATACCAACTCCCCAAAATTTGGTAACTTCAACTTCATTAACAACCACTTATGAATCATTTTTTTGCTTACACCCTTTATCTCAAGTTTTGGATTGGACTAATCCATTGACCCAAATTGTTCATGGGTGGAGGTTGAGTTTTTTAGGCCCTGGGGGTTGACAGGGCGAACTGCTAGTTTTTGGATATAGGATATTCATCCTAGTCACTATGGATGTATTTGTCCAATTGATACATCCAAAGGAATCAATGTTGGACTTATTGGATCCTTAGCTATTCATGTGAGGATTGGTCATTGGGGATCTATAGAAAGTCTTTTTTATGAAATATTTGAGAGATCAAAAAAATGCACAAATGATTTATTTATCATCAAGTAGAGATGAATATTATATGGTAGTAGTAGGAAATTCTTTGGCCTTGAAGCAGGCTATTCAAGAAGAACAAGTTGTTCCAGCCTGATATTGTCAAGAATTTCTGACCATCTCATTGGAACAAATTCATCTTAGAAGCATTTTTTCCTTCCAATAATTTTCTATTGGAGCTTCTCTCATTCCTTTTATTAAGCATAATGATGCAAATTGAGCTTTAATGAGTTCTAATATGCAACGTCAAGCATTTCCACTTTCTTGATCTAAGAAGTGCATTGCTGGAACTGGACTAGCAGGCCAAATAGCTCTAGATTCTAGGGTTTCAGCTATAGCCGAACAGGACGGAAAGATTGGTTATACTAATACCCACAAGATCATTTTCTCAAGTAATGGGGACACTATGAGCATTCCATTAGTTATGTATCAATGTTCTAACAAAAATACTTGTATGCATCAAAAACCATAGGTTGTGCGGGGTAAATGCATTAAAAAGGGACAAATTTTAGCGGACGGTGTGGCTACAGTTGGTGGGGAACTCTCTTTAGGAAAAAATGTATTAGTAGCTCATATGCCATGGGAAGGCTATAATTTTGAAGATGTAGTACTAATTAGTGAATGTCTAGTATATGAAGATATTTATACTTCTTTTTACATTCATAAATATGAAATTCAAACTAATGTGACAAGTCAAGCCCTAAAAGAATCACTAAGGAAATACCACACTTAGAGGCTCATTTACTCTGCAATTTAGATAGAAATGGAATTGTGATGCTTGGATCATGGATAGAAACAGGTGATATTTTAGTAGGTAAATTAACACCTTAGGTAGTGAATGAATCATCATATGCCCCCGAAGATAGATTATTACGAGCCATACTTGGCATTCAGGTATCCACTACAAAAGAAACTTCTCTAAAACTACCTATAGGTGGAAGGGGTTGAGTTATTGATGTGAGATGGATTTAGAAAAAGGGTCATTCTAGTTATAATCTAGAGATGATTCATATATCTATTTTATAGAAATGTGAAATCAAAGTAGGTGATAAAGTAGCTGGAAGACATGGGAATAAAGGTATCATTTCCAAAATTTTGCTTAGACAAGATATGCCCTATTTTCAAGATGGAATGGCCGTTGATATGGCTTTCAACCCATTATGAGTACCTTCATGAATGAATGTGGGATAGATATTTGAATGTTCACTTGGGTTAGCGGGGGACCTTCTAAAGAGACATTATAGAATAACACCTTTTGATGAGAGATATGAGCAAGAGGCTTCGAGAAAACTAGTCTTTTCTGAATTATATTCAGCCAATAAGCAAACAAAAAATCCATGGGTATTTGAACCCGAGTATCCGGGAAAAAGTAGAATATTTGATGGAAGAATAGGAGATCTTTTTGAATAACCTGTTCTAATAGGAAAACCGTATATCCTGAAATTAACCCATCAAGTTGATGATAAAATCCATGGACATTCCAGTAGACATTATGCACTTGTTACACAACAACCCTTTAGAGGAAGGGCCAAGCAAGGGGGACAACGAGTAGGAGAAATGGAAGTTTGGGCTCTAGAGGGATTTGGTGTTGCTCATATTTTACAAGAGATTCTTACTTATAAATCTGATCATATCAGAGCTCGTCAAGAGGTACTTGGTACTACAATTATTGGAGGAATAGTACCTAACCCCAAGGATGACCCAGAATCTTTTCGATTGCTCATTTGAGAATTACGATCTTTGTCTCTGAAACTGAATCATTTCCTTGTATTTGAGAAGAACTTCCATATTAATAGGAAGGAAACTTGATCATAATGAATCCGGATTTCTATTCTATGATCGACCAGTATAAACATCAACAACTTCGAATTGGACCAGTTTCTCCCCAACAAATAAAGGCTTGGGCCAACAAAATCCTACCTAATGGAGAGATGGTTGGGGAGGTGACAAAACCCTATGCTTTTCATTACAAAACCAATAAACCAAAAATGGATGGATTGTTTTGTGAAAGAATCTCTGGACCTATAAAGAGTGGAATTTGTGCTTGTGGAAATTATTGAGTGATCAAGGCTAAAAAAGAAGACCTGAAGTTCTATGAATAATGTGGGGTGGAGTTTGTTGATTCTCAGATACGAAGATATCAAATGGGATACATCAAACTCGCATGTCCGGTGACTCATTTGTGGTATTTGAAACGTCTTCCTAGTTATATCGCAAATCTTTTAGATAAATCCCTTAAGGAATTAGAAGGCCTAGTATATTGTGATGTGTGATTTGATCAAATTTTGCATTTTACATATTCAAACTGAGAAACCGTCATCCCATTCATTCTGATTGGGATGTCCTTGCTCTAACATGTGTCTTGAAAGGACTAACATGAAACTCAGAATGTTGCGTGTATTCAATACTTCCAAAAAAAGGGAACTGATCCATGGTCGATTCCCTAACAAATAAATATGAATGGAATTACTAATTTTACCTCATGAAAAAAAATACTTTTCATGGAATTAGCCATTCCATTTCTTTTAGAAAGAGATTTTGTTCAAGCAAGTAACTATGTCATGGTTACAGAAGTTTGTCTATCGCATATACGCTTCAAGGGACATAATGGCATAAGCACCATCGAGGTGAGTAGGGACCTAAAAGATTGAATGGACGATATATAGATAAGTAAATCCCTTATGAGTCCCAAATTATTAACTTTAAAAGTTTAAATGGATTCAGCATTTGAAAGGAAGTAGACTACTCAATAATTTCACATTTCCTTTTTTGCCGTAAATGAATTGTAAATTGAATTTAAGTAATTCAGAAAGTCAAAACAAGAATGAATTAATGAAAGATTAGTCTTCGCTGGGAACTTGAGTAAGGAGTAGCCTTTAGCCTTTGTAGGGTTTTATTGAACAAAATTTCACCCCTCTTTCTTTTTCTTTGTTTGCTATAACTACTTGAGTCGGATGAGAGGAAACCTTCACATCCAATTTTTAAGGGGAGAATCCAATCCTATAGAAACCTATCTCAATTTTTCTTTTGCTAGGCCCATATCTAAAAAAACAACTTTCTTGCGGTTACGAGATTCATTCGAATATGAAATCCAATCCTGGAAATACAGCATTCCACTTTTTTTTACTACCCAAAGCTTTGAGACATTTCATAATTGAGAAATTGCAACGGGAGCAAGTGCTATCAGAGAACAATTAACAGATTTGGATTTGCAAATTATTATAGATATTTCATTTGTACAATGGAAGGAATTAGGAGATGAGGAGGCAATTGGAACTAAAAATGAATGGGAAGATAGAAAAATTCAAATAAGAAAGGATTTTTTTGGTTAAACACATGGAATTAGCTAAACATTTTATTCGAACAAATCTAGAACCAAAATGGATGATTTTGCACCTATTACTAGTTCTTCCTCCCGAGTTGAGACCAATCATTCAGATAGATGGAGGTAAACTAATGAGTTCGGATATTAATGAACTCTATAGAAGAGTTATCTATCAAAACAATACTCTTACCAATCTATTAGCAACACGTAGATCTACGCCAGGTGAATTAGTAATGTGTCAGGAGAAATTGGTAGAAGAAGCAGTAGATACACTTCTTGATAATGCGATCCGTGGACAACCGATGAAAGATGGTCATAATAAAGTTTACAAGTTATTTTCTGATGTAATTGAAGGCAGAGAGGGAAGATTTTATGTGACTCTACTTGGCAAATGGGTTAATTATTCGGGGAGTTCCATCATTGTCGTGGGTCCTTCGCTTTCATTACATCAATGTGGATTACCTTACGAAATAGCAATAGAGCTTTTCCAAATATTTGTAATTCATGACTTAATCAGACAACATGTTGCTTCTAACATAGGGATTGCTCAAAGTCAAATTCAGGAAAAAGAACCCATTGTATGGGAAATACTTCAAGAAGTTATGCGGGGACATCCTATATTGTTGAATAGAGCACCGACCTTGCATAGATTGGGTATACAGGCCTTCCAACCCATTTTAGTGGAGGAGCGTGCTATTTGTTTACACCCATTAGTTTGTAGAGGCTTCAATGCAGACTTTGATGGGGATCAAATGGCTGTTCATGTACCTTTATCTTTGGAAGCTCAAGCGGAGGCTCCTTTACTTATGTTTTCTCATATGAATCTCTTGTCTCCAGCTATTGGAGATCCCATTTCCATACCAACTCAAGATATGCTTATCAGACTCTATGTATTAACGATTGGGAATCATCAAGGTATTTGTGGAAATAGGTATAATACATAGAATTGCAGAAATTCTCAAAACAAAATAGTTAACAATAATAAGAATAAGCATAAGTATATGAAAGCGATGTATTGTTGTAGTTCCTATGATGCACTTGGAGCTTATCGGCAAAAACGAATTGATTTCGATAGTCCTTTGTGGCTCCGGTGGCAACTAGATTAATGTGTCATTAGCTCAAGAGAAGTTCCTATCAAAATTCAATATGAATCTTTGGGTACTTATAAAGGGATTTATAGGAAGCATCTAATCGTAAGAAGTGTAAAAAAAGCAATTCATTGTATATACATCTGAACCACCATTGGTCATATTTCTTTTTATCAAGAAATGGAAGAAGCTGTATAGGGGTTTTCTCGGGCCTACTCATACGCTATCTAAACTAAGAAATTAGACTAGTTGATATCCGTGTCTGGGAATTTGTTCTCTCTAATTTCGTTGGTATCAGAATTCCTGAATTGCTATGTGAATTAAGATTAAGGGAAGGAAGTTTTTGAATCATTGACTCAAGTCCATTGTGGAATCCTATTAAGGATAATATGGGGGTATTTATGATAGAACCAGTTGATTTGGTCTTTCACAATAAAGTGATAGATGGAACTGCTATGAAACAACTTACTAGTTGATTAATAGATCACTTCAGAAATGGCATATACATCACACATCCTGGCTTAATCGAACACTCTGGGTTTTCAATGAGCCACTGCTATTTCTATTTCATTAGGAATTCATGATCTTTTAACAATACCTTCTAAGGAATGGTTAGTCCAAGACACTGAACAACAAAGTTTTCTTTTGGAAAAATACTATCATTATGTGAACGTACACAAGGTAGAAAAATTACATCAATCCATTGAGATATGGTATGCTACAAGTGAATATTGAGACAAGAAATGAATCCTAATTTTCAGATGACTGATCCTTCTAATCTAGTCCATTTAATGTCCTTTTCGGGAGCTCGAGGAAATGTATCTCAGGTACACCAATTGGTGGGTATGAGAGGATTAATGTCAGATCCTCAAGGACAAATGATTGATTTATCCATTCAAAGAAATCTACATGAGGGACTTTCTTTGATGGAACATATAATTTCTTGCAATGGAGCCCGCAAAGGCGTTGTAGATATTGTTGTATGAACATCAAATGCTGGATACCTCACACGTAGACTTGTTGATGTAGTTCAACATATTATTGTACGTAGAACAGATTGTGGTACTATCCAAAGTATTTTCATGAGTCCTCGAAAAGGGAGGATGATGGAAAAAAGTTTTGTCCAAACACTAATTGGTCATGTATTAGTAGATGATATATATATGGGTCCACGATGCATTGCGGTTCAAAATCAAGAGGTTGGGATTGGACTTGTCAATCACTTGATAATTTTCCGAGCATGACCGATATATATTCAAACACCTTTTACTTGTAAAAGTACATCTTGGATCTGTCAATTATGTTACGGTCGGAGTCCCACTCATGGTGATGTGGTTGAATTGGGAGAAGCCATAGGTATTATTGCGAGTCAATCAATTGGGGAATGAGGGACTCAGCTAACATTTAGAACTTTTCATACCAGTGGAGTATTTATAGGTAGTACTGCTGAACATGTGCGAGTTCCTTCTAGTGGAAAAATCAAATTCAATGAGGAATTGGTTCATCCCACACATACTCCTCATGGACATTCTGCTTTTTTATGTTCTATAGATGTGTATGTAACTATTGAGGGTCAGGATATTATACATAATGTGAATATTCCACCAAAAGGTTTGATATTAGTTCAAAGTGGTCAATATGTGGAATCAGAACACGTGATTGCCAAGATTCGTGCTGGGGCATCCACTTTTCATTTTAAAGAGAGGGTCCAAAAACATATTTATTCTGAATCAGAGGGAGAAATGCACTAGAATGCCCATGTCTACCATGCACCTGAATACCCAGATGGTAATGTTCATTTATTACCAAAAACAAGTCATTTATGGATAGTAGTAGGAGGTCTATGTAGATCCTGTATAGTGTCTTTTTCACTCCACAAGGAGATCAAATGAATTTTCATTCTTTTTCTGTCGAAGAAAAATATATTTTCGATCTCTCAATAACTAATTATCGAGTAAGGCATAAATTGTTGGATACTTCTGGTAAAAAAAAAGAAATTCTTGAATATTCAATAACCAATCAAATCACATCCAAGGGTCATTGAATTTCATATATCCTTTTATTCTTCAAGAGAATTCAGATTCTTGGCAAAAAGATGAAGAAATAGATTCATCATCCCATTACAATATGATCAAGGCTGAGAGAAAGAACTAATACCCTATTTTGGTATTTCGATTGAAATACCATAAATGGTATTTTATGTAGAAATAGTATTCTTGCTTATTTCGATGATTCAATGTATAGAAGAAGTAGTTCGAGAATTACTAAATATGGGATTGTAGAGGTAGATTCAATTGTAAAAAAAGAGGATTTGGTTGAGTATCGAGGAACCAAAGAATTTAGTCCGAAAAATACAAATCAAAATATATCTATTTTTTTTCATTCCCAAAGAAGTGCATATCTTACTTGGATCTTCATCAATAATGGTCCGGAACAATAGTCTCATTGGAGTAGATACACAACCTGCCTTAAATACAATAAGTTGAGTGGCCGGATTAGTACGGGTGGAGAGAAAAGAAAAGTATTGAACTGAAAATCTTTTCTAGAAATATCCATTTTCCTGGAGAGATAGATAAGATATCTAGGCACCATGCCATTTTTATACCACCAAGAAGGGGAAAGAAAAATTTTAAGGAATTCGAAAAAAATGGAAAAATTGGATCTATGTTCAACGAATCACACGCACTAAGAAAAAGTATTTTGTTTCAGTTCAGCCTATAGTCACATATGAAATAGCTGATGGGATAAATTTAGCAACACTTTTCCCTCAGGACCTCTTAAAGGAAAAGAATAATGTCCAACGTAGGGTTGTAAATTATATCCTTTATGGAAATGGCAAGTCAATTCAGAGAATTTCTCACACAAGTATTCAATTAGCTAGGACTTGCTTAGCATTAAATTGGGACCAAGAGCAAAATAGTTCCATAGAAGAGGTGTATGCTTCCTTTGTTGAGGTAAGGGCAAATGATCTGATTCGTGATTTCATAAGAATTGACTTAATCAAGTCCACTATTTTGTATACCAGAAAAAGGAATGATACGGCGGGTTCGGAGTTGATTCCTGATAATGGATTAAATTGCACCAATATCAATCCTTTTTCCTCCAAGTCAAAGATTCAATTACTTACCCAGCATCAAGGAACTATCGGTATGGGTAACTTGTTGAATCAAAATAAGGAATGTCAATCTTTGCTAATTTTGTCATCATCCAATTGTTCTCAAATTGGTCCATTCAACAGTTTGAAATATGACAATGTAACAAAAGAATCGAATGCCATAATTCCAATTATGGATTTTCTGGGTTCCTTACGTACTATTGTACCTAAAATAGTGAATTTTTATTCATCTTACCATTTAATAACTCGTAATAAAATTTTGTTAAAGAAATTTTTGCTACTTGAGAATTTTCATTTCAAACAGACTTTCCAAGTACTTGAAGTACTTAAATACTATTTAATAGATGAAAATAGGAGGATTTATAGTCCTGATCCATGTAGTAACATCCTCTTGAATCCATTCCCTTTTGAATTGGTGCTTTCTCCATCACAATTATTGTGAAGATACATCTACAATAATTAGCCTTGGATATTTTTTTTGTGAAAATGTATTTTTATTCAAATACAGACCAAACATAACAAAATCTAGTCAAATTCTAATATTCACATTGATTCCTTAGTTATGGGAAAATCCTTTATGAAGGAGATACATTAGTTTCATTTAACTATGAAAAATTGAGATCTGGTGACATAACGCAGAGTCTTCCAAAAGTGGAACAAGTCTTAGAAGTGCATTCAGTTGATTCCATATCGATGAACCTGGAAAAGAGAGTTGGGAGTTGGAACAAATGTATACCAAGAATTCTTGGAAGACCTTGGGGATTCTTGATTGGGGCTGAGCTAACCATAGCTCAAAGTTGTATCTCTTTGCTTAATAGGATTCAAAAGGTTTATCGATTCCAGGGGGTAGAGATCCATAATAGACATATAGAAATTATTGTACGTCAAGTAACAACAAAAGTGTTGGTTTCAGAAGATGGAATGTCTAATGTTTTTTCACCTAGAGAATTCATCAGATTATTGTGAGCGGAATGTGCAGAACGTGCTTTGGATGAAGCAATTTGTTATCGGCCAATCTTATTGGGAATAACGAAGGCATCTCTGAATACTCAAAGTTTCATATCCGAAGCGAGTTTTAAAGAAACCACTCAGGTTTTAGCAAAATCTGCTCTATGAAATCGTATTGATTGGTTGAAAGGCCTGAAAGAGAATGTTGTTCTGGGGGGATTATACCAATTGGTACTAGATTTAAAAAATTAGTGCACCGTTCAAGACAAGACAAAAATTTTCATTTGGGAATAAAAAAGAATAATCTATTCTCATTAGAAATGAGAGATATTTTTTTACACCACAAAGAATTATTTTGTTCTTGCCTCCCAAACAATTTACATGAGACATTAGAACAATCATTTACAGGATTTAATGATTCCTAAAAGGAGATTCACTTTTCTCTCATTTAATTTTTCTCTGGTTTATTGATTTTGTAATAAAAAAATAAGTAATTAAAAGAAATTAATGGTTAGGACCGCATATTGTATTGACGGTTAGTCCTCGGTATAAGGTTCCCTTGGAACAATTATTATTATTTCTTTTCTCAAGGTATCTCATCTCTTTGTAAAAAATAAAAACAAAGAGGAAAAAATTGGGGAAAATTCCAAGAAGATATTGGAACATCAATTTGCCAGAGATGATGGAAGCGGGGGTTCATTTTGGTCATGGTACTAGGAAATGGAATCCTAGAATGGTTCCAAAGAAAGAAGTGCAATAACTAGAGCTGTATGCATCATATGGATTTACAAAAAAACCTATCGCAGGTAGAAACTAAAAAAAAACAAGATATGGAAATAGTTCTAATAATTCAGTTGATTCAATAATATTTTTATTGATTTTTAGTTACATCGACCCGACAATGGATCTTAGTGAAAAAATGTAATAATTCATTGGTTGATTGAATTATTAACCATTTCTTTATTTTTTTATGCGAGGAACTTACCATGAATCCATTGATTTTTGCTGCTTCCATTATTACTGTTGGATTGGTTGTAGGCCTTGCTTCTATTGGACCTAGAGTTGGTCAAGGTACTACTGCAGGCCAAGCTGTAGAAGGTATTGTGAGGCAACCAGAAGCAGAGGATAAAATACGAGGTACCTTATTGCTTAGTCTAGCTTTTATGGAAGCTTTAACAATTTATGGACTGGTCATGGCATTGGCGCTTTTATTTGTGAATCCTTTAGTTTAATGTAATCCTAGAAATGGGAAAAAGTACCTTTTTCATTAACTCAGCTTGCCCTTTGTTTCATCAAATTATAGCAAGACTTTACTCGTAGAATAGAAAATTATTTCTAGAAGATGGGGAATTTGTAGAACTATTCACTTTTTTCCTTCTCGTCCTTAGTACACCAGAGACTTTCACTTTTAGAGAGCCTTTCAACAAAGAACAAAGGAGATATTTCGCAATTGACATGAAACCTAAGACAATAATACTACTTTATTCAAAATTGAAAATTTCACTAAAAAATAAGAAAAAAAATGAAAATGGAAGATAAAAAAATAAAAAATAAGAATAAAGAAATTGATTAAAAAAAAAAGACAAGTGAGATGATAGAAAAAGAATTCTGGTTCTTTCTTAGTCCTATCTATATTATATGAAGCATATGAAAAATGTAACCTATTCTTTTATTTCTTTTGAACATTGGCCATTCGCCGAAAGTTTCAGGTTTAATACTGATATTTTAGCAACAACTCTAATTAATCTAAGTATAGTGCTTGGTGTATTGATTTTTTTTGGAAAGGGAGTGTGTGCGAGTTGTCTATTTCAAATATAGGTTGGATCCAACTAGCAGTACTTTAATATAATATATTTCTATTTCGTATTTCTTATTGTATTTATAAATACAATAAAAAATAAGAAAGAAAGGTGGACAATCTTGATGAATTACTTATGAATAAATTCCATTCAGAAATTATATAATATAATATATGTAAGAACCATAGCATTTCATGATTCATTGGTAAATCAACTTTGATTTTCTATCAACCAATAATGTGAGACCATTAACATGGTTAAAGCCAAACTGTTTGATGTCCAGGCATAACATGGGTATTCTTTTATTTTAAAATGAATAGTTAGTAATTTATCCGATATAAGACACTCATATCGATAAAACGATTTCAACTATTTACTAGTTACAATAAAAAAATGTATTAGAAAAAATAGGCACCTTGCCTCTTTTTATCCAATGCCAAATCGATGACCTATGTATAAAAAAATGAAGAATTTTTTGGGTTTGCAGAAAGGGCATAAACAAATTAAAATTATATTAAAATAAGATATTTCAATTTCAAATAACAAATAATATTTATTTCAAATATATTAAAATGAAAAATCTATTATAGATATATATTTGTATTTGAAATTTAATAAAGAACAAATTAAATAAAGAAGCAACTTTGCTGAAATTATAGATTTTTGTTTGGTTGGAAGAGTCCTTTTACTAGAATAGAACATTATAGTCTTGTATCAATTTTGATGAAGAAAAGATGGGGCAGGCTCATTACATTAAATGATATGGAAATGTCTATATGTCTATAAAATAAATACTTGAGTGTGAGAGCCAAATGAACCGAAAGATTCATGTTTGGTTCAGGAAGAGATCATGGAAGTCGTAAAATTATATTATATAGTAAGATAATCTACTTTCATTAAATGATTTATTAGATCAAAAACAGAGGATCTTGAGTAGTATTCAAAATTTGAAAGAATTGCATAAAGGGGCCATTGAGCAGCTTGAAATATCACAAACTTGCTTACGAAAAGTGGAAATGGAAGCAGATGACTATCAAATTAATGGATACTCTGAGATAGAACAAGAAAAAGTAAATTTGATTAATGCTACTTGTGATAGTTTGGAACGATTAGGAAATTACAAAAAGGAAACCCTTCTTTTTGAACAAAAAGGAGTGATTAATCAGGTAAGACAATGAGTTTTCCAACAAGCCTTACACGGAGCTCTAGGAACTCTGAATAGTTGTTTGAATAGTGATTTGCATTTCCGTGTCATTAGTGCTAATATTCATATCCTCGCAGCGATGGAAGAAATAACCGATTAATCTTTCTACTTTTGCTTTAGTTGAAAGTTTAGGTATTTTTTTTTTGTGCTTCCGAAGAAGAATAATGAGACACTAATGGTAACCCTTCGAGCGGATGAAATTAGTAATGTTATCCATGAACGTATCGAACAATATAATAGAGAAGTAAACATTGTGAATACCGGTACCGTACTTCAAGTAGGCGATGGTATTGCTCGTATTCATGGTTTTGATGAAGTCATGGCAAGCGAATTAGTAGAATTTGAAGAGGGTACAATAGGCATTGCTCTAAATTTGGAATCCAATAATGTTGGTGTTGTATTAATGGGCGATGGTTTGATGATGCAAGAGGGGAGTTTTGTAAAAGCAATAGGAAAAATTGCCCAGATACCTGTCAGTGAGGCTTATTTGGCTCATTTTATAAATGCTCTAGCTAAACCTATTGATGGAAGGGGGGAAATTTCAGCTTCCAAATCTCATAATTGAATCTCCTGCCCCAGGTATTATTTCAAGAAGCTCCGTATATGAGCCTCTTCAAACGGGACTTATTGCTATTGATTCCATGATCCCTATAGGATGCGGTCAACAAGAATTAATTATTGGGGACAGGTAGACCAGCAAAATGGTAGTAGCCACAATACTATTCTCAACCAAAAGGGGCAAAATGTAATATGTGTTTATGTAGCTATTGGTCAAAAAACATCTTCTGTGGCTCAGGTAGTGACTACCTTTCAGGAGCGAGGGGCGATGGAATACACTATTTTGGTAGCCGAAATAGTATATTCACTTGCTACATTACAATATCTCACACCTTATATAGGAGCAGCTCTAGCTGAATATTTTATGCATCATGAACAACATTAATAATTGATGATGATCTCTCCAAAGAAGCACAAGCTTATCGCCAAATGTCTCTTCTATTAAGAAGACCCCTTGGTCATGAAGCTTATCCAGGAGATGTTTTTTATTTGTATTCATGCCTTTTGAAAAGAGCTGCTAAATCAAGTTCTCGTTTAGGTGAAGGAAGCATGACCGCTTTACCAATAGTTGAGACTCCATCTGGGGACGTTTTAGCTTATATCCCCACTAATGTAATTTCCATTACAGATGGACAAATATTTTTATCCACCGATCTATTTAATGCTAGAATCTAACCTCCTATTAATGTGGGTATTTTTGTTTCTAGAGTGGGATCTGTGGCTCAAATTAAAGCTATGAAACAAGTAGCCGGCAAATCAAAATTGGAACTAGCTCAATTCACAGAATTAGAAGCCTTTGCACAATTCACTTCTGATCTCAATAAAGCTACTCAAAATCAATTGGCAAGAGGTCAATGATTATGTGAGTTGCTCAAACAATCTCAATTAGATCCTCTCGCAGTAGAAGAACAAATACTACTATTTATACTAGGGTGAATGGATATCTTGATCCGTTAGAAATTGGGCAGGTAAAGAAATTTCTTGTTTAGTTATGTACTTACTTAAAAAAGAATAAACCTAAATTCCAAGAAATTATATCTTCTACCAAGACATTCACTGAAGAAGCAGAAATCCTTTTGAAGGGAACTGTTCAAGAATAGGTTGAGTTCTTTCTACTCCAAGAACAAACATAAATTTCTCATTCTTATTCTTAGTCTTAGTACAAGACTACTGTTGCGATATATATATATATATAATCTATTTCTATATATATATCTATATCTATATATATATATATATATATCTATTATATATATATTATCTATTTATATATATATATTATATATAATATATATATATATATATATCTATATATTTGATCTGAATCATTAGAAAAGAAATGGGTTTCTTGACATGGCCATTAAAGAAAAGGAATAGTTGCAAAAAAAGAAATCATGTCCAATAGGATTTGAACCTATACCAAAGGTTTAGAAGACCTCTATCCTATCCATTAGACAATGGATGCTTTTTCATTCCCATTTTCTTCTTTTGCAATCTTCACTTTTTGTTTTGAAAAAATCTGATTACACATAAAAATAATGAATTTTTATTCCCTAAAAACAAAAAAGGATGCATATTCCATTTTATGATGTATGTATATGAATAAGAAATATGGAGCAGGTAGCGGGAATCGAACTCGCATCATTAGCTTGGAAGGCTAGGAGATATAGTCGACATTGGTTGATCATTTTTAACATCTCTAATTCAAAACCGAACATGAAATTTTGGATTCATTCGGCTTGTTTATGGAAAATCGATGTATTTCTAGATCTAAGATCTTAAATGAAAAATAGAAATAAAAAAATTTCGATGTATGAAGGAAGTCCTAATAAAATTAGATCCATAACATCTATATCAGCTTGTCTGTCTGAATGTATCCAAGAATACTCGCTTTCTAGATGATCTCTAAAGATCTAGAGTAGGGATATTATACCAAATCTGTCTAGTCTAATTACTTCATTCCCTATTTATACTCATGGGATCCTTGGGAAAATATTTTTTTTCCACCAACTTGAAACAATATGCCGATGATTCTAGTAAACCAAGACCCTCATTCTCTGGCTAATTAGCTTCAATTTTCCTTTTACAATGAAAAAAATTGAAGATCTAGTTATGGTTAGAAATAAACTTTTGGATCTTTATCCAAAGATCTTTTATTCATACTTATTCTATTGGAAGAGGTGATCCAATTCAAAATAAAAAAAATTATGCTTCGCAACTCCATAATCCATTTTTTTATAGAATTTTGGATACAAATCATGAGAATGTATATATTTCCTCAAAGATACCATTGAGAGGTAAAGGATTAAACCTTTTAAATTTTCAAAATAAAGTTTTATAGTTTTTTATTTTGAATAAAAATACTGAAATACCCTTTAACTATTTAAGGGGTTAATAGAATGAATCACACTTTTACCACTAAACTATACCTGCTACCATATATATATTATGATATATAAATAACCATTTGTCGAAGAGAAAATAAAAAAAGTGAGATGCAATCAAAGCAAAATTACATCAGAATCGTAAAAATTCTAGTGTTTACATGTACACTGACTGGGGATTCATAAGAAAGTTGGTGATAGCGGAAAGCTTATTTAAATACCAGAAAGAAGAGGTTATACTTTTTCTTTACTAGTAAGTCATTATTTGACTGGCAGCCTCGGCCCGAAGTTTGCTTTTTTTTTTTTGGGGGGGGGGGTTCAATTAATTATATTTCAATTTGAAAATATGTGTGTTTTGAGATATTATTATATATATTAGGATTTAAAATTTTGAGATATTATATTAATATTATTGAGATATTGTTTAATTATATAAACAACATATAATTAATATGTTTTATGTTTTTGTTCATATAACTAACATGAAATTTTTTTATATAAATTAAATGAAATTAATTGATCTATGAATGATTGATTGAATTAAAAGAAGTACTAGCCTAGCCAATATTTAATCGGGTTGGGGGAATGCACTTTCATACCTCTTCAAAGAATAAAGTATTCTTTCTATAGGGATGGGAATATTTGTTTCAAATCATTATTCAAATTTAATTGCTTGTGGATATTGTATATTTTTTTCTATATCATATAATCCTTAAATCCTTAAAACTAGAGTTTTTATCAACTTTTACTTCACATATCACATAAAAAATTTGCAATTTTGATTTGAATTGGGAGCGATGGTTGAGTGGACTAAAGCAGCAGATTACTAATCTATTATATGAGTTATTCGTATCGAGGGTTCAAATCCCTCTCTTCCCACTCCTTTCTGATCTCTTGAGAGTTTTGAATTCCAAAAAATCTCGATCCTTTTTTTTTTCATTTCTCGTGCCCAGGATTACGCCCTAGATCATTAGATAAGAATCTGAATACGAAGGGGGAAACAAAGAATATCACCACTATGTAAACAAAGAGTTTGAGAGTAAGTATTACACAATCTCCAAAATAAGATTTTTTTTTGAAAGGGGAATAGATTTTTTTTAGTAATAAAATAATAAAAAATATAAGGCATATGGATCCTATCCATTTTTTAAATCTTTTTTTCGAATGAATCAGGAATTTAGAATTTAGGAGACTATTAAAGATTTTATTTAAAACTTACAGTAGCTTGCCAAACAAAGGCTAAAAGAAAAAAGAGTACAGGTATGACGAGCATAACGTCTACGATTGGGTTGAAAAGGGCATAAGCCTCAGGTAATTTGGCAAAGAAAAAAAATACTCAAATAAAAGACAGAATTAAGATAGATACAAATTAAACTAAAGATATTAAGCATAACAAACATTTTGTTCTTGCAGATGATATAATTTGATATTTGATTTTGATTGAGTTATTTTTGAAATTTTAAGAAGTGAAATAAAAAAACCAAATCAAATAATTCCTTTTTCCTTCCAACTCTTCCAAATTAAAAATCTTTCTCCCATTCCAAAACAAAATGTGAATACAGAATAATAAGTAATTCTACTTTCCAACAATATCTTAATTGAATTATACATAATGATCAATGAATCTTTTTATTCTATATCATATGTATCGAATCCTAGTAACGATGTCTATCCTATGTATTTGGGTTGGAATTGACTATTAACTAATATAATTACATTGTTAGTGTTTAGTAGTGTTGAACAGAAATCAAAATGGGGTGTGGCCAAGTGGTAAGGCAGCGGGTTTTGGTCCCCTTACTAGGAGGTTCGAATCCTTCCGCCCTAGATCAGATTGTTCCTGACTTCTAAGAAAAATTCTCAGAATGATATTTTTTCTTCTATTTGGTTTCTCGCAAACATAATCACATCTTAAATGCAGATAAAAAAAAGCATATTATATGCTCATATTACTCATATTTATATTAAAATTGATTGAAATTGAAGATAACTATTTAAGTTTAAGTTAATTACTTATAGAAGCCCCTATATTTAGTATTTAGGAAATGTAAATTATCACACAATGCGTTCTGAGTTGAAATGCAAAAGAAATATCTCTTTATGTCCTTTCCAAACCAAAATCCTCCCAAAATAAATAAATGGGGTATACTAATTCTACATTAAATATATTTTGTGTGGAGATTAAAGAGTAAGGAGATTTTGGTACTAATTTCCTTGCCGGTCTTAAGGTTAAAGTTTGTAAAACTCGAATAGAAAAACTAAAAATCAAAAAATGGGAAATTGTATTTGGACTTATTCAAATGAATAATTGTAAATCAATGTAGTGTATCAACTAGTAGGGCATTTATATATTTATATATTCCATTTACTTTATGGAAATGGAATATGGAATTGGTGATGGATTTGATGAGAAGATTCGGGAATCCAAAGTAAATGCATAAAATAAAGGAACAAGGACTATGATATGATATTATATATTGTTATTATATTTATTCTTCTATTTTAGTATTCAGTAACAATGGCCAAGAGCCCTTTTTCTCCTTTAAGTAAAAAGTATCTGTGATTCCTTAAACATTTATGAGTACCTTTGATAACAATGGTTCCTTGTATATGAGGGATACGAAAGAAAAGATAATAGTCCTATATATATTAATGTTTTCTTTTTCATAGGAAAGCAAGAATAAGGAACTTAATCTGACCTTACGTGAAACCTTTTCTACTCCATACCTATGGAAAAACTAGATTCTCAATCTACATTCCTAATTAAAAAAATCAATTAAACCATTGATAATTCAATTGGATATGATCAAATTTGCATCTCTTTAGTGAATGAGATATTTGATTTACTTACAGATTTAATTTGTTTTCTCAACATTCGATTCATATTGACAATAATGTACTGAATAAATATAATTCGATCATGGATAAATGGATCTATTTATATCTACCCTATATTGAAATTGAGTTGATTGGTTTTTTCCTTCACTTCAAACAAATGGTGGGTTGTCGGATTTATTCTATAGTTATGGAAAACAAAGGCATATTTTAGTAACATAAACAAAAATAAAAAATCAAAATTGAGAAAATCAAAATAAATGTCAATGTTTACATCTCTATTAATTGTTTGTTTGTTCTTTTTTAAGGGGATACACTGTTTTAGTATTTTGGTGTTCATTCATAAGTTCATAATTGGTTATTAAAAAATCCTTCTTTTTTTTAGTTCAATGTTTTATTTTTGTTGGGATCGTGCATTGCAATTCAATTGGTCTTTTTTTTCTATCGTATCTATATGGCATATTTATCCGGGTTGCTAACTCAACGGTAGAGTGCTCGGCTCTTAAGTGCGACTATGATATGTTACACATTTGGATGAAGCACCAAATTTGTCTAGACTATTGGTAGAGTCTATAAGACCATGACTGATCCTGAAAGGTAATGAATGGGGAAAATAGCATGTCGTAATAAAAAAAAGAAATTTGGAATTTAAATTTTAAAAAAATCAAAATGAAATTTTGGGTTTTATTGTTTAGGCCTAGTGGATAAATGGATAGAGTCTTATGGTCCCAATTCGGGGAAAGCAAAAGGCAACGAGCTTATATTCTTAATTTGAATAATTAACTATTTGATCTAATTAGATGTCAAAAATTAATTAATACCTGATAGGGGAAAGGATTCTCGTGTAAATGATTCTTTTTAATTTTTTGTTTTGAATCCTAGCTATTCTTTATTCTAATTATAGTAGAATTATGGGTTGGATACAAATGTGTAGAAGAAATAGTATACTGATAAAGAGACTTTATTCCAAAGTCAAAAGAGCAATTAGGTTGCAAAAATACAGGATTTTTACATTCTTGTAATTTTAATGAACATAAAAACATAAACCCATTGGATAGAAAAGTAGAGAAAAAGATCTATTGATTGGACTCTCCCTGTCTCTGGGTATATATTTTCTTACTATTACTATATACATAATATATATCCTATTTTGACCATATTGCACTATGTATAATTTGATAACCCAAGAAATGCCCCTTGTTTCCTGCTCAAGTAGAAATGAAAATGGAAGAATTACAAGACTATTTAGAAAAAGATGGATCTAGGCAAAGGCACTTCCTATATTCACTTCTCTTTAAGGAGTATATTTATACACTTGCTTATGATCATGGTTTAAATGGTTCGATTTTTGTAGAAATTTTGGATTATGACAATAAATCTAGTTCAGTACTTGTGAAATAAGTAATTATTTGAATGTATCAACAAAATTATTTTATTTATTCAGTTGATGATTCTAGCCAAAATCAAAGCGTTGGGCACAATAATTTTTTTTATTCCCAAATGATATTAGAAGGTTTTGCAGTCATTATGGAAATTCCATTCTTGCTGCGATTGGGGTCTTCCCTTGAACAAAAAGAAATACCTAAATCTCAAAATTTCCAATATATTCATTCAATATTTCCTTTTTTAGAGGACAAATTTTCACATTTTAATTTTGTGTCAGATATATTAATACCCCATCCCACCCATCTGGAAATCTTGGTTCAAATCCTTCAATGTTGGACCCAAGATGTTTCTTCTTTGCATTTAATGTGATTCTTTCTTCATGAATATTATAATTGGAATAGTTTCATTACTTCAAAAAAAAAAATCTATTTACATCATTTCAATTTCAAATTCAAAAGAAAATCAAAGATTTTTTTTATTCGTATATAATTCTTATGTCTCTGAATGTGAATTTATATTATTTTTTTGTAAACAATCCTCTTATTTACTATCAACATCTTATGGGGCTTTTTCTTAAGCGAATGCATTTCTATGGAAAAATAGAACATTTTTTTATAGTAATGTGTTCTAAGTATTTTCATTTTCAGAAGACCTTGTGGTTCTTTAAGGATCCTTTCGTGCATTATGTTCGATATCAAGCAAAAGCAATTCTGGCTTCAAAGGGAACTCATCTTATGATGATGAAATGGAGATCTTACTTTGTCAATTTTTGGCAATATTATTTTCAATTTTGGTCTCAACCACATAGGATTCATATAACAAATTATTAAATTATTCTTTCTATTTCTGGGTTATCTTTTAAGTGTACTAATAAGTCTTTTGGTGGTAAGGAATCAAATACTAGAAAATATATTTTTAATAGATACTCTTACTAAGAAATTCGATACTATGGTTTCAGTTATTCCTCTTATTTGATCATTGTCTAAAGCAAAATTTGTACTATATCTGGGCATCCTATTAGTAAGCCAATCTAGTCTGATTTATCAGATTTGGATATTATTCATCGATTTAGTCGGATATGTAGAAATCTTTCTCAAAAAAGTAGAGTATGTATCGAATAAAGTATATACTTCAGCTTTCGTGTGCTTAAACTTTGGCTTGTAAACATAAAAGTATAGCACATGTTTTTTTGCAAAGATTAGGTTTGGGATTATTGGAAGAATTCATTACGAAAGAAGAACAAATTCTTTCTTTAATCTTACCAAAAGCCCCTTTTCAATTACATGCAAGATGGATTTGGTATTTGGATATTATCTGTAGCAATGACTTGTTGGGATTTTTCATGATTGATCATGAGACCTTAACCTTATGTAATAAACTGCAAATTCCATTTATGAAAAAAAATGGAAATTTGATAATTGATCAAGAAAATTTTATGAATTTGCATTTTGAAATGCTCATGGAATAGTGTAGTGGTTGAATCAACCGACTATTCCAAATTTTTTTTCAGGGTCTAAGTTGTATATGTATACATAGGGAAAGTCATGTGCAATGAAAAATGCAAGCATGGTTTGGGGAGAGGTTTTTTTTTTCTATTACAACAAGAAGGAAAAATTATCTACTCCATCTGACTAGTTCCAGGTTCAACTCCTGGGCAACCCATACGGAAAGGAAAAAGGTTTTTTTTTATTAGAATTTGAAATTTTGAATTATTTGATTTATTTGATTTAGAAATTATTTTGGTCAATTTAGTTAGATAAATAGAAATCTACGGTACGGAGATTGGTTGACATTAACATATAGCGCATGTTATACTCTTAAATAACAAGCCATCATATTATCTATATCTAGATTTCAGATAACTAGAGTTAATACGTATGCTTGGGAGTCCTTGAAAATAGAACAAACCAAGATCTTATCATGACTGCAATTTTAGAGAGACACAAAAGTACAAGCCTATGGGGTCATTTCTACAACTGGATAACCAGCACTGAAAACCATCCTTACATTGGGTGGTTTGGTGTTTTGATGATCCCTACCTTATTGACCACAACTTCTATATTTATTATCGCCTTCATCACTGCTCCTCCGGTAGATATTGATGGTATTCGTGAACCTGTCTCTGGGTCTCTACTTTATGGAAATAATATTATCTTTGGTGCCATTATTCCTATTTCTGCAGCTATCAGTTTGCATTTTTATCTGATATGGGAAGCTACATCTATTGATGAGTGATTATACAATGGTACAATGGTGGTCCTTATGAGCTAATTGTTCTACACTTCTTACTTGGTATAGCTTGTTATATGGGCCATGAGTGGGAACCTAGTTTTCGTCTGGGTATGCGTCCTTGGATTGCTGTTGCATATTCAGCTCCTGTTGTAGCTGCTATTGCTATTTTCTTGATCTAACCTATTGAGCAAGGAATTTTTTCTGATGGTATGCCTTTAGGAATTTCTGGTACTTTCAATTTTATGATTGTATTCCAGGCAGAACACAATATCCTTATGCATCCATTTCAAATGTTAGGTGTAGCTAGTGTATTTAGTGGCTCACTATTTAGTGCTATGCATGGTTCTTTGGTAACCTCTAGTTTGATCAGGGAAACCACTGAAAATGAATTTGCTAATGAAGGTTATAGATTTGGTCAAGAGGAAGAAACTTATAATATCATAGCTGCTCATGGTTATTTTGGCCAATTGATCTTCCAATATGCTAGTTTCAACAATTCTCGTTCCTTACATTTCTTCTTGGCTGCTTGGCCTGTAGTAGGTATTTGGTTTACTACTTTGGGTATTAGTACTATGGCTTTCAATTTAAATGGTTTCAATTTCAACCAATCTATAGTTGATAGTCAAGGTCGTGTCATTAACACTTGAGCTGATATTATAAATCATGCTAATCTTTGTATGGAAGTAATGCATGAATGTAATGCTCACAACTTCCCTCTAGACCTAGCCGCTATTGAAGCCCCATCTACAAATGGATAAGACTTTTGTCTTCATGTATATAGATCATTGAAGGAGCAATATCCAATATCTTGTTCCAGAGCAAGAGATTTGGTATTGCTCCCCCTCTTGAAGTTGAGTTCTTTATCTTTATCAGAAGGCTGTCTCCTACCAATGAATGACAACTACTTTTGTTACTTTACTAAAATAGAAAATAAAAATGAAAAAATTAATGACAAGATTTATTATCGTTTCTCGCATGTCTTGCGAAAGTCAGAGTAGAGGTGAATTCTCCCAATTTGTGACCTACCATCTGGTCTGTTATATAAATAGGGAAATGTTCTTTTCCATTATAAATGGCGATTATATGTCCAATCATTGCGGGTATAATGGTAGATGCCCGAGACCAAGTATTTCTTTCTCCTCCCTCATGTTGAGTTTTTCCATTTTTCCCGATAAACTACAAAAGGACTTTTTTAGTGAATGTGTCACAACGGATTACTCCTTTATTTTTACATTTTAAATTATGTTCAATATCTCAATCTAGTAAGGTAAGAATAAATACAATAATGATGAATGGAAAAAAGGGAAAATCCTTTAGCTAGATAAGGGGCGGATGTAGCCAAGTGGATCAAGGCAGTGGATTGTGAATTCACCATGTGTGGGTTCAATTCCCATCATTTGCCCATCACATTATTGTAAATTCCAAAAATTCAATTTTCAATATTCCTATTTACGGTGACGAAGAATAAAACTATCACTATATATTTTTTCCTTTTCCTACTTCTTCTTCCAAGCACAAGATAACCCCAAGGGGTTGTGGGTTTTTTTTCTACCAATAGGGGCTCTTCCTTCACTGCCCCCATGGGAGTGGTCTACAGGGTTCATAACTACTCCTCTTACTACAGGGCGCTTACCTAGCCAACACTTAGATCCAGCTCTACCCAAACCTTTTTGGTTCACCCCAATATTACCCACCTGTCCAACTGTTGCTAAGTAGTTTTTGGATATCAAACGAACCTCCCCAGATGGTAATCTTAATGTGGCCGATTTACTCTCTTTTGCAATCAGTTTCGCTATAGCACCTGTTGCTAGCTAATTGTCCACCCTTTCCAAATGTGATTTTTATGTTATGTATGGCCGTGCCTACGGGCATATCGGTTGAAGTAGATTCTTATTTTTTATCAATAAAAACCCCTTCTCAAACTGTACAAGCTTCTTCCAAAGCATACGGCTTTCTAGATGTATATGCTGATATCTAGACAAATGGATCTTATATGAATCGTATGGTGAAACACCACATGAGTGGATATATAGGAATCCAAATATGCCGAATCACTCATGTTATGATATTCTACATCTTTAGGTCTCCCCATTCTGTCATATGGCTTATGTTCTTCATGTAGCATTCAGACCAAACGACTCTATGAAATTATGTTGCTACTTCCACATATTGCGGGTAACATAGGAGACATCTCTATTTTCCCCCAGGATCTTTCTAATTATCACTGCTTAGCTTTCAATTTTCCTCTGACCATTAAATTAAATGGGAATAACCCATCCTCCTCTCTTTGAAAGAAGGGTGTATCCCATTCTGTGCATGCTTTAAACAATTTTGTCTTCTCTATATTACCATATCTCTAGAGTCAATAATTTTCTATGCGAAACTACTGTACTCAATCACTTGCTGCCATTACTCAACAGTTTTCTGTTGATGTCTATCCCATAGAGGTACTCAAATTAGATTAGTGATTGATTTCTAGGTTTCATCATAAACCTAATTGGTTATTTCCAATTACGTAAATCAATAGTTCAAACCGCACTCAAAGGTAGGGCATTTCCCATTGATATAGGAACTTTTGTACCAGAAACAATGGTATCTCCAATTATAGCCCTTCTGGGATGCCAAATATATCTCTTCTCACCATCCCCATAGTGTATGAGACAAATGTATGCATTTTGATTTGGGTCATATTCTATGGTTACGATTCTACCATATATGTCTTTTTCATTTCGTCGAAAATCAATTTTACGGTATAGACGCTTATGACCTCCCACTCTATGCCTTGCAGTAATGATTCCTCTGGCATTATGACCTTTACCACAATAATGCTATCCATAGATCAAATTATTTCATAGATTGGATTTCACTTGACTGTCTACAGTTCCAATGCGTGTGCTCGGGGTAGAAGTTTTGTATAAATGTACCACCATGTTATTAAGTATTTTCCTTTGAGTTCTTTTCTCTATAAGAGGTGGAATAGAATAACCCTGTTGAAGCATAATGATTATACATATGTAATGCATTGTATATCCCATAATAGGTCCCATTCTTCTACCCTTTCCAGGGTGTCGATGACTATTCATAGCTATTACCCACCAAAGAAGAGTTTGACCCAATGCTTTATTTATGTCCTAGTTGATCCTAATTGGACATTAGAAATATATTGATTGTTCCTACTCTTCTGATGATTCTTCTTTTGTTTGTTCCTACTCTTCTTCTAAATCTAAATCATCAGTCAATTTATATGACCATCGAGGAACCTTTTTACAAATTTCTTCTATTCCATCTTCTATTTCATCTTCTATTCCAATATATTTATTTTAAATTTTTATTTGGTCATTTACATTTCTATCAGTTTTAATTCCTTCAAATTGAAAAGATTTTTCTTGACTTTCTAAATTAAGTGCTTTTTGTTCTGGTAATGAAAATAATAAAGAAAATTTGATCAAGGTCGAACTATGTGCAGGCTCAAAAGAAGATTTACCTATTGAGTTAAAGTAGTTACCAATATAAGTCACTACTAATTTCTCAACGAACATATTCTTTTGATGTTCAAATTCTCAGTAATCATTATAATCATTAATGTAATTAAAAATTATATCTTTAATTTTATTGATTTTATTTTTCCAAGTTTCTATGGAAAATTTTTCTTTTGTAGAAAATAGGAAATCATTTTTGATTGCATGTGAATGTAATTTTTTTTTATTGTCCCACGATATGGTCCATTCAAAAGAGGATCATATGCTTTGTGCAAGCATTTTTGTTCATTTTCATCATTGTACAATCTGGTTCTTTTTTCGAGCATTTCTAGAAAAGAGTTTTCTAGAACTTTTATTCTACTTAGTAATTCATTACTCAAGTTGTACTTTTTTTGTTCATTGGTATAAACACAATGATTATATAGGTCTTCATGGGATAATTCCTTGTAAATAGTCAATTAAGAATTCTCAAATGATGTACTAGTAGTGCATCAAAGATGCAGTCATCGATTCTCCTGATAGGCCACAATTACCGTGAGCAAACATATTAATGACAATGATGAGGAACACATTTTAGCTATACTACTAATACTTGTATAGTTGTACTTGCTCTACCCATTTTGACAAAAGACCCATAGTTCAATAGCTTTGCATCTGCTATCCCGATCATGATTTTCCTACCCCTAGAGGTAAAGGAAAGGTCCTTCCTTTTTGGGTCGGTTATGGGCGAGGAGGGATTCGAACCCCCGACACCGTGGTTCATAGCCACGTGCTCTAATCCTCTAAGCTACAGGCCCCACCCATCTCCACTGGATCTGTTCCCAAGAGTACCCTCAAAAAGGAACCTTTCCTCTCCTCAGCTATTTTGAGTTAAGAAGATGTGAAAGTGTCTTTCTCTCTATAAAAGACTATAAGAATAGTGTGTTCCGAGGTGTGAAGTGGGAGAGAAGAGATGTCATAATTGGGATTTTGAATAAGACAACCTTTGCATTTTTGGTTTTGATCTTTTCCTATTTAAAAAGTAAAATAAGAGGTGTTAAGCTTTTCATCATTATCATTCTGGCATAGAGCTATTTTTCCACAGGACCTCCCCCACAGTATCGTCACCGCAGTAGAGTTTAACCACCAAGTTCGGGATGGATTGGCGTGGTTCCTCTACACCTAGGACACCAAAATATCAAATTATGAATGAAGAAAGGATGAGAGAAAAGCATATTGGCTAGTGATTGTGAGGCCCCAATTCTTGACTTCTTGAATGGAAGGGACACCAAAGACCTCTGCCCTTCCATCCCTTGGATAGATAGAGAAGGGCGGAGCTTTTTTTTGGTTTTCTTCATGTTGTCAAATAGTTGAAAAATGAAAATGGATGGGGGGTGCTTGATTGAATTGATCAGGTCGTGTAGGAACAAGGTTCAAATCTCTCAGTCTATTAGGATGCCTTGGCTGCATACATCATTGCACTTCCACTTGACACCTATCATAATGATAAACGGCTTGTCTCGCCATGACCTTATCTTGGATTGTCAATACTTTTGCCACTCCATCCCCACAGGGGCAGAGAACCTGTGTCTCTCTCAGATGTGCTACCAGATGCTCTGGGGAAGTCGGAATAGGAGAGCACTCATCTTGAGGTGGGCTTACTACTTAGATGCTTTCAGCAGTTATTCGCTCCGCTCTTGGTTACCCAGAGTTTACCATGGGCACAGTAACTAGTACACTAGAGGTGCATCCTTCCCAGTCCTCTCATACTAGGGAAAGGTCCTCTCAATGCTCTAACACCTGCACTAGATATGGACTGAACTATCTCACGACATTCTGAACCCAACTCACATACCACTTTAATGGGCGAACAGCCCAACCCTTGGAACACGCCATAGCCCCAGGTGGCGAAGAGCTGACATCGAGGTCCCAAACCTTCCTGTCGATGTGAACTCTTGGGGAAGATCAGCCTGTTATCCCTAGAGTAACTTTTATCTTTTGAGCGATGTCCCTTCCACTTGGAACCATTGGATCACTAAGGCCGACTTTCATCCCTGCTCGATGGGTGGGTCTCCCTTCTACCTTTGCACTCGAGGGCCAATCTTCGTCTGGCCTGAGGAAACCGTCGCATGCCTCTGTTACCCTTTGGGAGGCCTATGCCCCATAGAAACTATCTACCTAAGACTATCCCTTGGCCCGTAGGTCCTGGCACAAGGTTAGAATTCTAGCTCTTCTAGAGTGGTATCTCACTGATGGCTTGCGCCCCCCCGAAAGGAGGCCTTCTTTGCCCTCCACCTAAGCTGCTTAGGAAAGGCCCAAAGACAATCCTAGGGAATAGTAAAGCTTCATAGGGTCTTTCTGTCTAGGTGCAGGTAGTCTGCATCTTCACAGACATGTTTATTCCACCGAGCCTCTCTCCGAGACAATGCCTAGATCGTTATGCCTTTTGTGCGGGTCAAAACTTACCCAACAAGGAATTTTGCTACCTTAGGACTATTATAGTTATAACCGCCATTCACCAGGGCTTCGGTCACCGGCTACCCTGTTATCAGGTCACCAACTTCCTGGACCTTCCGACACTGGGTAGGCATTAGCCCCCATACATGGTCTTATGACTTTCCGGGAACCTGTGTTTTTGGTAAACAGTCACCCAGGCCTGGTCACTGCGGCCCCCCTTGTGAGGAGGCACCCCTTCTCCAGAAGTTACGGGGCTATTTTGTCGAGTTCCCTAGAGAGAGTTATCTCGCACCCCTAGGTATTCTCAACATACCCACTTATGTCAGTTTTGAGTATAGGTACCCTTTTGTTGAAGGTCATTCGAGCTTTTCTTGAGAGTATGGCTCGAGGCATTTCCTCTACCCCTTCTTACACTGAAAAGCAAGGTCACCTTGCATCCTTGAACTGATAACCATCTTTCGGCTAACCTAACCTCCTCCATCCCTCATGGCCAGCGAGGGGTAATTCAAGAATATTCACCTGACTCACCCTCCATGGGTGAACCTTGTGGAGGAACCCTTAGATTTTTGGGGCATTGGATTCTCACCAATGTTTACGTTACTCAAGCCAACATTCTCACTTTTTCTTTGTCCACACATGCTTGCACGGGTGCTTCCCTTTAAGGCAAAATGCTCCCCTACCGATGCATTTTTACATCCCATAGCTTCAGCATATCGCTTATCCCCATTCATCTTTGACGTAAGAGTGCTCGATCAGTGAGCTATTATGCACTCTTTCAAGGGTGGCTGCTTCTAGGCAAACCTCCTAGCTGTCTCTGCACCCCTACCTCCTTTATCACTAAGCAGTCATTTAGGGGCTTTCGCTGGTGATCTGGGCTATTTCCCTCTCGAAGATGAAGCTTATCCCCCATCATCTCACTGGTCGATCTCCCCTATTATTATGGGGTCATATCTACTATTCAGAGTTTGCCTCGATTTGGTACCGCTCTCGTGGCCTGCACTGAAACAATGCTTTAACCCTAGATGTCCAATCAACTACTGTGCCTCAACACATTTCGGGGAGAATCAGCTAGCTCTAGGTTCAAGTGGCATTTCACCCCTAACCACAACTCATCCGCTGATTCTTCAACATCAGTTGATTTGGACCTCTACTTAGTTTAACCCAAGCTTCATCTTGGTCATGGATAGATCACCTAGGTTCGGAACCATAAGCAGTGATAATGGCCCTATGAAGACTCACTTTCACTATGGCTCCGGTGGGTTCCCTTAACCAAGCCACAGCCTATGAGTCACCAGCTCATTCTTCAATAGGCACTCGATCAGAGATGACATTATCCACCCACTTCTTGGGAGTCACGATTTCATATTCTATTTCACTCCCTGATGGGGGTTCTTTTCACCTTTCCCTCATGATACTACTTCACTATCGGTCATCCAGGAGTATAGCCTTGCAAGGTGGTCCTTGCTGATTCACACGGGATTCCATGTGCCCCATGCTACTCGAGTTAGAGCATAAGCTAGTGATGCTTTCAGTTACTGGACTCTTGCCATATAGGGTGCAGTACTCCACCACTTCGCCTAGCACACGACGCTTGTATTGCTCTCCCACAACCCTATTTTCATGGTTTAGGCTTCTCCCATTTCGCTCGCTGCAACTATGGGATTCACTTTTGCTTTCTTTTCCTCTCGCTACTAAGTTGTTTCAATTTGCCAGGTTGTCTCTTGCCTGCTCATGGATTCGGCAATAGTTCAAAAGGTTGACCTATTTGGGGATCTCCACATCTATGCTTATTTTCAACTCGCCAAAGCATTTCATCACTTGCTACACCCTTCCTCATCTTTGGGTGCCTAGGTATCCAGCCTTTCCTCATTTGAACCTCGCCATTAACGTTAAGGCTATGCCATCCTAAGGTGCTGCTAATGCTAAATGGAAGGATCTTATCAACATCCATGAATGAGAAATCATAGATCAAACTACTGGATCAGAAAAATTGGGTGCTATCATAGACCAGCTAAGTTCACGGGCTGGAGATAAGCGGACTCGAACCACTGACATCCACCACAGGCCTCCCTGACTGATTCTACCATAGAGGCCAATGATAGACAATAACTCCCCCCCAAACACAGCTTACAACTTTCATCATACTATGCTCTCCAACGAGCAACTCTTCTTCAAAGGTGCTCAGTTGGAATCCCATTCTAAGGATTCTTGTGGTTCCGGAGAATCCAGCTATAGGAGAATAGGAATGTAGAGCTCTCCCCCTTTTTCTGCCTGACTCTTTGGTCTTAAGAATGCTAGTTTTAAGAATGAGTGATTGCCCTTCTTCGACCCTTACTACCCAACTAGAGAGCGGATAGCTAATGCATTCCACTTATTGAACAGGGTCTATGGTCAGTCCGTGACCCTTGGATGCTGAAGGTGTCCTTGGGGTGATCTCATAGTTCCTACGGGGTGGAGATGATGGGGTCAGTCCATGGATTTCCCTTCCTTTTGCTACATTTCGCTCAAAGGGTTGAAGGGAGATAGTGCATCAAGCTATTCGCAAGGGTCAACTTGATCCTCTTCCCCAGGGATCCCAGATGAGGGAACCCTAGGAGAGCAGCCAACTCTAACTCTCATCCATGTACGATCCATACTAGATCTGACCAACTGCCCATCCTACCTCCTCTACATTCTTGACAACCCATCTTTTTGTCTCAGTAGAGCCTTTCAGTGGCATGTTTCGGTCCTCTTTCCCATTACTTAGAAAAAGTGAGCCACCAGTTCAGGTATAAGATACTATCATTACCACCTGGACAATTAGACATCCAACTCATAATTGCAATGACCCAATTGCAAGAGTGGAGCTCTGCCAACTGAGCTTTATCCCCCCGAGCCAAGTGGAGTATGCATGAAAGAGTCAGATGCCTCTTCTATCCTTTTCCCTGGCACAGCTGGGCCATCCTGGACTTGAACTAGAGACCTTGCCTGTGAAGTAAATCATCACACCTACGATCCAACCAATTGGGAGAGAATCAATAATTCCTTTTCAGGAGCGATTCATCCTTCCTGAATGTAGCATACAACTCTCCATTGTACTATGCTCTTCAAGTGTGCTTACCTTCTCCCTTACCATGGCAAGTCTTTGTGAAATAACTCTGATGGGAAGAAAAAAGAAGGCATTAAAAGACCCTCCTGGTCCAACCCTAGACACTCTAAGATCCTTTTTCAAACCTACTCCCATTTTGAATTAAGAGATAGATAAATAGACACATCCCATTGCACTGATCGAGATGTGCTCATAGTGACTGAGGGGGTCAAAGACCAAGAAGTGAGTTATTTATACCAAGCATTCTTCTTATGGCTAGATCCAATCTCCGGTCCCTACAGAAAGGAAAGAGAATTTCACATTCTTTTCTTCATTTTAGGAAGGGAGGATTAGAGAAATCCTATTGATTGCTGCTTTCTCTAGACCTCCATGAAAGCATGAAAAAAGGCTCGAATGGTACGATCCCTCCATCACCCCAGAATGAAAGGGGTGATCTCGTAGTTCTTGATCTGTGAAAATGCGTTGTTAGGTGCTCCATTTTCCCATCAAGGCTGAACCTAAACCTGTGCTCGAGAGATAGCTGTCTATACACCGATAAGGGATGTATGGATTCTCGAGAAGAGAGGAGCCATGGGGATGCCCCCCGGACCGCCCGGATCCCATGAGTGAATAGAAAGTTAGATCTACATTGGATCTCACCTGAATCACCCCATCTATCCTCCTGAGGAGAAGTTTGGTTTCAAAGTCTAAGTCGAACGGGAGGAGTATGCCATGCTAATGTACCTTGGATGATCCACATCTTCGGGTCAGGTGTTGATGAGCACATTGGACCATCCATGTGGCTAAGAGCCCTCACAGCCCAGGCACAACGACGCAATTATCAGGGGTGCGCTCTACCACTAAGCTAATAGCCCATCATTTGGGCCTCCCAGTGGGAGGCCTGCGATGCCAAAAGTGAGAGAAACCCCATTTCTCTCTTTCCCTTTTACGTCCCCGTGTTGTCTCCACACGGGAGGGACATGGGGACATAAAAAGGGGGATCCTATCAACTTGTTTTTACCTAAGATAATAAGCTCATGAGCTTGGTCTTACTTCACCATCCAGAAATGAAAGAAGACTTCCATATCCAAGCTTAGCTCAGACGTAGTTCACTTCTTTTTGGATGTGAAGTAGTGTCAAACCAAAATACCCAACAAGCATTAGCTCTCCTTGAAAAGGAGGTGATCCAGCTGCACCTTCCAATATCGCTACATTGTTATGACTTCACTCCAGTCACTAGCCCCACCTTCGGCATCCCCCTCCTTGTGGTTAAGGTAATGAATTTGGGCATGGCCAGCTCCCATAGTGTGATAGGCGGTGTGTACAAGGCCCGGGAATGAATTCACTATCGTATGGCTGATCGACGATTACTAGCGATCACGGCTTCATGTAGGTGAGTTGCAGACTACAATCCAAACTAAGGAATGGTTTTTGGAGTTATCTAACCCTTGCAGGATCACAACCCTTTATTCCACCCATTGTAGCACATGTGTCACCAGGGCATAAGGGGCATGATGACTTGACGTCATCCTCACCTTCCTCTGGCTTATCACTAGCAATCTGTTCAGGGTTCCAAACTCTATGGTGGCAACTAAACATGAGGGTTGTGCTCATTGTGAGACTTAACCCAACACCTTATGGCATGAGCTAATGATAGCCATGCACCACCTGTGTCCACGTTCCCAAGGGCACCCCTCTCTTTCAAGAGGATTCATGACATGTCAAGCCCTGGTAAGGTTCTTCACTTTGCATCAAATTAAACCACATGCTCCACCGCTTGTGTGGGCCCCCAGCAATTCCTTTGAGTTTCATTCTTGTGAATGTACTCCCCAGGCGAGATACTTAACATGTTAGCTACAACACTGCATAGGTCGATACGCACAGCGCCTAGTATCCATCATTTATGGCTAGGACTACTAGGGTATCTAATCCCATTTGCTCCCCTATCTTTCATCTCTCAGTGTTAGTGTCGACCCAGTAGAGTGCTTTCACCATTGGTGTTCATTTTGATCTTTACGCATTTCACCACTCCATCGGAAATTCCCTCTGCCCTATTATACTCCAACTTGGTAGTTTCCATCGCCTGTCCAGGGTTGAGCCCTGGGATTTGACGACGGACTTGAAAAGCCACCTATCGATGCTTTATGCCCAATCATTCTGGATAATGCTTGCATCCTCTGTCTTACCACGACTACTGGCACAGAGTTAGCCGATGCTTATTCCTCAAATCCCATCATTGCTTCTTCGCCAAGGAAAGAAGTTCATGATCCATGGGCCTTCTACCTCCACACGGCATTGCTCCATCAGGCTTTCACCATTGCAGAGAATTCCCCACTGCTACCTTTCGTAAGAGTCTAGGCCGTGTCTCAGTCCTAGTGTGGCTTATCATCCTCTCGGACCAGCTACTGATCATCACCTTGGTAAGCTATTGCATCACCAACTAGCTAATCAGACGTGAGCCCCCCTTGGTTGGATTCCTCCTTTTGCTCCTTAGCCTATGAGGTATTAACAACCATTTCCAGTTGTTATTCCCCTCCCAAGGGTAGGTTCTTATGTGTTACTCACCTGTCCTCCACTGGAAACACCACTTCCCATCCGATTTGCGTGTGTTAAGCATGCCGCTAGTGTTCATCCTGAGCCAGGATCGAACTCTCCATGAGATTCATAGTTGCATTACTTATAGCTTCCTTGTTTCTGGACAAAGTAGATTCGAAACTATCATTCATTTCAAGGCATAACTTGTACCCATGTGCTTCATATTAGCCTGGAGTTCGCTCCCAGCAATATAGCCATCCCTACCCTATCATGTCAATCCCACGAGCCTCTTGTTCATTCTCGTTCGAGCACAATGAGGGGGCAAGTGAAAATAGAAAAACTCCCATTGGGTTTAGGGATAATCAGGCTCAAACTGATGACTTCCACCATATCAAGGTGACACTCTACCACTGAGTTATATCCCTTCATGGCCCCATCGAGAAATAGAACTAACTAACCCTAAGGCAAAGGGTTGAGAAACTCAACGCCACTATTCTTGAACAACTTGGAGCTGGGCCTTAGTTTTGCATTATTACTATTATGGATATGGATAGGAGTAAAATAATGGGAAAAATGGGATTCCATTGTCAACTAGTATTGAAAATAGGATTGATTACAGATTCAAACCATAGCACATGGTTTCATAAAATCCGTACAATTTTCCTGATCTAAATTGAGTAGGTTTTGTTTTACATGAAGAAGATTTTGTTTAGCATGTTCTATTCAATACTAGTAGGAAAAGAACCCGACTCAGTATTGTTAAAAAAAGAGGGGAGGTAGAACCAAGTCAAGATGATACGGATCACCCCTTCTTCTTGTGCCAAAGATCTTACCATTTTTGAAGGAACTGGAGCTACATTTCTTTTCAATTTCCATTCAAGAGTTCCTATGCATTTCCATGCCCTTTTTCCTTTTTTTTTGAGACCTCAAAAAGTGAAATGGACAAATTCCTTTTCTTAGGAACACATACAAGATTCGTCACTACAAAAAGGATAATGGTAACCTCACCATTAACTACTTAACTTCATTTTCATTTATGAATTTCATAATAATACATGTCCTACAGAGACAGAATTTGTAACTTGCTATCCTCTCTTGCCTAGCAGGCAAAGATTGACCTTTGTTGAAAGACTAATTCTTTCAGATCAACATGAGGGTCCAACTCCATTGCCAGAATCTATGTTGTATATTTGAAGTGGGTTGACCCCCTTGTTCTCTCAAGGTACAACCCTCTTCCCGCTGAGCCCCCTTTCTCCTCAGTCCACAGAGATAAAATAAAATGTAGGATTGGTATTGACAGTTCATCACAGAAGAAAGGACTCACCGAGCCAGGATCACTAACTAATACTAATATAATAGAAAGGAACCATCTTTTCTATGTACTTCCCTCAGTTTTGTTGTTATCGCGGGTCTTACGCAATCGATCAGATCATATAGATATCCCTTCAACACAACATAGGTCATTGAAAGGATCTCAGATGACTCACCAAAGTACAAAAGCCAGGATCTTTCAGAAAATGGATTTCTATTTGAAGAGTGCATAACTACATGGATAAGCTCACACCAACCCATCAATTTTGGATCCAATTTGAGATTTTCCTTGGGAGGTATCGGGAAGGAATTGGAATGTAATATTATTAATTCATGCCAAAGAAAAGGTTCTTTATTGATTCAAATGTTGTACCTATGGAATAGGGATAGAGGAAGAGGAAAAAAGCCGAAGGATTCACATAGTACTTTTGATCAAAAAATCAATCTGATTTATTTCGTACCCTTCGCTCGATGAGAAAATGGGTCAGATTCTACAGGATTAACAAACCTATGGAACTTAAGGAATGATGAAAGGGAATAAAAATAGAGGGAAAGAAAATCAAAATGAAATAAAGAATAAAAAAATAGAAGTAAATATAAATAAATTAAATAGAAGATAGAAGAGCCCAAATTCCAAATGAACAAATTCAAACTTGAAAAGGATCTTTCTGATTCTTGAAGAATGAGGGGCAAGGGTATTGATCGAGAAAGATCTCTTGTTCTTATTACTTGTTCTTATTATCTTATTATAGGTTATAAGATCATGATTTGTTCCGCATATGTTATGTTTGGTAAAAATAATAATCTTCTCCTTTGATTATAAATGGAAAGTGTTCAATTGGAACATGAAAACCTGACTGAATTGGTCTTAGTTACTCTTCAAGATGGAATGGGAGAAGGGAGGAGATTCTCACAAATGTGGAAAAGGATCCAATTACTTTGAAAGAATTGAATGAGGAGCCATATGAGGCGAAAATCCCATGTACGGTTCTGTAGAGTGATAGTAAGAGTGACTTATCTATCAACTTTTCCACTATTACCCCCAAAAAACCAAACTCTGCCTTACGTAAAGTTTCCAGAGTATGATTAACCTCTAGATTTGAAATTACTACTTATATACTAGGTCTTTGCCATAATTTACAAGAACATTCTGTAGTATTAGTAAGAGGAGGAAGGGTTAAAGATTTACCGGGTGCGAGATATCACATTGCTCGAGGAACCCTAGATGCTGTCGGAGTAAAGGATCGTCAACAAGGGTGTTCTAGTGCATTGTAGATTATTATCCAAGACTTGTATCATTTGATGATGCCACGTGAATCACTAGAAACATGAAGTGTATGGCTAACCCAATAATGAAAGTTTTGTAAGGGGACTGGAGCAGGCTATCATGAGACAAAAGAAAGATCTTCTTTCTAAAGAGATGCAATTCAGAACTATTACTATTCTATTTATATGTCCAAGGTCCAATACTGAAATCCTTCCAGAGGTTTTTGCTTACTTTTTCCGTGTCAACAAATAATTCAAAATACCTCAACATTTTTAGAATAGGTCTGAGTCAAATAGCAATGATTCGAAGCACTTCCTTTTACATTACACTATTTCAAAAACCCAAGGACTTGATCGTATGGATATGTAAAATATAGGATTTCCAATCCTAGCTAGAAAAGGAGGGAAACAGATACTCAATTTAAAGTGAGTAAACAGAATTCCATACTCGATCTTATAGATAAGATACACATACAATTTTGTTGAAAGCCATATTCGATGAAAGTCGTATGTACAAATTGGAGGGAGATCTTTCATATCTTTTGAGATCCACCCTACAATATGGGGTAAGAAAGCCAAAATAAGTGATTCATTTTTAGCCCTTATAAAAAGAAAATTGATTCTTGAACCTCTTTCACACTCATGTCATGTCAAGGTACTGCAAAAGAAAAAACTACAAAATCCAATCCAATGTATCGTAATTGATTAGTTAACATGTTGGTTAACTGTATTCTAAAACACAAAAAAAAAATCATTGGCTTATCAAATTATTTATCGAACTGTGAAAAAGATTCAACAAAAGATAGAAACAAATCCACTATCTATTTTACATCAAGAAATATGTGGAGTAACTCCCGATATAGCAGTAAAAGCAAGACGTGTAGGTGGATTGACCCATCAAGTTCCTATTGAAATAGGATCTACACAAGGAAAAGCACTTGCCATTCATTGGTTATTAGGGGCATCCCAAAAATGTCTGGCTCAAAATATGGCTTTCAAATTAAGTTGCGAATTAGTAGATGCTGCCAAAGGGAGTGGCAATGCCATACACAAAAAGGAAGAGAATCATAGAATGGCAGAGGCAAATAGAGCTTTTGCACATTTTTGTTAATCAATGAACAGGAATAGTCCATGGATCCATACATCTCGATCAGAAAAGAATCAATAGAAAAAGAAAGAATCGAAATTGATCAATATCTTTCTTGAAACAAACAAAAAGGAAAAGAAGATGAAAATAAATCATGGATCAACTAAGCCCTCTCGGGGGCTTGCTTAAGAATAAGAAAGAGAAATCTTATGGAAATATCATGGAATAAGGTTTGATCCTATTTATTCATGGGGATTCTGTAAATATCTCATTCCAAAAATAGAAAGTTCGAAACAATTGGGACATTTTCGTAGATTGGATGCAATTACTAATTCATGATTTGGCATGTACAGAATGAAAACTTCATTCTCGATTCTAGTAGAATTTTGATGAAAGCCTTTCATTTGCTTCTCTTCCATGGAAGTTTCATTTTCCCAAAATGTATCCTAATTTTTGGCCTAATTCTTCTTTTGATGATTGATTCAACCTCTGATCAAAATGATAGACTTTGGTTCTATTTCATCTCTTCAACAAGTTTAGTAATGAGCATAATGGCCCTATTGTTCTGATGGAGAGAAGAACCTATAATTAGCTTTTTGGGAAATTTCCAAACGAACAATTTCAATGAAATCTTTCAATTTCTTCTTTTACTATGTTCAACTCTATGCATTCCTCTATCCGTAGAGTAACATTGAATGTACAGAAATGGCTATAACAGAATTTTTGTTATTTGTATGAACAACTACTCTAGGAGGAATGTTTTTATGTGGTGCTGATGATTTAATAACTATCTTTGTAGCTCCAAAATGTTTCAGTTTATGTTCCTACCTATTATCTAGATATACCAAGAGAGATGTATGGTCTAATGAGGCTACTATGAGATGTACTCATGGGTGGGGCAAGCTCTTCTATTCTGGTTCATGGTTTCTCTTGTCTATATGGTTCATATGGGGGGGAGATTGAGCTTCAAGAAATAGTGAATGGTCTTATCAATACACAAATGTATAACTCCCCAGGAATTTCAATTGGGCTTATATCCATCACTGTAGGAATTGGGTTCAAGCTTTCCCCAGCCCATTTCATCAATGGACTCCTAACGTATATGAAGGAGTGCATTTTGTTTGACAAATTCCTAGCTCTATATCTATCTCTGAGATGTTTTGATTTTTCAAAACTCCATAGACATGTAGAAGAGAAATGCTATTCCCACTCGGACCAAGACATAACTTTTACCAAAAGTTTATTGTGCCCTTTTTGTTCAAATTACAATTAAGGTGAAGCAGGGTCAGGAACAATGAATCTCTTTATGATAAATAGATCATTTTGCAAGTTCGTTATTATGGGTAGTTCCTACAAAGGTTCGGACTAATAACATATACAATACTTGAATTATCAATGTAGATGCTACATAGTTAGTTCTCATCCTTCAGAGACTACGAGTGTAATAGGAGCATCCATTGACAAAAGGATCACCCTAAGATGATCATCTCATGGCTATTGAGAACGAATTAAATTAGATGGTTCTATTTCTCAATCATTCTGACTTGCTCCTGTGGAACCAAGGTCGAAAAGATTGAGAAAGTTAGTCATTCACAACCACTGATGAAGGATTCTTCGAAAAGTTAAGGATTAGTAATCCTTTTTTGAAATTGAATGAATCCAATCTTATACATATGCGAGGAAGGTAATAAAAAAAGAAAGAAGACGAGTTCTTCTTTCTTTTATCACTTAGGAGCTGTGCAAGATGAAAGTCTCATGGACAATTTTGAATGAGAGAAAGAAGTGAGGAATCCTCTTTTCAACTCTGACTCTCCCACTCCATTCATTGCTTTTCTCTCTGTTACTTCGAAAGTAGATGCTTCAGCTTTAGCCATGCCAATTTTCGATATTCCTTTTATTTCTCATCAAATGAATGACATCTTCTTCTGGAAATCCTTGCTATTCTTAGCATGATATTGGGGAATCTCATTGCTATTACTCGAACAAGCATGAAACATATGCTTGCATATTCATCCATCGGTCAAATTGGATATGTAATTATTGGAATAATTGTTGGAGACTCAAATGAAGGATATGCAAGAATGATAACTTATATGGTGTTCTATATCTCCATGAATCTAGGAACTTTTGCTTGCATTGTATTATTTGGTCTACATACCAGAACTGATAACATTCGAGATTATGTAGGATTATACATGAAAGATCCTTTTTTCCCTCTCTTCAGCCCTATCTCTTATCCCTAGGAGGTCTTCCTCCACTAGCAGTTTTTTTGGAAAACTCCATCTATTCTGGTGTGAATGGCAGGTGGGCCTATATTTCTTGGTTTCAATAGGACGAAACCAAGAAATAACCCCTCATGTGCAAAATTATAGAAGATCCCCTTTAAGATCGAACAATTCCATCAAATTGAGTATGACTGTATGTGTGATAGCATCTACTATGCTAGGAATATCAATGAACCCAATTCTTGCAATTGCTCATGATACCCTCTTTTAGCTTCTAGGTCTATTTCTTAGTTAAAGATCCCTCTTACTAACTAGAATAAAATAATTAGTAGATCTGTTCCGCCCAAAATGGGAAGGGACTGGGGTTATGAACTTATAATCATGGAATCAACTTGATCATTAGATTATAAGTTCATTCCATACCGGACCAGACCAGAATAGGGTTATGTATATTCTTATTATGAGAATTATGAGAAGGGGTCATTCAAGCGTACATAAACAGATACTATGTTTCTTAAGTATGGATCCCTACATCATTACATTCACATTCTATTTTGGATTAGGAATAGGCATAATCTGAGCCACTTTTGCCATATCTATCATTATTTGGGTATCATATTCACTTCTTTGGGGCTTCTATTGAATCGAGAAATAGGTTTGATTGTACATCTTTTTGATATATATAAGATACCCTCCAGATAATGCAAATCGAAGCAATTTGGTGTCTGACTCGGCCTATATGACCGTCTAATAGAAATACTCCAACACTCCACCTTTGTCATTTTGTCATATATGGAATGTATGACACTAGATAGATATCATATTCATGGAATATGATTCACTTTCAAGATGCCTTGATGGTGAAATGGTAGACATGCGAGACTCAAAATCTCATGCTAAAGAGCGTGGAGGTTCAAATCCTCTTCAAGGCATAATATTGAGAATGCCCATTGAATGAGCAATTCAATAATAGATTTTGGATCAAATCAATATTTTATTGATATACCAAGTATCTTATCTATTGATATGAACTATTCTCGCAATCCACACGATCTGAGTCTGGGCTGTTGGAATTGGAATAGGTTCGGCAACGAATCATGAAATCTTTATGATCTTCTCTATCTAATGAATGAGGAGTCCATTTTGAAATCACCGGCCTTGCACTCAGCCCTGAGTATATGATTCAACAGGAATCACACAAGGGTATATTGATAGAAACCTTTGATAAAATATCCACCAGTACCTGTAACCCAATAGATAAAGGATATAGTCCGTTTTACGGATTGGCGACTTACCCATTCAATGACTTTGCACTGTACATTCCCAAAATGGTATCGAGTCAGATGAATTAGAAAATAGATAGATGTCTATTGGCATTCTAGCCTTCCTTCTCCTTTCAGGGCCTATTCAAAAGAGAATCCAATACCTCTTAGTTATGAATATCTGAATAGGATGAACTGGCCTTCGTGGATATCTTTGTTTTGTAACAAAACAATTCAAAAATTTAAATTATACTCGGTCAATTGGAATGTGTATTATTCATATGGGGATATTCCAATTGAGAAGATCCATCGACCTAAGACATTTATCTATTTTCTTTAGTTATTCAGTTAAACCAAGGATTTGTTATTGGAGCAGATAGCAACAACCATTTCATCGGACATGTGTATTTTTGATTTTCCGATGGATTTACATGGTTTCATTAATGGAAATTGTTTGATGTAGTGAGTAAGAGACTCTAGTTGTTCACCGTTCATATCATCCATACATAGTGTTTTGATCTAAGATTTCAATTCTTCCATGTTTCAGCAGTAAGTAGCATATTGTTCCATGGAGTTAAGGTACAAAATATGGAATAAACAAGTGTTTCCATGACTCTACCACCCAGCCAATTTTGTTCCACTTAATCCCCTTTTCATAGCCACATATCTTTATGGCTAAGGAATGGGAAATCTTTCTCCTATTACATGAATCAAATATTTCATTTCATCCGAAAAAAGCCATCTCTTTCTCAACAATTTCTTTGTCATTTGAGCCAATAACATTCCGTTAGATAGGAGCAGATTTGATAAATACTGATAAGTCTTGGATAGAGTATTAGAATGGAAAGATCCATTAGATAATGAACTATTGGTTCTAAGCCATCTTTGGCGATGAATCAACAATTTGAAGTATTTTTCTTGTGTATTCTTGATGAACCAGCATTTATATATAGATGTAGGAGGATTTGTTTGGGAAGTAATAAGCCCCTTTAACATCTCTTCATCTGCAAAGAATTCTCGATGTGAAAACATAGAGACAAAGGGCTGATCTTTGAATAGGAAAAAGAATGGATCTACAGGGTCCCAAATGAATTGGCTTATTCAAAAAAAGCCTTATTCTTTGGAAGATCTATGCCGTGTCTGGTATTGCATGGTTCCACTCTGCAAGAACTTCAAATCATTCTCTTGAAGCTCATCCTCTTTATGATAAATAATCTGCTTATCATGAAATGACCTGGCCCAATAGGGAAATCCCAATTCAGTGGGCCTTTCGATACAATAAAAAAGATTACCACACGGGCGCCATATTCTAGGAGCCCAAACTATGTGATTGAATAAATCCTCCTCTATTTGTTGTGAGTCGAGGGCTCCTTTTCCTTCCCCTTCTTCAAACTTTGATTCATATTTTTCATATAGAAATCTCTGATCAATGATAGAACAAGATCCATTTTGCATCATATCTAACTGATTCCTTGGTTCAAGTAATGTCACTCGATTATTATCAAACTGACTACAATCTTTTTCTCTCTGCAAGGATCCCACCAGAGCACCTTCTACTTCTAATAGGTCATGAACTAGATCAGAATCATTCTCAATGAATCCATAAGAAGTATCATTATTTTCTCCATGCTCGTTCCAAGTTCGAAGTACCATTCGTACAAATAAGAATCCCCTTCCTTATGTGATTTCTTCTTCATATATATAGATATAGGATCTATGGGGAAATTACTTAGAAGTACATTTTTTGCAACAGCCCTTCCTAATTGATAGAAATGGATCCCATGATCATGAGCCGATCTTACCTAGGATCACAAATCCCAAGTTTGTCTGTGAAGAGTTGATCTAATTGTATTAGTTTCTATAATTGATTTACTCTATGTAATACTAATTGATAGGGCCTCATTGATAAGTGCTACAAGATCTCATGCATCGTAACCCATGGTTATGGACTCGAATCCGTTAGTATGGAACATTGTCTTTTCCAAACGAAATCCCCTAGTATATGAAAGAATGAAAAAGTGCTTTTGTTATTGTGGAATAAGAAGTCTTCATATCTTAATGCATGTATTTAATTTATTTGGAGATATTAGAGCAGGATCCACTTTTTTGGGAATATGAGATGAAGTAATAATAAGAATATTTCTAGTGGAACATCTTTCACAATCCCTGGAGAGATAGTTCTCTAATAGACCAAGGGATAAGTAATTTGACACATTGACATACAGATCATGAATTTTGAACAAGATGCGACTTATTTGAAATTGAGTGACCAATTCATTAAATATTTCTTCAGAATTATGCAGGTATTGTATGATTCCCTTCCATGTCAATTGTTAGTTCTTAGTCATTGAGATTCATGGATAATTTAGATTAATATTTAGAGATAGATCTTACTTTTATTTCCTCAAAACAAACAAAACAAAAAAAATCAAAATGATTGAAATTTTTCTATTTAGAATCGCCTTAGGTCTAATTCCTATTACTTTGGCAAGATTATTCGTAATAGGATATTTACAATACAGACGTGGTGATCAATTGGACCTTTAATTGAGTAATATTAATTTTTTGATTGACCGCCTGCAATGCAAAGAGGAGGTCAAATTGAAATTGTAATTCAATTTCATTTTATTAAGTTATTTTATTATAATTCATAATTCAGCATAAGATAAACAGAATCACACTATGTAGGATTTGAACCTATGACATCATGTTTTGGAGACTTGTGTTCTACCAAACTGAACTAAGAGCACTTTTTTAGGTAGGGATGATAGGATTTGAACCCCTGACATTTTTTACCCAAAATAAATGCGCTACCAAGCTGCACTACATCTCTTTATTATTGTATAGTATCGTTGTACAAAATCCTTGTCTTTTTTTCCACTTGTTTTCTTTCATCTTCATATATTCATATAATAAAATAAAAGAATTATATACATATGAGAAACTAACGTATTAAAAAAATGTATACAAACGATCTTGAAATACAACATCTGATTATATATGTATTACAATAAAATAAAGAAGGAGGATTTTCAATGCTAGATATAAAAACATTTCTCTCCACGGTTCCTATGCTAACTACTCTATGGTTTGGGTCATTACAGAGCCTCTTGATAGAAATTAATCATTTATTCCTAGATGCTTCGTTATTTCCCTTTTTTATTCTAGTTATTGATAAAAGATACTTAAATGAAATATTGAGATTAGGATAGTAGGATGCTAATTCGAAAGAAATTGTATCACTTAATTTTTACTTGATTAATATTAATTACAACCAAATAATTTTTTTTACGATCAAATATTTTCTTTAGAAATTGCATTTTTAGTTAGTAACTTCTATTGATTTTTTTGTTGTTTTCTTCTTCTTCGGTTGGGATCGAAAATAGAGGAATTTAAGTCGATCCAAAATCCAAAAAAGGAGGTTCATGGCCAAGGGTAAAGATATCCGAATTAGAGTTATTTTGGAATGTACCAGTTGTGGCCAAAATAGTATTAATAAGGAATTGTTGGGTATTTCTAGATATATTACTTAAAAGAGTCGACACAATACACCCAATCGATTAGAGTTAAGAAAATTTTGTCACTATTGTTGCATGCATACAATTCATGGCGAAATAAAGAAATAGATCAAAAGGAACATGTGTAGGATCTTGCCATGGAACAGGAAGAGGAAAAACTTAACGTATATACAACACAATTATTATATAGTATATATACAAATCAAATGCTATTCTATCAGATCTAAAATAAAATGAATAACGAGAATTATTAAGATAAGGAATAATCCGTGGATAAATCAACCTTTTCATAAATCCAAGAGATCTTTTCATAGGCGTTTACCCCCAATTGAATCGGTGGATCGAATTGATTATAGAAATATGAGTTTAATTAGTCAATTTATTAGTGAACAAGGAAAAATATTATCTAGACAGATTAGTAGATTAACTTTGAAACAACAATGATTAATTACTATTGCTATAAAACAAGCTCATATTTTATCTTTGTTACCTTTTCTTAATAATGAGAAACAATTTGAGAGAGCTAAGTCAATCCCTAGAACTACTGATCCTAGAACTAGAAATAAATAGACATATCCCTCAATTGACTCAAAACTCTCAAGCTCAAATTGATGTTTTGTCCAGAAAAACCTAGGATTCTGATTTGAGTGTTGTGTTATAAGAAAAAAATGGAAAGGGGAAATCTTTTTTTATTGAAACATTTTGTTCATTTTATAAGTAGAAGTATTTGAATTTATTTTTCTTCTGTCTTCCCGGAGTTCATTCTCCGAGGAATTTTGTTTCAATCATTCATTCCTGTAGATTACTTTACAATTTCTTTCTTTTATTTTATTTGAGATATCTTATTGGAAATCATGTAAAGACAATTCTTGTTCGATATAGCTATTTGCGTAAGTATTTTATGATTAAGAAGCAATTGCCCCTTGTGCAAATTGTGTATGAATCGACTATAACTATAGGATACCAAATTCTCACGAGTTACTGCATTTATACGAGTGATCCACAAATGACAAAAATCCCTCTTTTGCCTGTCTCAGTCTCAATGAGAGGAAACCAAGGCTCTTATTTCCTATTGAGTAGCTATTCGAGTAAGTCTTGAATGAGCCCCTCTAAAAGTTGATGCAAATAAATGAATTTTTGTTTGACATCTCTGAGCTGTATATCCTCGTCTAACTCTGGTCATTGAATCAAATTAAACTTTAATGAATAACTGATTGATTTCTCTTATTTCAGTCATTCTTTCTCTTCCCTCTTCCATTCGATTAATAATAAAGTGGATTATTCTGGTATATAAAAAAAGAAATTCCCATGGTTTTTGCTACTATGACCTTCCCAACCACAATTTTTTTATTCCATTTAGACATTTGAGCTGAAAATACTCAATTCTACCGACACTAAAAAAATAGTGGGTTCCGTCATTTCTATGGTTACGTCTTTAATTAAACGATGAGGTCCTTTCTATCCACCGGAGCCTCCTTTGTCATTTAATCAAATGTTATTGTTAACTTGTATAGGTCATATCCTTTGGCTCTACCCATCAATTATACAGTAATACATCTTTTCACAAATAGAACTATCTATATAGTGATGGTATTTAATTATGAAAATTGGCTAGGTATAGGTAGTTGACCCTCTTAGTCAGTTCTTTCAAGAATAAGAGCATAATTGATTTTCTTATCTTAATAGTATTTCCTCCACTTAATGGATAACCATTTGCTACCAATGGAGAATTGCTTCTCATCTCAAATCAAATCCATTTGCACTAATGGAAACCAAAAATTCTATATACCATATAGGTATATGATAGATCCTCATTTTTAGATAGTAAATGGCCTTCTTCCAATCTATCCATTCTATTCGTTGGTACTGATCATTAATACTGGAAAAATTTTCTCATTTCTTTCTTTAAGCTCATGATCTGAAGGAGTCACACATACACCCTAGTACATGTTCCTTGACGCTGAGGACACTCTCGAAGAGCGAGGGATTTTGAGACATTTCTAATTGGCTGTCTTGTGTTTCTAATAAGTTGTTTAATAGTGGCATATCGTATATATGTATATCTAGAATAAGAATAGCTTGGTTTAGATCGATCTTAACCGGATCGTTGATGATTATGAATCATTTCTATTTAATGTCAAATCAAAGAAAACGTGAATTATGTTTTTGAAATGGATTTACACAAACTCACTAGTATTTGCATTTTATACTGCTACAAGATCAACAATGCCATGAGCTTGGGCTTCTGTTGCTGACATAAAAGCATCTCTTTCCATGTCTTCTAAAATAACCCATAAGGGATTGCCGGTTCTTTGTACATAAACCTTTGTGAGTGTTTCGTGAAGTTTCAATAGTTCTTCTGCTTCCAAGATAAATTCCCCAGCTTGTGCCTCATAAAAAGAACTAGCGGGTTGGTGAATCATAACCCAGATGATACTAATATAACACTATTAAGGGGTTCTTCTATTTTGCATGGTTGGTCTAAAGCTAAAGTAAGGGATCAAAAATAAGAAGAAGATAAAAAAATAAAATTGAAAACTGTACAAGCATTTTTGTGCATTGCATACAGCTCTATAATGGAATTGAATTTACTACCACCCTTCTCTCAAAGGACGAAGGAAATATAATCCATCCGATCCAGATTGTTGAATGATCCATTTACCAACCTTCCTTTCATAGGAGTAAAAAAAAATATTATGATGGCTCTGTTTCTTTCTATATTTATCTTGTCTATGATTTAGCAATCCCAAATTTTATTTCTGATACGATCAAATAGGGAAAAATGATCATTTTTTTTCATTTTCATACTCTATCTTTCCTAAGATGAATATTAGAAAGAAAAGAGACTTTTGTTTTGGAATAAAAAAATGACTTTTGATGCTGAAATGTACTCCCGACATGTAAGATCAAATAGAAAATAACCTTTGTTTAATACTACTATTTCGATACAAAACCTCATGTTATGAAAAAACAAGAATGATTCGTTTATATCGAGCTTGAGATGCCATGCTATTATTATTAGAATTCATATTTGATATGGCGAAGGCATAGTTTTTTTTGTTTTTCAAAGAACAAACTCATTGGCGCCAAGTGTGAGGGAATGCTACACATTTGGTAATTTCTCCTCTGACTAGAATTAAAGATCTCATTGAAATGGCTAATCCCATGCATATTGTATGCACATCGGGTGGCACAAATTGCATAGTAGCATAAATGGCCATTCCTCGGATTACCCATCCACCGGGAGAGTTTATAAACAAATAAAGATCCCTAGTAGCATCTTCTATATTGATATATACCATGGACCAACAAGTTGATTTGAGACCTCATTATCAACCTCTTGGCCCAAAAAAAGTAATCTTTCTTGATAAATTTGATTGATTAGGACAAATTCTATCCCCTAGAAACTGTACGTGCACCTTTGGATGCATACGGTTCAAAAAAATTGTGAAAAAAATCAATGTATCGATTTTAGTCCTATTTCTTTTTAAAAAAATTTTCAAAAATAGTTTTTGTTTTGGCATCTCTCCATACCATACTAAAAGAAGAAAAAAAAGAATTTACTAAACTTCTTGAACTAACCTCTTAGTGATATATTGTTTCATCACGATTCAAATCACGATGTTGTTTTCTTATTCTTGAATGGGTCTTTTTAGTTCTCTTAGGTTCATATTCTACTCCGAGTAAAGATATGTCTGAATTCTATTTGTACATAATATAGGGCAAATAATCTCAGTACCACTATTTTTTGAATTCATTTGTTTCATGCTTTAGCTTTACTTGCCTTCCCACAAACTATTCCATGTATTCATCATACTATTCCATTGATTGGTAGTTTTACTTTGTACTAGTTTAATTAATATAGTTTATTAATTAAACTAGTTAAAGTTAAGTACAAGAATTTTTTGTGATATAAGTGGTAATTGTACATATATTACCAATTTGGTATCTTCTTTTCTGAACGGAAACTAGATATTTTATCGGTCTAAGTCAACCATAAATTCTTCTAATTAATAATATATGGATATGGATCCCCAATATAAATATAAATTAATTGGTTTAATTACACTTCACGCTCCAAATAATTAAAAGTTCAATCAATATTTCTTGGGTGAAGCAGAGGATATCTTGATTGGGGGAGAGAATGGGGTAAATCCCATATGACCTAATATGCCTAACAATTCATACTATACATCAACACAAAATGCATCTTCCTCTCCAAGACTCTGAAAAGGTACTTTTGGAACACCAATAGGCATTAAATTTCAGAAAAAAATCAAGCACTATACTTCACTTTAATATGGAAACGTAACAAGGGGCTTATTGTCTTCGTCATCTTTTTTTTTCTGTTTACACTATTTTATATTCAATAAATTTGAAGGGAAACATAGTGAACTAAAAAAAAAATTTAATGAAAGGATTGATCACTCGAATGATAAAGTTACATAGTGTCTACTTATCTTTGATCAAGAGAGGTATTTCCATGGGTTTACCTTGGTATCATGTTCATACTATCATATTGAATGATCTTGGTCAATTACTTTTTGTTCACATAATGCATACAGCTCTAGTTTCTGGTTGGGCCAATTTGATGTCTCTATATGAATTAGCTGTTTTTGATCCCTTTGACCCCATTCTTGATCCAATGTGGAGACAGGGTATGTTTGTTATACCCTTCATGAATCATTTAGGAATAAGCAATTCATGGGGTGGTTGGAGTATTTCAGGGGGAACTATAATGAATCCAGATTTGGAGTTATGAAGGTGTGGCAGGGGCACATATTGTGTTTTTCTGCTTGTGCTTTTTGGTAGCTATCTGGCATTGGGTGTATTGGGACCTAGAAATATTCTGTGATGAACGTATGGGAAAACTCTCTTTGGACAACGGGGATGGAATAGCTATTGGATGGTTAGGACACCCGATCTTTAGAGATAAAGATGGACATGAGCTTTTTGTACATCGTATGCCTACATTTTTTGACATGTTTCCAGTAGTTTTGGTAGATGTAGACGGAGTTGTTAGAGCCAACGTTCCTTTTAGAAGAGCAGAATCCAAATATAGTGTCGAACAACTTGGTGTAATTGTTGAGTTTTATGGTGGCGAACTCAATGGGGTCAGTTATAGTGATCCCACTACTGTGAAAAAAAATGCTAGATGTGCCCAATTAGGTGAAAATTTTGAATTAGACCGAGCTACTTTGAAATCTGATGGCATTTTTCATAGTAGTCCAAGGGGTTGGTTCACTTTTGGGCATGCTTCATTTGCTCTGCTCTTCTTCTTTGGACACATTTGGCACGGTGCTAGAACCTTGTTCAGAGATGTTTTTGCTGGTATTGATCCAGATTTGGATGCTCAAGTTGAATTTGGAGCATTCAAAAAACTTGGAAATCCAACTACACAGAGACAAGCAGTCAGATACAACATTGTTCTGGGATCTTCTATTTATACATATATATATATTCTATTTGATATAATGTACTGAAGAAATTTGCACTTTTTTCATCATCCTTTCTTTGATTCTTTCCTTTTGTAAATGATCCCCCTCTCAAAAAAAATAGAAATAAAATAGTTGTGGAAGCTATAATTGTAAATTACAATTGAATCTATGGAAGAATTGGTTTATACATTTCTCTTAGTCTCAACTTTAGGGATAGTTTTTTTTTGCTATCTTTTTTCGAGAAACACCTAAGGTTCCGACGAAAAAAATGAAATGATTTTTCATTATCTTAATTGAAGTAATGAGCCTCCAAATATAAATATAGGAGTCTCGTTACTTCAATTTGTCCTTGTGTTCTTCGAATGGATCTCTTAGTTGGTGAGAAGGTTGGCCAAAGGTGGTATATAAGGTGTACCCAGTAAAGCTTACAAGTAAACCAGATATGAAGATGGAGACTAGGGTTGCTATTTCCATTTTTAGATAATTTCAAGATCACAATGGATCTACAATAAGATCATTTAATCATTTATTTACAACTACAACAAAATGGTATACAAAGTCAACATATTTTAACCAGTGATTAAATAGGGTTTATGGCTACACAAACCGTTGAGGATAATTCTAGATCTAGGCCAAGATGAACTATTATAGGGGATTTATTAAAACTGTTGAATTCAAAATATGGTAAAGTAGCTCCAGGCTAGGGTACTACACCACTTATGGGCTTGGTAATCACTTTATTTGTGGTATTCCTTTCTATTATTTTGGAAATTTATAATTCTTCCATTTTACTGGATGAAATTTCAGTGAGTTAAGTTTTATAAGAACTATGTAGTCCTATGTTTTCAATCAAAAAAATTACTTAAAACTTAGATTTATAGATTATTTTGGTAGTTTGATTATGGAATTTATTTGTTTTAGTATTTCTGGAATATGAGTGTGTGACTTGTTATAATTGATCCTATTGGTAATACAGAGAATGAGCCTGTCATCTTTATCAAGATGATTCTACCCCGTCGGATATTATTTGATTTATTTTAGTATCTTGAGCACAGAATATATAGAATAAAATAAATCAAGAAAAGAAATATTTGAGCTATGATTCATACCCCCTATTTATACTTCGTAATCGGACTAAAAAAAAGGTATTTCTGAGAAATCGAACGAATTTTCTTTCTTCAGACTTATTTTGACCGAAATATAACTGCCTCTATAGATTTTCTTGAGTTATTACATCTATTCATTAAATTGTTACATCTATTCATTAAATAAGTGATGTTCAAAGGGTTCTTACTCAGAAAGCTTTTGGGTTTAGCTTAGAGCTTTATTAAATAAATCATTGTGGTTATAGTATGAATCTGAAGTTTCAATTGATTCATGGGGTCTCAACAAGAAAATTCCTATTAAATTCCTATTAATATTAATGAATATTTAAACAAGAAACAAGAGTCAATCTGCATTGTGTACAATTAAATAACAAATAAAAAATAAGGAAGAGAAGATTCAAGAGTCCTATAATGATCAACATAAAAAAAGAGGGTCGAGCCAACTTGATTTGGCATTATAATCACAAAGAAGAAATTTAGGTTTTTTGTTATTTCATACCTTCGAGACAAATCAAATCAATCAGCTACAAAGTTTTGAGCCTTTTATTACTATTATGTTGAAAATCAGTATTTGTGTATTTCTGTTTGAGCCATACGAGATGAAATTCTGATATACGGTTCTCGGAGGGGGAGTATCCTATCCCAATAAAGTATATGATTGGTTCGAGGAACATCTCGAGATTCAGGTGATTACAGATGATAAAAATAGTAAATATGTTCCTCCCTGTGTTAACATATTTTATTGTCTAGGGGGGATCACACTTGTTTTTTAGTACAAGTAGCTACTAGTTTTGCTATGACTTTTTACTATCGTCCAACCATTACGGAGGCCTTTTCCTCTATTCAATACATAATGATTGAGGACCACTTTGGATGGTTAATCCGATCAATTCATCGATGGTTAGCAAGTATGATCGTTCTAATGATGGTTCCTTCAATACCTTAATTTTGTTTATTATGATCCATTCTGTAAAAATATGGATTGTGTCGAAGATGAAAATTCATTTTCTTTTTTTTTCTAAAAATAAGATGAAATAATTCCAATGGATTTCAAATTCAAACTTTTCCTTTTCTTAGTTCTTAGGTAAATCAATTGCGAAATGCTTCAGTAGAGTGTCCAATATCTGTTTTACATCTTCTATGCGAAAATATGCAATTTTTATAAGATCTTCTTGACTCTTACTCAAAAGGTCCAATAATATATGGATATTGGACCTTTTGAGACAATTATAGGTCTTGGAAGGTAATTCTGATTAGTCAATAAAAATAGATTTCAATGGAATTCCCTTTTTGTTTTTCTTTAGATTATTCAATCTATCTTGGAAGGTAAAAGGGGATAAAGTAAACTTATTTTTATTTTTCTTGAAATGAGTGTCTTCTTCCTCTGTATGTAGAAAAGGAAGAAATAAATCAATCAAATTATGAGAAGCTTCATAAAGTGCTTCTTTAGGAGTTAAACTTCCATTTTTCCATATTTCTAGAAATAGTATCTCCTATTTTTCATTCCCATTACCATAAGAATGAATACTATGATTTGTATTTTGAACAGGGATGAATATAGCATCTATCGAATAACTTCAATCTTGAGAGTTATTTATAGATTTCATACGATATCCGTGATCTCTCTTGATTTGTAATCCAATGCACAAATCAATCGATTCTATTAGGTTAGCTATACACTGTGTCGTGTCAACTATTTCCACTGAAGGTGGTGAGATGATACCTTAAGCGGTTACATACCTAGGACCCCTAACACAAATGGATGCATCTCTAATTCCATAGAGATTACTTCTCAATAAAATTTCTTTCAAATTGAGTAAAATTTCATGTATTGATTCTTCAATACCAACTATTATAGAATATTCATGCGATACGTCCTCAAATTTTGCATGTATGATACATGTTCCTTCTATTTCTCCAAGTAAAGTCCTTCGCATGGCAATACCGATTGTATCAGCCTGACCTTTCCTAAGTGGGGAGAGAACGAAATGACCATAATAAAGACATTTGCTATCTACTCTTGATTCAACATAGTTCCATTGTGGTGTTCGAGTGGATTCTTCAACTTCCCCTCAAACCATACTAATATCCTAATTTGATTAGGTCATTGAATCATTTATTTCTATTGATAGTTGTTTAATCCTTATTCCTACACATGTCTTTTTTTAGGAGGCGACATCCATTATGTGGCATAGGTGTTACATCACGTACGAAACTTAATAGTATACCACTTCTACGAATGGTTCGTAATGCCGCATCTCTTCGGAGACCAGGACCTTTTATCATAACTTCTGCTCATTGCATACCCTGATCAATTATTGTACGAATAGTGTTTATTGCTGCTGCTTGAGCAGCATAGGGTGTTGCTCTTCTTGTGCCTTTGAATCCAAAAGTACTCATAGATGCCTAAGAAACCACCCGACCACGTACATCTGTAACAGTTACAATGGTATTGTTGAAACTTGCTTGAACATGAATAACTCCTTTTGCTATTCTACGTCCATTCTTGCAAGAACCAATACGTCCATTCGTACGAGAACCAACTTTTTGTATAGGTTTTGTCATATTTTATTATCTATCTCCTAAATAGGAGTCAGAGATATACAGAAATATATGGTGATATCCATTTCATAGTAAAAAAATGGATCCCTTATTTTTATTTTTACATTATAGGGATAGCCTCTCTACTTTAGTTTAGAATTATAAAGTTTTTTTTAAGATTAAATATTACCCTATCCCTATCTCTGTTTATGTTTTGGATTTAAACAAATCACCATAATTCATTTGTGTCTATGGATCAGTCGACCCTTTTCACAAATTTTATGAATAGAAGTTCTTATTTTCATATTTCTCATTCCTTTATTCCTGAATCTACTTCTTGGAAGAAAAAAATAAATCTCTTGAATTTTTTAACTTAACAAACAAGGACTGTTTACAAAATCACTTAATTGTTCAACTCCTTGTTATGAAGTCTATAAATTATACATCCCTTGGTTGAATTATAATGAATTATTTCAATTTTGACTCTATCTCCAGGTAGTATCCATATAAAATTGTGCTGGATTCTCCCTGAAACATAACCTAAAATTAGATCTTCATTATCTAAACATACCCGGAACATACCGTTGGGAAGTGATTCATTAATTAAGCCTTCATGAAACAATTTTTGTTCTTTCATTCTAGGTAACCCCCTTTAAGTATCAATGAGATAAAATTAGGATATTGGACACAGATCACCATATATAACACAAAATTTCTCCAATTCTTTTTAGTCAAGCTTCTCAATCTGTCATTATACCTTGAGAAGTAGAAAGAATTACAATCCCTATTCCACCTAAAATCTTAGAAATTCATTGATAGTTGGAATAGATTCGTAGACCAGGTCGACTGATATACTTTAAAATAGTTCTATATACTATGTTCCTAGTTCTTCTATGTCGCAGGGTTAAAACCAAGAAAATTTTTTGACTTTCTTGATCTTGATGTTTTCGAATATTTTCAATAAAACCTTCTTGTAAAAGTATTTTAACAATATTTTCAGTGATATTAGTAGATGCTATTCGAATCCTTCCCTTTTTATCCATGTCAGCATTTCTTATAGAAGATATTATATCGGTAATAGTATCCGTACCCATGACGAACTCGAATTATTCTTGTCTTCCAATTTGGATATAATCAACATGTTTTATTATTATTTTATTATTTATTTTTCTTTACTATTTTTTTTATTCAAATTATATGCGTGAGACACAATCTACTAATAATTTAATAATGAATTGCTCCAATTTTGGTACCCGACTAGTAGTTCCATCTACTAGTATTTAGTATTTATAATACCTCGGGAGCTAGTGAAACTATTTTAGTAAAATTAAACTATCTCAATTCTCTAGGAATCCACCAAAAACACAAGTTCCTTTTGGATTTCCTTCTTGATCAATGACAACCGCAGCATTGTCATCATATCGTATTATCATACCGTTGTCACATTTGAGTTCATTACACGTACGTATAATTATAGCTCTAATTGCTTCTGATCTTTCTAGAGGCATATTGGGCACTGTTTCCTTGATCACAACAACAATAACGTCACCAATATGAGCATATCGGGGATTACAGGCCCCTATGATTCGAATACACATCAATTCTCGAGCTCCACTATTATCTGCTACATTTAAATGGGATTGGGGTTGAATCATCTGATTTTTCTTTTTTAATTTGCTATTTCAATGTAGTAAAGAATGAAAAAGAATATTGTCAGTCCAAAAATAAAGAAATCTTTTGTTGTTTGTTTTTTCATCCATAATATTCAATATAACAAATAGTCCTTTTGTTTAGTTTAGTTATATGTTCCTATCCTGAAATAACAAATTGAGTTCGTATAGGCATTTTATACGCAACTGCTTCAATAGCGGCCCTAGCTACAGTTTCAGATACTCCTCCCATTTCATAAAGTATTCGACCCGGTTTAACAATGGATACCCAATATTTGGGAGATCTGGTTCACCTCGCTTCTTTTTGTCTGCCTGTGTTCCAAGAAGGTTCAAGTGCCTGAAGAGAATATCTATCAAAACTAATATAATTTCCTTGACAAGATATTCCCCTCATTCTTCCTCTATGTTGTTCACGAACTCTGGTTCTTTTGAGGTTATAGTTGATGGTTCTTTTTTTTTTTTTTCATTCCATCCCTACTGCAAAACTTGACATGAGAGTTTCTTCTCATCCAGCTCCTCGCGAATGAAACAATTCATTCAATAGTTTTAAACAATAAGTATTATATAAAATACTATTATAAAATATTTACATATGTATTTTATAATACATATTTATAATATAACATATAATCAATAATGCACTAAATCACTAAACTAAGTAATGTGTTTGATATTGAATTTGTTTAACTATTTGTATGTACAATCAAGATACAAAGCTAGATTTATATATTTATCTATAAATCTAGATAGAGGTATAGGTAATTTTTTTTTATAATTATAATTATAATGATTATAATGAATCTTTTTTTTAATTCTTATTGAACTATGCCAAACAAAAAATATTGTACTTCAATAAATAAATGTTGCGCGGGTGAATATTGACTCTTTCTCATTCATAGGGTGTTCAATCCATAACCTCTTAGAATAAATCAATTTGTTCTTGGTTTGTTCTACCATCCTGCTCAATGAATCATTTGGATTCTATTTAAAACTAATACTAATCCTATCCAGTCATAGGTTCCACCATTCCTATAGCTTCTCTATTAATGGTTAGGTCTGAACTCTGCAATGGAGCTCTTAACAAAAATTTGTTTCCGAGTCAATCTTCTCAGTTTATATTAACTCCGGGCTCTTTATTATCTTATACATTTTAGTATTGTATTAATTTTTATATATTATTATTTTTTATATACTATTATATAGTTTTGTATACTATTTTATTGAATTTTATATTCAGTATTGATGCTTTATCACATTGCCAAGTGGATCAAGGCAGTGGATTGTGAATCCACCATGTGTGGGTTCAATTCCCGTCGTTCGTCCATCACAAAATTCCAAAAATTCAATTTTCAATATTCCTATTTATGGCGATGAAAAATAAAACTATCACTATATTTTTTTTCCTTTTCCTACTTCTTCTTCTGAGTGCAAGATAACCCCAAGGGGTTGTGGGTTTTTTTCTACCAATAGGGGCTCTTCCTTCATGACCCCCATGGGGGTGGTCTACAGGGTTCATAACTACTCCTCTTACTACAGGGCGCTTACCTAGCCAACACTTAGATCCAACTCTACCCAAACTTTTTTCTTCACCCCAACATTCCCCACTTGTCCAATTGTTGCTAAGAAGTTTTTGGATATCAAATGGACCTCCCTAGATGGTAATCTTAATGTGGCTAATTTACTCTCTTTAGCAATCAGTTTCACTACAGCACCTGCTGCTCTTCCTTCATGACCCCCATGGGGGTGGTCTACAGGGTTCATAACTACTCCTCTTACTACAGGGCGCTTACCTAGCCAACACTTAGATCCAACTCTACCCAAACTTTTTTCTTCACCCCAACATTACCCACTTGTCCAACTGTTGCTAAGAAGTTTTTGGATATCAAATGGACCTCCCTAGATGGTAATCTTAATGTGGCTAATTTACTCTCTTTAGCAATCAGTTTCACTACAGCACCTGCTGCTCTAGCTAATTGTCAACCCTTTCCAAATGTGATTTCTATGTTATGTATGGCCGTGCCTAAGGGCATATCGGTTGAAGTAGATTCTTCTTTTTTATCAATAAAAACCCCTTCCCAAACTATACAACCTTCTTCCAAAGCATACGACTTTCTAGATGTATATGATGATATCTAGACAGATGGATCTTATATGAATCGTATGATGAAATACCACATGAGTTGATATATAGGAATCCAAATCTGTCGAATCACTCATGCTATGATCTTCTACATCCTAGGTCTCCCCATTCCATCATTTAGCTTATGTTCTTGATGTAGCATTCAGACTGAATGACTCTATGAAATTACATTGCTACTTCCACATATTGTGGGTAACGTAGGAGACATCTCTATTTTCCCCCTTGGGATCATTCTAATTACCACTTCTTAGCTTTCAGTTCACCTCTGACCATCAAATTAAATGAGAATAACCCATCCTCCTCTCTTTGAATGAAAAGTGTTTCCCATTCTGTGAGTGCTTTAAACAATTTTGTCTTCTCCATATTACCATATCTCTAGAGTCAATAATTTTCTATGAGGAACTACTGAACTCAATCACTTGCTGCCATTACTCAATAATTTTCTATTGATGTTTATCCCATAGAGGTACTCAAATTGGATCGGTGACGATTTCTAGGTTTTGTTGTAAACCTAATTGGTTACTTCCAATTACATAAATCAACTAAGGATCATAAGTAAATTGATCCTGGTTGTTCAGTCATTTGACTACTAGAGTTATTCTTTGCTAAATGATCACTATGAGTCAGACTTAATAGAATTTGATCAATCCTTTTTTTTGTTGTTAAGGTGGAGAACTAAATCAAGAATTCTCTTTCTTCATCATCAATTGAATCACTGTTCGCAACCCAGGATTCTATTTTATCATCAATCCAATCACCGTTCACATTTTTTCTTTTTCTTATCAATGAATAGATATCTTTACTTGCACGACTTAAATGTCTCATATTTCTTGAAAAAGTGATTCGATTGATGGGATTTGGTATGATACTTATGAGATCGATGAGATTGATATTCAAATATTTCTTCTTAGAATGTATTGATTTAATCCCATAAGTGGGACTACCACCCAATAGCATGTTGCCACCAGAAGTAGAACCCCGTATTTCTTTTAGAGAATCTCCTAATTGTTCCAAAGCAACTAGAAAGAAATTCTTTAATCAGAAAGAATTCAGTTTAGATGTAGGATACCTATACAAAAGTTTTTGTAACTCAATCATCTATGATGGAATCATCAAAGATTTGATCTTTTCTAACTTTGTCTGTAACTCACTAGAGGCTCAGAAAACAACAAGAATATGTACATGAACAAGATATCAAGCAACAAGAAGGAAAAGGATTATAAAAACTCCCAAGCATTTGTTGATCTCAGATGTGTCCATATCAATAGAACGGGTGACTCATTATTTCAATGAATCATTTCTTCGGACAGAAGAAGAAGATTCAGTAAACACTTACTCAAAATCTCACTTAACAGAGTCCATTGTGGAAGAATTGCCTACAATTTTTTATGAGGAATAGGCCATGATATATCTGATCCGTGCATAATATCATGAAAAATGGATACAAATTTTTGACTGCTACTTATACTTAGTATCGGCAATGGGTCTGAAAAAGTATCTAAAAGGGTGAAATTTAGATATTTGCACCCTGTCGAAGTAAGGAGCCATGGCATATATGTTTGGAACAGATTCCATTTTGAGAGATTTGAAAAAGCACTATATCATTGAAAGGTTCTATACATCTGCCATTTCTCAACACATTTCTTTAGACAAAGACTCTATTTTTTCCTCTTTCCAAATGGTAAATATTTCTCAGAACATGGAGTGTGAATCAAACCCATGTTTGAATTGAAACTAAGATACTGAAGCAAGTTCTTCCCTTCTGAATCAAATAGATTCATATCTAAAAGAGGCTGACAATAAGTTCTTTCAAAATTGGCTATTTTTTCCTCTGTTAGAGGTGTTGTAGAAATGTCTGTGATCGAATAAATAGCTTTACGAATGAATGGATTGAATCAAATTGTAAAATGGAAAGATTTGTACAATTTATACATTTTGTCACCACTTTGTGGAAAATTGTTAGGTATAAATATGTTAGATACCTGTGACTCGATTGGTGAAGTAGTCTCTCTCTCCAGAAAAAATATGTTTTTTTCCCAACGCACAAAGAAACTATTTTATTTTGAATGAACAAGATATTAAGGAATTGTCCATATGTAAGATCATAATTATGGATATGGGTCTTTTCCACATAAAAAAGGAATCTTTTGTTACAATAGAACCAGAAGTGATGTGGGTCATTCAGGAATCAAAGTTGATTTGCTTTATAAAATGAAGATATCAATGAACTTCTATGAAATGGTTTCACGGTATTCAGCCAATCATCTCAATCATGGGATATCATTGAGAAATAGAAATCCATGTTATCAAAGGATTTCCTGCGATTATTTCTAGTATGAAATGATTCAATCATCCACCTTGGTATCTTTTTGAACAAAAATGGTAATATTGTTCCTCCAGTGATCAAGAATTTCAGTCTTTTGGAAGTATCATGATCATCCAATTAGAAGGGTTTCATTTTATTCAAATGAACAATTTGAACACCTATTGATTCTAACAACTAATTGCAGAGTTGGTCATTCAGACCTTTCAATTAATAGATGTGGATCTTGGACCTATGAATGGGTATGTTCCTGATACTCACAAAGAAAAAAGGAAGTGACTTGGCTAAAAAGGGAAGTGACTTGGACAAAAAGGGAAGTGACTTGAACAAAAAGAAACGAAGTGACATAGACAAATCTTGTTTGTCCATAGCCTCAGACCAATCAATCGAATATTGATTAATACGTAATTGATTGAACACTACTTGAAAATGGTTATTCTATTCAGAAATGAAATGTTCCAAATGTTCCTAGAAATTCTTACTCCCATTGGACCATTTGTATCTATATGCATCAGGATCCCAATTCATGGATCTCTCGATTCAATAAAAAAGAGGATCAAACCATTTACTCTTTTTCAAATTTGATAAATGTTGGTTTAGAGTATCATTTTCTATTTGATCCCTTTGAATTCCATATTGGAAGTTGCGATCGGATCTATTCATTAGAAAGAATCTATTCGATACATTTCTTACCCATAGGTTCTATTTTGGATTTGAATCTGATCTCAGATCAATCTATATTGATTGACTGCCTCCATTATGTTGTTGATAGCAAATACTACTATTTTTAGTTTTGGATCTTCCAAATTATTCCTGCAGTAGATCCATACCGATTTTTTTTCTGATCCTTTGATAAAAAGATTCATTCTCTTCATAAAAAAGAGGAGGTAGAACCAATAAAGATTTCCTTTTTTCTTTTGATTCATCTCTGGAGTTGAATACCTCATTCAAGAATTTTTTTGCATCCAATCCATAGGAATCAATAGAAAAGGCAAATCCCCTATGATACACCAGATCTGGCTCGGTTATTGATAGAGTGAATAGATCTGCCATTTCTTGAAATCTCTCTTCTGATTCAAAATCATGGTGTAACGTGTATCCCCCTTTATTCTGGTCATGCAATCGATGCAATAAATCCAAAAATGGATTTTTGTTCAAGAATGAAACCTTATTGGAACTGTCCATATTTGGTTCATCCTTTAGAACCAGATCACATCCTAGATCTGATGAAATAGGATGAATTAAGATGGTATTTTGTAAATACATAATTATCTTGAATATATCAACCATTTCTTTATTTTCCAATCTCCTAGAAGGGACAAAAGAAACATCTTGTTTTTTCTTCAAAAATCTATGATCTCCAATAGACCTCTCAGTAGGATTTGAACCCAGATGAAGTTTTGACCATCTGTCAGAGAAAAAAGAATGAATTGATCTTGTAGGATTCCCAAGTTTGATTTCTTCCAGAAGTAGATGATTATTCATCTGCTTCTCACATTCTATGAATAGCCGAGACATTGAGGAAGATCCAAAAAGGCATTTCGGGGATCGATCTGATTCTATCTCTATTCATTCCATTTGAAGAAAGGAAGGATCCCAAAGAATTGACCTTTCTTTTACTTGCTGAATCTCTATTTGATCAATCAATGTGTGATATTCTGAATCCGCATTTTTAATGGAATGGAAATGATCTCTGGACTGATCAAAAGATCCTTTCCATTGGCTAGAATCTATTACTTGAATGAAAATAGATCTTGTGGAATCATATTGAATATTTGACAATACATTCCATACCTTGCTAAAAAATTGATCCTTGTTTACCAACCACACATTGTCTAACCAAATCAAATTCTCTCTCGATATGTTCCTAAAAAAATCCGATTCATGCTGATTCTTTCCCCAACTAATGAAGAGATCTTGGTGGAATTGCCACATATGAAATTGAGCATAATTTTGCAAAGAAATACCCCACATGTTTCTCAAGAAGAGATGGGAAACATGCTCAATATCATTTGGTTAAATAGTTGCCTTAGCTCTTTGTTGTTTGAAGAAACCCTCCCCTTCAGTTGGTCTTTTTTCTTGAAAAGTAGACATGAGATAACAAATCAAGTATTTCCCTAAGATTTTGAGTCCCAAATTCAAGTTTATTATGTTTCGCTTCTTCCTTGGAGAAATATGATCAAACAATTTCCAATCATGGTCCTTGAGGATCGGATTATCCGTATAGGATAAAAAACAAAATGCCATATATCTTACAACTAGAATCCCTCCTTTTTCTAATCTGGTTCCTCCACCACTGTGAACCCCGGTTAGATTCAGGCACGATACAATTTTTATTTATTGGGAGAACCCAAGTACGCTCTTGTGAATCCATGAAGTACGCTCTTGATATTGAAAGACCAAAAAGATTCTTCCAACGTCTCATTTCTGGGTACAATGGAAGTCATAAGTATGGGAAGAAGCCCCATAAAATAGAGATTTTTTCTTTGACCATCTTTTGATTGTTAATACAAGATATAAGGACCACTACTACAAGCAGTACTACACCTTTGATCGTGAATATTGATTGATTGTTGAACTTTGTGAATAATGTGAAAGTTTGATACTCGCAATTCGGGGGTCAAATAGTTTCATAAAATGTTGTTGGTGGAAAAAATGTGAGTGAAAGATCCCACTGAATTGAATTTGATCCATCAATCTATGAAATAGTGAGAATTCTTGATCTCTCTCCATATCTCTCTCAATTCGAAGATCCAGGATTTTAATTGATGTCATTTCATTGATTCCTCCTAAAGATTTCATTTCAATTGAAATTTGGTTATTCACGATGTACAATGATCCCTGTTAAGCATCCATGGCTGAATGGTTAAAGCTCCCAACTCATAATTGGCAAATTCGTAGGTTCAATTCCTGCTAGATGCATGCCAATGGGAACATTCAATAAGTCTATTGGAATTAGCTCTGTATCAATGGAATCTCATCATCCATACATAACGAATTGGTATATTCATACCATAACATATGAACAGTACGAACTAGAATTCTTATCGATACTAGAATTCATAGGGAAGAAAAATGGATTTATGGATGTAATAAAATATGTAGTATTTATAGAAAAAAGTATTCGGTTATTGGGGAACAATCAATATACTTCTAATGTCGAATCAGGATCAACTAGGACAGAAATAAAGCATTGGGTCGAACTCTTATTTGGTGTCAAGGTAATAGCTATGAATAGTCATCGACTCCCCGGAAAGGGTAGAAGAATGGGACCTATTATGGGACATACAATGCATTACAGATGTATGATCATTACGCTTCAACCGGGTTATTCTATTCCACCTCTTATAGAGAAAAGAACTTAAAGGAAAATACTTAATAACATGGTGATACATTTATACAAAGCTTCTACCCCGAGCACATGCAATGGAACCATAGATAGTCAAGTGAAGTCCAATCTACAAAATAATTTGATCTATGGATAACATCATTGTGTTAAAGGTCGTAATGCCAGAGGAATCATTACCATAAGGCATAGAGGGGGAGGTCATGAGCATCTATACTGTAAAATTGATTTTCGACGGAATGAAAAAGACATATTTGGTAGAATCATAACCATAGAATATGACCCTAATTGAAATGCATACATTTGTCTCATACACTATGGGGATGGGGAGAAGAGATATATTTTACATCCTAGAGGGGCTATAATTGGAGATACCATTGTTTCTAGTACAGAAGTTCCTATATCAATGGGAAATTCCCTACCTTTGAGTGCGGTTGGAACTATTGATTTATGTAATTGGAAGTAACCAATTAGGTTTTTGATGAAACCTAGAAATTGATCACTGATCCAATTTGAGTACCTCTATGGGATAGACATCAACAAAAAACTATGAGTAACGGCAGCAAGTGATTGAATTCAGTAGTTCCTCACAGAAAATTATTGACTCTAGAGATATGGTAATATGGAGAAGACAAAATTGTTTAAAGCATGCACAGAATGAGAAACACCCTTCTTTCAAAGAGAGGAGGATGGGTTATTCCCATTTAATTTAATGGTCAGAGGAAAATTGAAAGCTAAGCAGTGGTAATTAGAAAGATCCTGGGGGGAAAAAATAGAGATGTCTCCTTCATTACCCGCAATACATGGAAGTACCAACATAATTTCATAGAGTCATTCAGTCTGAATGCTACATGAAGAACATAAGCCATATGATGGAATGAGGAGACCTAGGATGTAGAAGATCATAACATGAGTGATTCAATAGATTTGTATTCCTATATATCCACTCATGTGGTATTTCATCATACGATTCATATAAGATCCATCCATCTAGATATCATCATATACATCTAGAAAGCCGTATGCTTTGGAAGAAGCTTGTACAGTTTGGGAAGGGGTTTTTATTGATAAAAAACAAGAATCTACTTCAACCGATATGCCCTTAGGCACAGCCATACATAACATAGAAATCACATTTGGAAAAGGTGGACAATTATCTATAGCAACAGGTGCTGTAGCAAAATTGATTGCAAAAGAGAGTACATTGGCCACATTAAGATTACCATCTAGGGAGGTCTGTTTGTTATCTAAAAACTGCTTAGCAATAGTTGGACAAGTGGGTAATGTTGGGGTGAACCAAAAAAGTTTGGGTAGAGCCCGATCTAAGTGTTGGCTAGGTAAGCGCCCTATAGTAAGAGGAGTAGTTATGAACCCTATAGACCACCCCCATGAAGGCGGTGAAGGAAGAGCCCCTATTGGTAGAAAAAAACCCACAACCCCTTGGGGTTATCCTGTGCTTGGAAGAAGAAGTAGGAAAAGGAAAACATATAGTGATAGTTTTATTCTTCATCGCCGTAAATAGGAATATTGAAAATTGAATTTTTTGAATTTGCAATAATGTGATGGGAAAACAATGGGAATTGAACCCGTGCATGGTGGATTCACAATCCACTGCCTTGATCCACTTGGCTACATCCGCCCCTTATCTAGCTAAAGGATTTTCCCTTTTTTCCATTCATCATTATTGTATTTATTCTTACCTTATTAGATAGAGATATTGAACATAGTTTAAAATGTAAAAATAAAGGACTAATCCATTGGGACACATTCATTAAAAAAAAATCCTTTTGTAGCTAATCATTTATCAGGAAAATGGAAAAACTCAACATGAGGGAGGAGAAAGAAATAATAGTAACTTGGTGTCGGGCATCTACCATTATACCCGCAATGATTGGACATACAATCACCATTCATAATGGAAAAGAACATTTACCTATTTATATAATAGATCAGATGGTAGGTCGCAAATTGGGAGAATTTGCCCCTACTCTAACTTTCGCGAGACATGCAAGAAACGATAATAAATCTCGTCATTAATTTTTTCATTTTTATTTTCTATTTTAGAAAGTAGCAAAAGTAGTTGTCATTCATTGGTAGGAGATAGCCTTATGACAAAGATAAAGAACTCAACTTCAAGAGGGGGAGCAATACCAAATCTCTTACTCTGGAACAAGATATTGGATATTGCTCCTTCAACGATCCATATACATGAAGACAAAAGTCTTATCCATTTGTAGATGGGGCTTCAATAGCGGCTAGGTCTAGAGGGAAGTTGTGAGCATTACATTCATGCATTACTTCCATACCAAGATTAGCATGATTTATAATATCAGCCCAAGTGTTAATGACACAGCCTTGACTATCAACTACAGATTGGTTGAAATTGAAACCATTTAAATTGAAAGCCATAGTACTAATACCCAAAGTAGTAAACCAAATACCTACTATAAGCCAAGCAGCCAAGCAGAAATGTAAGGAACGAGAATTGTTGAAACTAGTATATTGGAAGATCAATCGGCCAAAATAACCATGAGTAGCTATGATATTATAAGTTTCTTCCTCTTGACCAAATCTGTAACCTTTATTAGTAGATTCATTTTCAATGGTTTCCCTAATCAAACTAGAGGTTGCCAAAGAACCATGCATAGCACTAAATAGTGAGCTGCCAAATACACCAATTACACCTAACATGTGAAATGGATGCATAAGGATATTGTGTTCTACCTAGAATACAATTATAAAATTGAAAGTACCAGAAATTCTTAATGGCATACCATCTGAAAAACTTCCTTGCCCAATAGGGTAGATCAAGAAAATAGAAGTAGTAGCTGCAACAGGAGCTGAATATGCAACAAACAATCCAAGGATGCATACCGAGATGGAAACTAAGTTCCCACTCACAACCCATATAACAAGCTACACCAAGTAAGAAGTGTAGAACAATTAGCTTATAAGGACCACCGTTGTATAACCACTCATCAACAGATGCTGCTTCCCATATCGGATAAAAATGCAAACCGATAGATGCAGAAGTAGGAATAATGGCACTAGAGATAATATTGTTTTCATAAAGTAGAGACCCAGAGACAGGTTCACGAATACCATCAATATCTATCGGAGGAGCAGCGATGAAAGTGATAATAGATACAGAAGTTGTGGTCAATAAGGTAGGGATCATCAAAACACCAAACCACCCAATATAAAGACGGTTTTCAGTGCTAGTTATCCAGTTGCAGAAACGACCCCATAGGCTTGTACTTTTGCGTCTCTCTAAAATTGTAGTCATGATAAGATATTGGTTTATTCTATTTTCAAGGACTCCCAAGCACACATATTAACTCTAGTAATTTAAAATCTAGATATAGGTAATGCGAAGGCTTGTTATTTAAGAGTATAACATGAGCTATATGTTAATGTCAACCAATCTTCGTACTGTAGATTTCTATTTATCTGACTAAATCGACCAAAATAATTTCTAAATCAAATAAATCAAATAATTTGAATTTTTGAATTCTAATAAAAAAACCTTTTTCCTTTTCGTATGGGTTGCCTCGGACTTGAACCCAGAACTAGTCAGATGGAGTAGATGATTTTTTTCTTCTTGTTGTAAGAGACAAAAAAAACCTCTCCCCAAATCGTGCTTGCATTTTTCATTGCACACGACTTTCCCTATGTATACATATACAACTTAGACCCTGAAAAAAAAATTTGGAATAGTCGGTTGATTCAACCACTACACTATTCCATGAGCATTTCAGAATGCAAATTCATAAATTTTTCTTGATCAATTATCAAATTTCCATTTTATTTTCATAAATGGAATTTGCATTATATTACATAAGGTTAAAGTCTCATGATCAATCATGAAAAATCCCACAAGTCATTGCTACAGATAATATCCAAATACCAAATCCATCCTGTATGTAATTGAAAAGGGGCTTTTGGTAAGATTAAAGAAAGAATTTGTTCTTCTTCTGTAAAGAATTCTTCCAATAATCCCAAACCTAATCTTTGCAAAAAAGCATGTGTTGTACTTTTATGTTTACGAGCCAAAGTTCTAGCACACGAAAGCTGAAGTATGTACTTTATTCGATACAAACTCTACTTTTTTGAGGATCCACTGTGGTAATGAGAAAGATTTCTACATATCTGACTAAATTGATGAATAATATCCAAATTTGATAAATCAAACCAGATTGGCTTAGTAATAGGATGCCCATATATAGTACAAAATTTCGCTTTAGACACCGATCGAATAAGAGGAATAACTAAAACCACAGTATCGAATTTCTTAGTAAGAGTATCTATTAAAAATGCATTTTCTAGCATTTGATTCCTTACCACAAAAAGACTTATTAGTACACTTAAAAGATAACCCAAAAAATAGAAAGAATAATTTAATAATTGGTTTATATGAATCCTCTGTGATTGAGACCAAAATTGAAAATAATATTGCCCAAAATTGAAAGAGTAAGATCTCCATTTCTTCATCATAAGATGAGTTCCCTTTGAAGCCAAAATTGTTTTTTTCTTGATATTGAACATAATGCATGAAAGGATCCTTAAAGAACCACAAGGTCTTCTAAAAATGAAAATAATTAGAACATGCTACTATAAAAAACTATTCTATTTTTCCATAGAAATGTGTTCGCTCAAGAAAAGCCCCATAAGATATTGATAGTAAATAAGAGGATTGTTTATGAAAAAACTAATATAATTTCACATTCAGAGACATAAGAATTATATAGGAATTGAAAAATTCTTTGATTTTCTTTTGAATTTGAAATTGAAATTATGTAAATAGATTTTGTTTGGAGTAATGAAACTATTCCAATTATAATATTCTTGAAGAAAGAATCGCAATAAATGCAAAGAAGAAACCTCTTGGGTCTAGCATTGAAGGATTTGAACAAAGATTTCCAGATGGGTGGGATGGGTATTAATATATTTGACACAAAATTAAAATGTGAAAATTTGTCCTCTAAAAAAGGAAATATTGAATGAATAGATTGGAATTTTTGAGATTTAGGTATTTCTTTTTGTTCAAGGGAAGACCCTAATCGCAGCAAGAATGGAATTTCCATAATGACTACAAAACCTTCTAATTTCATTTGGGAATAAAAAAATTTGTTGTGCCCAACGCTTTGATTTTGGCTTGAATCATCAACTGAATAAATCAAATAATTTTGTTGATACATTCAAATAATTACTTGTTTCACAAGTACTGAACTAGATTTATTATCATAATAATCCAAAATTTCTACAAAAATCGAACCATTTAAACCATGATCATAAGCAAGTGTATAAATATACTCCTGAAAGAGAAGCGAATATAGGAAGTGCCTTTGCCTAGATCCATCATTTTCTAAATAGCCTTGTAATTCTTCAATTTTTGTTTCTACTTGAATAGGAAACGAGGGGCATTTCTTGGGTTATCAAATTATACATAGTGCAATACGATCAGAACAGGATATATATTATGTATATAGTAATAGTAAGAAAATATACCCGGAGACAGGGAGAGTTCAATCAATAGATCTTTTTCTCTACTTTTCTATCCAATTGGTTTATGTTTTTATGTCGTTAAAATTACAAGAGTGCAAAAATCCTTTATTTTTGTAACCTAATTGCTCTTTTGACTTTGGAATAAATTCTCTTTATCAGTATACGATTTCTTCTACACATTTGTATCCAACCCATAAGTCAATTATAATTAGAATAAAGAATAGCTAGGATTCAAAAAATAAAAATAAAAAGAATCATTTACATGAGAATCCTTTCCCCTATCAGGTATTAATTAATTTTTAACATCTAATTAGATCAGATAATTAATTATTCAAATTAAGAATATAAGCTCGTTGTTTTTTATTTTACCCAAATTGGGACCATAAGACTTTATCCATTTATCCACTAGACCTAAAGAATAAACCCAAAATTTCATTTTGATTTTTTTTAAATTTAAATTCCAAATTTATTTTTTTTTATTATGACATGCTGTTTTCCCCATTAATTACCTTTTAGGATCAGTCATGGTCTTATAGACTCTACCAATAGTCTAGAAAAATTTGGTGCTTCATCCAAATGTGTAAAAGATCATAGTCGCACTTAAAAGCGGAGTACTCTACCGTTGAGTTAGCAACCTGGATAAATATGCTATGTAGATACGATCGAAATAAAAAAATACCAATTGAATTGCAATGCGCGATCCCAACCAAAACAAAACACTGAACTAAAAAAAATAAGGATTTTTTTAATAACCAATTATGAACTTATGAACGAAAACCAAAATACTAAAATGGTGTATCCGCTTAAAAAACAACAAACAAACTATTAAGAGAGATGTAAAAATTTGACATTTATTTTGATTTTCTCAATTTTGATTTTTTTATTTTCATTAATGTTAATAAAATATGCCTTGTCTTCCATAACTATGGAATAAATATGACAACCCACCATTTGATTGAAGCGAAGGAAATAACCAATCAACTCAATTTCAATATAGGGTGGACATAAACAGATTCATTTATCCATGATCAAATTATATTGGTTCAGTACATTATTATCAATATGAATTGAATGTTGAGAAAACAAATTAAGTTAGTAAGTAAATCAAATATCTCATTCACTAAAGAGACGCAAATTTGACCATATCCAATTGAATTATCAATGGTTTAATTGAAATTCTTAATTAGGAACATAGATTGAGAATCTAGTTTTTCCATAGGTATGGAATAGAAAAGGTTTCATGTAAGGTCAAATTGAGTTCCTTATTCTTGCTTTGCTATGAAAAAGAAAACATTAATATATATAGGACTATTATCTTTTCTTTCATATCCTTCATATATAACAAACCATTGTTACCAAAGGTACTCATAAATGTTTAAGGAATCATAGATACTTTTTACTTAATGGAGAAAAAGGGCTCTTGGCCATTGTTATTGAATACTGAAATAGAAGAATAAATATAATAACAATATATAATATCATATCACATGCCTTGTTCATTTATTTTATGCATTTACTTCAGATTCCTGAATCTTCTCATCAACTCCATCACCAATTCCATATTCCATTTCCATAAAGTAAATGGAATATATAAATATATAAATGCCCTACTAGTCAATACACTACATTGATTTACAATTATTCATTTGAATAAGTCCAAATACAATTTCCCATTTTTTGATTTTTAGTTATCCTAGCTTTATAAACTTTAAGCTTAAGACCAACGAGAAAATTAGTACCAAAAACTCCTTACTCTTTAATCTCCATACAAAATATATTTAATGTGGAATTAGTATACCCCATTTATTTATTTTGGGAGGATTTTGGTTTGGAAAGGACATAGAGAGATCTTTCTTTTGCATTTCGACTCAAAATGCATCGTGTGATAATTTACACTTCCTAAATACTAAATATAGGTGCTTCTCTAAGTAATTAACTTAAACTTCAATAGTTATCTTCAATTTCAATCAATTTCAATATAAATATGAGTAATAAAGCATATAATATGCTTTTTTTCATTTGCATTTAAGACTTGATTATGTTTGTGAGAAATCAAATAGAAGAAAAAATATCATTCTAAGAATTTTTCTTAGAAGTCCGGAACAATCTGATTTGGGGTAGAAGGATTCGAACCTTCGAGTAACGGGACCAAAACCCACTGCCTTACCACTTGGCCAAGCCCCATTTTGATTTCTGTTCAACACTACTAAACATAATAATGTAATTATATTAGTTAATAGTCAATTCCAACCCAAATACATAGGATAGACATCGTTACTAGGATTTGACACATATGATATAGAATAAAAAGATTCCTTGATCATTACGTATAATTCAATTAAGATATTGTACGAAAGTAGAATTATTTATTATTCTTTATTCTCATTTTGTTTTGGAATGGGAGAAAGATTTTTTATTTGGAAGTGTTGGAAGAAAAAAGGAATTATTTGATCTACTTTTTTATTTCACTTCTTAAAATTTCAAAAATAACTCAATCAAAATCAAATATCAAATTATATCATCTGCAAGAACAAAATATTTGTTATGCTTAATATCTTTAGTTTAGTTTGGATCTATCTTAATTTTATCTTTTATTCGAGTAGTTTTTCTTTGCCAAATTACTCGAGGCTTATGCCCTTTTCAACCCAATCGTAGACGTTATACCCATCATACCTATACTCTTTTTCCTTTTAGCCTTTGTTTGGCAAGCTACTATAAGTTTTAGATAAAATCAGTAATACTCTCCTAAATTCTAAATTCCTAATTCATTCAAAAAAAAGATTTGAAAAATGGATGGGATCCGATACGCCTTATATTTTTTATTATTTTATTACTAAAAAAAATAACTAATCTATTCCCTTTTCGGAAAAAAATGATCTTATTTTGAAGATTGTGTAAGGCTTACTCTGAAACTCTTCATTTACACAGTGGTGATATTCTTTGTTTCCCTCTTCATATTCGGATTCTTCCAGGGCGTAATCTTGGGCGTGAGAAATGAAAAAAAAAATAATCAAGGGATCGAGATTTTTTGGAATTTGAAACTCTCAAGAGATCAGAAAGAAGGAGTGGGAAGAGAGGGATTCAAACCCTCAGTACGAATAACTCATACAACAGTTTAGCAATCTATCGCTTTAGTCCACTCAGTCATCTCTCCCAATTCAAACCAAAACTACAAATTTTTTATGTGATATGTGAAGTAAAAGTTGATAAAAACTCTAGTTTTAAGGATTCAAGGATTCTATGATATAGAAAAAATATACAATATCCACAAGCAATTAAATTTCAATAATGATTTGAAATAGATATTCCCATCCCCATAGAAAGAATACCTTACTTCTTTGAAGAGGTACGAAAGTGTATTCCCCCAGCCGGTTAAATACTGGCTAGGCCAGTACTTCTTTTAATTCAATCAATCATTCATAGATCAATTAATTTCATCTAATTTATATAAAAAAATTTCATTTTATTTATATAAACAAAAATATAAAACATATTAATTATTTGTTGTTTATATAATTAAACAATAACTCAAAAATATTAATATAATATCTCAAAATTTTAAATTCTAATATATATAAATGTTAACATATATAACAATATCTCAAAACACACATATTTCAAATAAAAATATAATTAATTGAATCCCCCCTAAAAAAGTCAAACTTTATTTTATTTATTTAAATTTAAAATAAATTTTAGATCGAATTTAACCGAATTCATAAGATCTAATAGTTGAGAAGCAAAAAAAAAAAGAACCATATATGCAGAATTCATCATTTTTATGGTCCGGCTTCAATGACTTCTTCGGGCCGGGGCAGCCAGTCCAATCATGACTTACTAGCAAAGAAAAAGTATAACCCCTTCTTTTTGGTATTTAAATAAGCTTTTTGCTATCACTGGCTTTTTTTCGAATCCCCAGTCAGCGTACGTGTAAACGCTAAAATTTTCATGATTCTAATGTAATTTTGTTTTGATTGCATCTCACTTTTTTTGTTTTGTCTTCGACAAATGGTTAGTTATATATCATAATATATATATATATGGAAGCGGGTATAGTTTAGTGGTAAAAGTGCAATTCGTTCTATTAACCCCTTAAATAGTTAAAGGGTTTTCAGTATTTTTATTCAAAATAAAAAAATACAAAACTTTATTTTGAAAATTTAAAAGGTTTAATCCTTTACCTCTCAATGGCATATTTGAGGAAATATATACATTCTCATGATTTGTATCCAAAATTCCATAAAAAAAAAATGGATTATGGACTTGCGAAGCATAATTGTTTTTATTTTGAATTGGATCAACTCTTCCAATTGAATAAGTATGAAGTATGAATAAAAGATCTATGGATAAAGATCCAAAAGTTTATTTCCAATCATAACTAGATCTTCAATTTTTTTGTTGTAAAATGAAAATTGAAGCTAATTAGCTAGAGAACAAGCATTTTGGTTTACCAGAATCATTGGCATATTGTTTCAGCTCGGCGGAAAAGCAAAATTATTTTCCCTAGGATCTCGCAAGTAGAAATAGGGAACTAAGTAACTAGACTAGACAGATTTGGTATAATCTCCCTACTTTAGATCTAGAGGGATCATCTAGAAAGTGAATATCCTTGGATGCATTCAGACAGACAAGCTGACATAGATGTTATGAATCTAATTTTATTAGGACTTCCTTCATACATTGAAGCTTTTTTATTTCTATTTTTTGTTTAAGATCTTAGATCTAGAAATACATCGATTTTCCATAGAGGAACTGATTGGAACCAAAATTTCATGTTCGGTTTTGAATTAGAGATGCTAAAAATGATCAACCAACATCGACTACAACTCCTAGCCTTCCAAGTTAACGATGCAAGTTCAATTCCTGCTACCCGCTCCATATTTCTTATACATATGCATACATTATAAAATGGAATATGCATCCTTTTTTGTTTTTAGGGAATAAAAATTCATTTATTTATGTGTAATCAGATTTTATCCATACAAAAAGTGAAGACTGCAAAAGAAGAAAATGGGAATGAAAAAGCGTCCATTGTCTAATGGATAGGATAGAGGTCTTCTAAACCTTTGGTATAGGTTCAAATCCTATTGGATGATTTCTTTTTTTTTTCAACTATTCTTTTTTTTTAATGGCCATGTCAAGAAACCCATTTCTTTTCTAATGATTCGGATCAAATATATATATATTTCTCAACAATTAGTCTTGTACTAAGACTAAGAATAAGAATGAGAAATTTATGTTTGTTCTTGAAGTAGAAAGAACTCAATCTGTTCTTGAACAGTTCCCTTCAAAAGTATTTCTGCTTCTTCAGTGAATGTCTTGGTAGAAGATATAATTTCTTGGAATTTAGGTTTATTCTTTTTTAAGTAAGTTCGTAACCGAACAAGAAATTTCTTTACCTGCCCAATTTCTAACGGATCAAGATATCCATTTTCCCCAGTGTAAACAGTAGCTATTTGTTCTTCTACTGCAAGAGGATCTGATTGAGATTGTTTGAGAAACTCACGTAATTGTTGTCCTCTTGCCAATTGTCTGAGTAGCTTTATCGAGATCAGAAGCAAATTTTGCGAAGGCTTCTAATTCTGTGAATTGAGCTAGTTCCAATTTTGATTTGCTAGCTACTTGTTTCATAGCTTTAATTTGAGCTGTAGATCCCACTTTGGAAATAGAAATACCCACATTAATAGCAGGTTAGATTCCAGCATTGAATAGATCAGCAGATAGCATCTGTAATGGAAATTACATTGGTGGGGATATAAGCTGAAACATCCCCAGATTGAGTCTCAACTATTGGTAAAGCGGTCATACTTCCTTCTCCTAAACGAGAACTTGATTTAGCAGCTCTTTCCAAGAGGCATGAATGCAAATAAAAAATGTCTCCCAGATAAGCTTCACAACTAGGGGTCTTCTTAATAGAAGAGACATTTGGCGATAAGCTTGTGTATGTTTGGAGAAATCATCATAAATTATTAAAGTATGCTCTTCATGATGCATAAAATATTTAGCTAGAGCCACTCCTGTATAAGATGCGAGATATTGTAATGTAGCAGGTGAATCCGCTGTTTTGGCTACCAAAATAGTGTATTCCATCACCCCTCGCTCCTGAAAGGTAGTCACTACCTAAGCTACAGAAGATCCTTTTTGACCAATAGCTACATAAACACATTACATTTTGCCCCTTTCGGTTGAGAATAGTATCTGTGGCTGCTGCCATTTTGTCAGTCTGCCTATCCCCGATAATTAATTCACATTGACCGCATCCTATAGGGATCATGGAAGTAATAGCAATAAGTCCTGTTTGAAGAGGCTCATATCCATCTTGAAATAATACCTGGGGCTAGAGATTCAATTAAGCGAGATTCGGAAGCTGAAATTTCCCCCCTCCCATCAATAGGTTTAGCCAGAGCATTTATAACACGACCCAAATAAACCTCATTGACAGGTATCTGAGCAATTTTTCCTATTGCTTTTACAGAACTTCCCTCTTGTATCATCAAACCGTTGCCCATTAATACAATGCCAACATTATTGGATTCCAAATTCAGAGCAATGCCTATTGTACCCTCTTCAAATTCTACTAATTAGCCTGCCATGACTTCATCAAGACCATGAATATGAGCAATATCATCACCTACTTGAAGTACGGTACCGGTATTCACAATCTTTAATTCTCTATTATATTGTTTGATATATTCACGGATAATATTACTAATTTCATCGGCTCAAAAGGTTACCATTAGTGTCTCTTTATTCTTTTTTGGAAGAAAAAAAAAAGCCTAAAGTTTTGACTAAAGCAAAAGTAGAAAGATTAATTGGTTATTTCTTCCATCGCTGCGAGGATATGAATATTAGCACTGATGATACAGAAATGTAAAGCACTATTCAAACAACTATTTAGAGTTCCTAGAGCTCTGTGTAAGGCTTGCTGGAAAACTCATTGTCATACCTGATTATTCGCTCTTTGTTGTTCATAAAGAAGTGTTTCCTTTTTGTAATTTTCTAATCGCTCCAAACTATCACAAGTAGCATTAATCAAATTTACTTTTTCTCATTCTATCTCAGAGTATCCATTAATTTGATACTCATCTGCTTCCATTTCCACTTTTCATATGCTAATACACAACTAATTAGTGTTTGGACAAAAAAATTTTCCGTCATCCTCCCTTTTTGAGGACTCACAAAAATACTTCGGATAGTACGACAATCTGTTCTACATGCAATAAGGTGTTGAACTACTTCAACAAGTCTATGTGTGAGATATTCAGCATCTGATGTTCGTACAACGATATCTACAAGGCCTTTGTGGGCTCCATAGCAAGAAATTATATTTTCCATCAAAGAAAGTCCCTCGCGTAGATTGCTTTGAATGGGTAAATCAATCATTTGTCCTTGAGGATCTGACATTAATCATCTCATACTCACCAATTGGTGTACTTGAGATACATTTCCTCAAGCTCCCGAAAAGGACATTAAATAGACTAGATTAGAAGGATCAGACATCCAAAAATTATGATTCATTTCTTTGCATAATTTTTCCAAAAGAAAACTTTGTTGTTCAATGTCTTGGACTAACCATTCCTTAGAAGGTATTGTAAAAAGATCATCAATTCCTAATGAAATAGACATAGTAGTGGCTTGTTGAAAACCAGAGTCTTCGATTGATCCAGGATATTTGATGTATATGCCATCCCAAAATGATCTATTAATCTACTAATAAGTTGTTTCATAGCAGTTCCATCTATCACTTTATTGTGAAAGACCAGATCAGCCTGTTCTATCATAAATACCTCCATATTATGCTTAATAGGATTCCATAATGGACCTGAGTCAATGATTCAAAAACTTCCTTCCCTTAATCTTAATTCATACAGAAATTTGGGAATTCTGAGACTGGCAAAACTAGAGAGAACCGAATTCTCAGACACAGATATCAACTAATCTAATTTCTTAGTTTAGATAGCGTATGAGTAGGCCCAAGAAAACCCCTGTACAACTTCTTGCATTTCTCAATAAAAAGAAATATGACCAATGGTGGTTCGAATGTATATACAACAAATTTCTTTTTTTACACTTCTTACGATCAGATAGTTCCTATAAATCTTTTTATAAGTACCCAAAGATTCATATTGAATTTTGATAGGAACTTCTCTTGAGCCAATGACATGTTGATCTAGTCACCACCAGAGCCACAAAGGACTATCTAAATCGATTTGTTTTTGCTGATAAGCTCCAAGTGCATCATAGGAACTACAACAATACATCACTTTCATATACTTATACTTATTCTTATTATTGTTAACTATTTTCTTTTTGATAATTTCTGCAATTATATGTGTTATACCTATTTCCATAAATACCTCAATGATTCCCAATCGTTAATACATAGAGTCCAATAAGCATATCTTGAGTTGGTATGGAAATGGGATCTCCAATAGCTGGAGACAAGAGATTCATATGAGAAAACATAAGTAAACGAGCCTCCACTTTAGCTTCCAAAGATAAAGGTACATGAATAGCCATTTGATCCCCATCAAAGTTTGCATTGAAGCCTCTACAAACTAATGGGTGTAAACAAATAGCACGCTCCTCCACTAAAATGGGTTGGAAGGCCTGTATAACCAATCTATGCAAGGTTGGTGCTCTATTCAACAATATAGGATGTCCCCGCGTAACTACTTGAAGTATTTCCCATACAATGGGTTCTTTTTCCCGAATTTGACTTTTAGCAATCCCTATGTTAGAAGCAATATGTTGTCTGATTAAATCATCAATTACAAATGTTTGGAAAAGCTCTATTGCTATTTCACAAGTAATCCACATTGATGTAATGAAAACGAAGGACCCACGACAATGATGGAATGCCCTAAATAATCGACCCATTTGCCAAGCAAAGTCTCACAAAATCTTCCCTCTTTTCCTTCAATTACATCAGAAATTGACTTGTAAACTTTATTATGACCATCTTTCATCGATTGTCCATGGATCCCATTATCAAGAAGTGTATCTACTGCTTCTTGTACCAATTTCTCCTGACACATTACTAATTCACCTGGCATAGATCTACTTGTTGCTAATAGATCAGTAAGAGTATTGTTCTGATAGATCTAATAGATCTACTTGTTGCTATATATCATCTCATTTGATCTTTTAGGTCCCTACTCACCTCGATGGTGCTTATGCCATTAAGTCCCTTGAAGCATATATGTGATAGATAAACTTGTGTAACCATGCCATAGTTACTTGCTTGAACATAATCTCTTTCTAAAAGAAATGGAATGGCTAATTCCATGAAAAAATTTTTTCCCATGAGGTAAAATTAGTAATTCTAGTCCTATTTATCTGTTAGGGAATCAACCATGGATCAATTCCCTTTTTTTGGAAGTATTGAATACATGCAACATTCTAAGCTTCCTATTAGTCCTTCCAAGACACATGTCAGAGTAGGGACATACCAATCAGATTGAATGGGATGACAGTTTCTCAATTTGAATATGTAAAATGCAAATTTCGATCAAATCACACATCACAATATACTAAGCCTTCTAATTCCTTAAGGGATTTATCTGAAAGATTTGCGATATAACTAAAAAGATGTTTCAAATACCACACATGAGAGTCACTGGACATGCGAGTTTGATGTATCCCATTTGATATCTTCATATCCGAGAATCAACAAACTCCACCCCACATTATTCATAGAACTTTGGGTCTTCTTTTCAGCCCTGATCGCTCGATAATTTCCACAAGCACAAATTCCACTTTTTATAGGTCCAAAGATTCTTTCACAAAATAATCCATCTTTTTCTAGTTTATTGGTTTTGTAATGAAAAGTATAGGGTTTTGTCACCTCCCCAACCATCTCTCCATTAGGTAGGATTTTGTTGGCCCAAGCCTTTATTTGTTGGGGAGAAACTGATCCAATTTGAAGTTGTTGATGTTTATACCGGTCAATCATAGAACAGAAATTTGGATTCATTCAGATCAAGCTTCCTTCCTATTAATATGGAAGTTCTTCTTAGATACAAGGACATGATTCAGTTCCAGAGACAAAGATCATAATTCTCGAATGAGCAATCGAAAAGATTCTGGAGCATCCTCGGGGTTAGGTACTATTCATCCAATAATTGTAGTACCAAATACCTCTTGATGAGCTCCGATATGATCAGATTTATAACTAAGCATCTCTTGTAATATATGAGCAACACCAAATCCCTCTAGAGCCCAAACTTCCATTTCTCCTACTCGTTGTCCCCCTTTCTTGGCCCTTCCTCTAAGGGGTTGTTGTGTAACAAGTGCATAATGTTTGCTGGAATGTCCATGGATTTTATCATCAACTTGATGGATTAATTTCAGGATATAGGGTTTTCCTATTAGAACAAGTAGTTCAAAAGGATATCCTATTCTCCATCAAATATTTTGCTTTTTCTCGGATACTCAGGTTTAAATACCCATGGATTTTTTGTTTGCTTACTGGCTGAATATAATTCAAAAAAGACTAGTTTTCTCAAAGCCTCTTGCTTATATCTCCATCAAAAGGTGCTATTCTATAATGTCTCTTTAGGAGGTCCCCCGCTAACCCAAGCGAACATTCAAATATCTAACCCACATTCATTCATGAAGGTACTCCTAATGGGTTGAAAGCCATATCAATGGGTGTTCCATCTTGCAAATAGGGCATATCTTGTCTAGTCAAAATTTTGGAAATGATACCTTTATTCCCTTGTCTTCCAGCTACTTTATCACCTACTTTGATCTCACATTTCTATAAAATAGATATAGGAATCATATCTGGATTATAACTAGAAGGACCCTTTTTTTGAATCCATCTCACATTAATAACTCGACCCCTTCTACCTATAGGTAGTTTTAGAGAAGTTTCTTTTGTAGTGGATACTTGAATGCCAAGTATGGCTCATAATAGTCTATCTTTGGGGACATACGATGATTCGTTCACTGTCTGAGGTGTTAATTTACCTACTAAAATATCACCTGTTTCTATCCATGATCCAAGCATCACAATTCCATTTCTGTCTAAATTGCAGAGTAAATGAGCCTCTAATGTGGTATTTCCTTAGTGATTCTTTTAGGGCCTTGACTTGTCACATGTGTTTGAATTTCATATTTACGAATGTAAAAAGAAGTATAAATATCTTCATATACCAGACATTCACTAATTAGTACTGCATCTTCAAAATTATAGCCCCACCAACTATAGCCGCACGGTCCGCTGTCCCTTTTAAATGCATTTACCTCGCGGACCTGAGGTTTTTGATGCATACAAGTATTTTTGGTAGAACATTAATACATAACTAATGGAATGCTCATAGTGTCCCCATTACTTGAGAAAATGATCATGTGGGTATCAATATAACCAATCTCTCCCTATTGTTTGGCTATAGCTGAAACCCCAGAATCTAGAGCTATTTGGCCTTCCAGTCCAGTTCCAACAATGCACTTCTCGGATCAAGAAAGCGGAACTACTTGATGTTGCATATTAGAACTCATTAAAGCTCAATTTGCATCATTATGCTCAATAAAAGGAATGAGAGAAGCTCCAATAGAAAAATATTGGAAGGGAAGAATGCTTCTAAGATGAATCTGTTCCCATGAGATGGTCAGAAATTCTTGACGATATTGGGCTGGAACAACTTGTTCTTCTTGAATACCCTGGTTCAAGGCCAAAGAATTTCCTGCTGCTATCATATAATATTCATCTCTACTTGACAATAAATAAATCATCTGTGTATTTTCGGATCTCTCAAATATTTCATAAAAAGGACTCTCTATAGATCCCCAATGACCAATCCTCACATGAATAGCTAAGGATCTGATAAGTCCAAGATTGATTCCTTCGGACGTATCAAATGGACAAATATGTCCATAGTGATTAGGATGAATATCCTGTATCCAAAAACTAGCAGTTCACTCTGTCAACCCCCTAGGGCCTAAAAAACTCAACCTCTGCCCATGAACAATTTGAGTCAATGGATTAGTCTGATCCAAAACTTGAGATAGAGGGTGTAATCTGAAAAATGATTCATAAGTGGTTGTTAATGAAGTTGAAGTTACCAAATTTTGGGGAGTTGGTATCAATTTATGCCTGATTGATCCACATATAGTTCCTCGAAACGCATTTTCAAAACTCAGGCCTATATGACCGATCGATAGAAATACTCCAACACTCCACCTTTGTCATTTTGTTATATATGGAATATATGACACTAGATAGATATCATATTCATGGAATACAATTCACTTTCAAGATGCCTTGATGGTGAAATGGTAGACACGAGGGACTCAAAATCTCGTGCTAAAGAGCGTGGAGGTTTGAATCCTCTTCAAGGCATAATATTGAGAATGCTCATTGAATGAGCAATTCAATAACAGATTTTGGATCGAATCAATATTGTATTGATATACCGAGTATCTTATCTATTGATATGAAGTATTCCACTGATCCCCATGATTCGAGTCTGGGCTGTTGGAATTGGAATAGGCTCATCAACGGATCACGAAATCTTGGTGATCTTCTCTATCTAATGAATGAGGAGTCCATTTTGAAATCACCCGCCCTATACCCACCCCAGAGCAAATGATTCAACAGGAATCACACAAGGGTAGATTGATAGAAACCTCTAATAAAATATCCACCAGTACCTATAACCCAGCAGATAAAGGACATAGTCCATTTTTGGGATTGGCGACTTACCCATTCGGTGACTTTAGCAATGGACAATCCCAAAATGGTATCGGGTCAAATGAATAAGAGAATAGATAGATTTCTATTGGCATTCTAGCCTTCCTTCTCCTTTCAGGGCCTATTCAAAAGAGAATTCAGTACCGCTTGGTCATGAATATCTGAATAGGATGAACTGGCCTCCGTGGATATCTTTGCTTCGGAACAAAACAATTCAAAATTTTGAATTAGCTCGGTCAACTGGAATATGTATTATTCATATGGGGATATTCCAATTGAGAAGATCCATCAACTTGAGATGAAAAGAAAGGTTCATCTATTTTCTTTAGTTATTCAGTTAAACCAAGGATTCGTTATTAGAGCAGATAGCAACAACCATTTCATTGGACATGTGTATTTTTGATTTTTCGATGGATTTACATGGTTTTATTAATGGAAATTGTTTGATGTAGTGAGTAAGAGGCTCTGGTTGTTTGCCATTCAAGAATTCTTGTTTAGGCAGTTCATATCATCCATACATAGTGTTTTGATCTAAGATTTTAATTCTTCCATGTTTCAGCAGTAAGTAGCATATTGTTCCATAGAGCTAAGGTCCAAAATATGGAATAAACAAGTGTTTCCATGACTCTACCACCCGGCCAATTTTGTTCCACTTAATCCCCTTTTCATAGCCACATATCCTCATGGCTAAGGAATGGGAAATCTTTCTCCTGTTACATGAATCAAATGTTTCATTTCATCCGGGAAAAACCATCTCTTTCTCAACAATGTCTTTGTCATTTGATCAAATAGCATTCCATTGGATAGGAATAGATTTGATAAATACTAATAACTCTTAGATAGAGTATTAGAATGGAAAGATCCATTAGCTAATGAACTATTAGTTCTAAGCCATCTCTAGTGATGAATCAACAATTCAAAGTATTTTTCTTGTGTATTCTTGATGAACCAGCATTTATAGATAGATGTAGGAGGATTTGTTTGGGAATTAATAAGCCCCTTTGACATCTCTTCATTTGTAAAGAATTCTCGACATGAAAACACAGAGACAAAGGGCTAATCTTTGAATAGGAAAAAGAATGGATCTATAGGGTCCTAAATGAATTGGCTTATTCGGAAAAAGCCTTGGTCTTTAGAAGATCTATCTCATGTCTGGCACTGCATGGTTCCACTCTACAAGAACTTTGAATCATTCACTTGAAGCTCATCCTCTTTATGATAAATGATCTTCTTGCTGTGAAATGACCTAGCCCAATAGGGAAATATCCCAATTTAGTGGGCTTTTCGATACAATCAAATAGATTACCACACAGGTGCCATATTCTAGGAGCCTAAACTATGTGACTGAATAAATCCTCTTCTATTTGTTGCAGGTAGAGGGCTCCTTCTCCTTCTCCTTCTTCAAACTCTGATTCGTATTTTTCATATAGAAATCTCTGATCAATGATAGAACAAGATCCATTTTGCATCATATCTAACCGATTCCTTGGTTTGAGTAATGTCACTTGATTATTATCAACACCAGAGCACCTTCTACTTCTAATAGGCCATGAACTAGATTAGAATCATTCTCAACAAATCCATAAGAAGTGATCCAATTTTTTTCGTCGGGTCTGGGTGAAGACAAAAGATCTTGAGCGATGGATCCGGCAGAACAACTCAAAAGATAAAGAAGTATCATTAATTTCTTCATGCTCGTTCCAAGTTTGAAGTACCATTCATACAAATAAGAATCCCCTTCCTTACATGATTTCGTCTTCATATAGATAGATATAGGATTTATGGGGCAATTACTTAGATGTACATTTTGTGCAACAACCCTTCCTATCTGATAAAAAAGGATCCCATGATCCTAAACCAATCTTACCTGGGATCGTAAATCCCAAGTTTGTCTATGAAGAGGTGATCTAATTGTATTAGTTTCTATAATTGATTTCCTCTACGTAATACTAATTGATAGGGCCTTATTGATAAGTGCTACAAGATTTCGTGCATTGTAACCCATGGTTATGGACATGAATCCATTAGTATGGAACATTTTATTTTCATTATTGTGGAATAAGAAGCCTTCATATCTTAATGCATGTATTTAATTTATTCGGAGCTATTAGAGTAGGATCCACCATATTGGGAATATGAGATGAAGCAATAACAAGAATCTTTCATAATCCCTAGAGAGATAGTTCTCTAATAGACCGAGGGATAAGTAATTCAACTCATACACATACAGATCATGAATGTTTGGAATCCATATTATGCAAGGAGATATTGCTTTTGCTAATTCAAATTGAAGGGTGATAGCAAATTGGTCTATTTTCAGCGTCATATACATAGTTAGCACATTCATCATAATTAGCAGCTTCGTATCAAGGTTATCATCAATATCGTCACTATCATTGATATCATCAATAAAATAACCTTTAGGCTTGTCATCCAGGAACTTGTTCGGAAATACCATGATGAAATGAACATAGGAGTTTGTCACGAGGTATTTGACCAAATAGGACCGTCCAATTCCTATAGAACCTATCACTAAAATACCCCTAGAAGGGGATAGGGCTAAGCGGAGCGAAAAGGGTTTTCCATGAGATGGGAAATGAAAACTATTAGCCCTACACAAGGTTTGTGAATAAGCGATTGTCTGATAATGAGCAAGGAATATCCGTCTTTTTACTAAACAGGATCTATTGAACTCATAATTCATTAGATACTTTTTATGATTGTCAACTAAGTATCGTAAGTAAATTGATCCCAGTTGTTCAATCATTTGATAACAAGTGTTATTCTTTGCTAAATGATTAGTATCAGTCAGACTCAATAGAATTTGATCAATCCTTTTTTCTATCATTGAGGCGAATAATTGAATCAAGAATTCTGTTTCTTCATCATCAATTGAATCACTGTTTGCGACCCAGGATTCTATTTTATCATCAATCCAATAACCATTCACCATTTTCTTTTTCTTATCAATGAATAGATCTCTTTACTTGTATGACTTAAATATCCCGTATTTCTCAAAAAAGTGATTCGATTGATGGGATTTGGTATGATACTTATGAGATCAATGAGATTGATATTCAAATATTTCTTCTTAGAATGTATTGATTTGATCCCATAAGCGAGACCACCATCCAATAGCATGTTGCCACCAGAAGTAGAACCTCGTATTTCTTCCAGAGAATCTCCTAATTGTTCCAGAGCAACTAGAAGGAGATTCTTTAACTAGAAAGAATTCAGTTCAGATATAGTATACCTATACAGAAGTTTTTGCAACTCAATCATGTATGATGGAATCATCAAAGATTTGACCTTTTTTAACTTTGTCTTTAACTCTCTAGAGACTTGGAAAACAAAGAGAAGATGTATATGAATGAGATATCTAGCAATAAGAAGAAGAAAAAGGATTGAACAGAAGAACTCTGAAACATTTGTTGATCTTAGATGTGTCCATATTAATAGAACGAGTGACTCATTATTTCGATGAATCATTTCTTCGAACAGAAGAAGAAGATTCGGTAAACACTTACTCAAAATCTCACTTATCAGAGTCCGTTGTGCAAGAATTACCTATAATTTTTTCTGAGGAATAGGCCATGATATATCTGATCCATGCATAATATCATGAAAAATGGATACAAATTTTTGACTGCTACTTATTCTTAGTATCGGCAATGGGTCTCAAAAAGTATCTAAAGAAAAAGTATCTAAAAGGGTGAAATTTAGATATTTGCACCCTGTCAAAGTAAGGAGCCATGGCATATATGTTTGGAATAGATTCCATTTTGAGAGATTTGAAGAAGCACTATCTCATTGAAAGGTTCTATACATTTGCCCTTTCTCAACGCATTTCTTTAGACAAAGACTCTGTTTTTTCCTCTTTCTGGATGGTAAATATTTCTCAAAACATGGAGTGTGAATCAAACCCACATTTGAATTGAAACTAAGATACTGATGCAAGTTCTTCCCTTCTAAATCAAATAGATTCATATCTAAAAGAGGCTGACAATAAGTTCTTTTGAAATTGGCTATTTGTTCCTCTGTTAAAGGTGTTGTAGAAATGTTTGCGACTGAATAAATAGCTCTATGAATGCATTGATCGGATAGAATTGGAAAATGGAAAGATTTGTACAATTTATACATTTCGTCCTCACTTTCAGGAAAATTGTTAGGTATGAATATGTCAGTTACCTGTGACTCGATTAGTGAAGTAGTCTCTCTCTCCAAAAAAATATATTTTTTTGATCGATGAACAAAGAAACTATTTTGTTGTGAATGAACAAGATATTGAGGAATTGTCCATATGTAAGATCATAATTATGGATACGGGTCTTTTCCACATAAAAAGGTAATCTTTTGTTACAATAGAACTAGAAGTAATGTGGATCATTCAAGAATCAAAGTTGATTTGCTTTATAAAAGAAGATATCAATGAACTTCTATGAAATGGTTTCACGGTATTCAGCCAATCATCTTGATCATGGGATATCATTGAGAAATAGAAATCCATGTTATCAAAGGATTTCCTACGATTATTTCTAGTATGGAATGAGTCAATCATCCACTTTGGTATCTTTTTGAACAAAAATGATAATATAGTTCCTCCATTGATCAAGAATTTTGATCTTTGGGAAGTATCATGATCATCCAAGAAGAAGGGTTTCATTTTATTCAAATGAACAATTTGAACACCTATTGATTCTAACAACTGATTGCAGAGTTGATCATTCGGACCTTTCAATTCATAGATGTGGATCTCGGACCTATGAATGGGTATATCCCCGATACTCAAAAAGAAAAAGGGAAGTGACTTGGACAAAAAGGGAAGTGACTTGGACAAAAAGAGAAGTGACCTGCACAAAAAGAGACAAAATGACTTAGACAAATCTTGTTTGTCGATAGCCTCAAACCAATCAATCGAATATTGATTAATACGTAATCGATCAAACACTACTTGAAAATGGTTCTTCTATTCAGAAATGAAGTGTTCCAAATGTTCCTGGAAATTCTTGCTCCCATTGGACCAGTTGTATCTATATGCATCAGGATCCCGATTCATGGATATCTCGGTTCGAGAAATAAGAGGATCAAACTATATTGATTGACTGCCTCCATTATGTTGTTGCTAGAAAATACCACTATTTTTAGTTTTGGATCTTCCAAATCATTCCTACAGTAGATCTAGACCGACTTTTTTCTTATCCTTCGATAAAAAGATTCATTTTCTTCATAAAAAAAAGGAGGTAGAACCAATAAAGATTTCTTTTTTATTTTGATTCATCTCTGGATTTGAATACCTCATTCAAGAATTTTTTTTGCATCCAATCCATAGGAATCAATAGAAAAGGCAAATCCCCTATAATACACCAGATCCGGCTCGGTTATTGATAGAGTGAATAAATATGCCATTTCTTGAAATCTCTCTTCTGATTCAAAATCATGGTGTAACGTGTATCCCCCTTTGTTCTAGTCATGCAATAGATGCAATAAATCCAAAATTGGATTTTTGTTCAAGAATGAAATCTTATTGGAACTATCCATATTTGCTTCATCCTTCAGAACCAGATCATATCCCAGATCTGATGAAATAGGATGAATTGAGACAGTATTTTTTAAATACGTAATTATCTTGAATATATCAACCATTTCTTTATTTTCCGATCGGCTGGAAGGGACAAAAGAAATATCTTGTTTTTTCTTCAAAAATTTATGATCTCTAGTGGACCTCTCAGTAGGATTTGAACTCGGATGAAGTTCTAACCATTTGTTAGAGAAAAAAGAATGAATTGATCTTGTAGGATTCCCAAGTTTGATTTCTTTTGATAGCAAATGATTATTCATCTGCTTCTCATGTTCCATGAATAGCGAGGACATTGAGGAAGATCCAGAAAGGCATTTCAGGAATTGATCTAATTCTGTCTCTGATCGTTCTGTTTGAAGAAAGGAAGGATCCCAAAGAATCGACCTTTCTTTTACTTGCTGTATCTCTGTTTGATCGATCAATGTGTGATATTCTAAATCTGCATTTCTAATGGAATCGAAATGATGTCTGGATTGATCAGAAGATCCTTTCCATTGGTTAGAATCTATGACTTGAACAAAAATAGAACTTGTGGAATCATATTGAATATTTGACAATACATTCCATACCTTGCTAAAAAGCTGATCCTTGTTTACCAACCACACATTGTCTAACCAAATCAAATTCTCTCTCGATACATTCCTCAAAAATTCTGATTTGTGCTTATTCTTTCCCCAACTAACGAAGAGATCTTGGTAGAATTTCCACATATGAAATTGAGCACAATTTTTCAAATAAATACCCCACTTGTTTCTTGAGAAGAGATGGGAAACATGCTTAATATCATTTGATTGAATAGTTGCCTCAGCCCTTTGTTGTTTGAAGAAACCATCCCCTTCAATTGGTCTTTTTTCACGAAAAGCAGACATGAGATAACAAATCAAGTCTTTCCCTAAGATTTCGAGTCCTAAATTCAAGTTGATTATGTTTTGCTTCTTCCTCAAAGAAAGACAATCAAACAATTCCCAATCATGGTCCTTGCAGATCGGATTATCCATATAGGATAAAAAAAGAAACTCTAGATATTTTCTATCTTTCTCTTTGAATAAGATCTCAATTATAGCTACGATTTCATTAGATATCTTACAAATAGAATCCCTCCTTTCTCTGATCTGGTTCCTCCACCATCATGAACCCCAGTTAGATTCAGGCACGATACACTTTTTATTTATTGAGAGAACCCAAGTACGCTCTTACAAATCCATGAAACAACTCTCAGAAATCTTTTTCCTTTTTGGAAGATATAGGAGCAAAACAATCAACCTATTGATATTGGAAGACCAAAAAGATTCTTCCAATGTCTCATTTCTTGGTACAATGGGATTCATAGGTATGGGAAGAAGCCCCATAAAATAGAGACTTTTTCTGTTCATCATCTTTCAATTATTAATATGAGATAGAAGGACCGCTACTACAAGTAGTACTACACTTTTGATCATGAAATATCGATTTCTTGTTGAACTTTGTGAATCACGTGAAAGTTGGATACTCCCAATTCTTAGGTCAAAGAGTTTCATAAAATGTTCTTGGTGGAAAAAAATGTGAGTGAAAGATCCCACTGAATCGAATTTGATCCATGAATCTAAAAAATAGTGAGAATTCTTGATCTCTCTCCATATCTCTCTCAATTCAAAGATCCAGGATTTGAATTGATGTCATTTCATTGATTCCTCCTAGAGATTTCATTTCAATTGGAATTTGGTTATTCACGATGTATGATAATCCCTGTTAAGCATCCATGGCTGAATGGTTAAAGTGCCCAACTCATAATTGGCAAATTCATAGGTTCAATTCCTGTTGGATGCACGCCAATGGGAATGTTCAATAAGTCTATTGGAATTAGCTCTGTATCAATGGAATCTCATCATCCATACATAATAAATTGGTATATTCATACCATAACATATGAACAGTAAGAACTAGAATTCTTATCGATACTAGAACTCATAGGGAAGAAAATGGATCTATGGATGTAATCAAATATGTAGTATTTACAAAAAAAAGTATTCGGTTATTGGGAACAATCAATATACTTCTAATGTCCAATTAGGATCAACTAGGACATAAATAAAGCATTGGGTCAAACTCTTCTTTGGTGGGTAATAGCTATGAATAGTCATCGACACCCTGGAAAGGGTAGAATAATGGGACCTATTATGGGATATACAATGCATTACATATGTATGATCATTACGCTTCAACAGGGTTATTCTATTCCACCTCTTATAGAGAAAAGAACTTAAAAGGAAAATAATTAATAACATGGTGGTACATTTATACAAAACTTCTACCCCGAGCACACGCATTGGAACTGTAGACAGTCAAGTGAAATCCAATCTATGAAATAATTTGATCTATGGATAGCATTATTGTGGTAAAGGTTGTAATGCCAGAGGAATCATTACTGCAAGGCATAGAGTGGGAGGTCATAAGCGTCTATACTGTAAAATTGATTTTCGACGAAATGAAAAAGACATATCTAGTAGAATCGTAACCATAGAATATGACCCAAATCGAAATGCATACATTTGTCTCATACACTATGGGGATGGTGAGAAGAGATATATTTGACATCCCAGAAGGGCTATAATTGGAGATACCATTGTTTCTGGTACAAAAGTTCCTATATCAATGGGAAATGCCCTACCTTTGAGTGCGGTTTGAACTATTGATTTACGTAATTGGAAGTAACCAATTAGGTTTACGATGAAACCTAGAAATCAATCACTAATCTAATTTGAGTACCTCTATGGGATAGACATCAACAGAAAACTGTTGAGTAATGGCAGCAAGTGATTGAGTACAGTAGTTTCGCACAGAAAATTATTGACTCTAGAGATATGTTAATATAGAGAAGACAAAATTGTTTAAAGCATGCACAGAATGGGAAACACCCTTCTTTCAAAGAGAGGAGGATGGGTTATTCCCATTTAATTTAATGGTCAGAGGAAAATTGAAAGCTAAGCAGTGATAATTAGAAAGATCCTGGGGGGAAAATAGAGATGTCTCCTATGTTACCCACAATATGTGGAAGTAGGAACATAATTTCATAGAGTCGTTTGGTCTGAATGCTACATGAAGAACATAAGCCATATGACAGAATGGGGAGACATAAAGATGTAGAATATCATAACATGAGTGATTCGGCAGATTTGGATTCCTATATATCCACTCATGTGGTGTTTCACCATACGATTGATATAAGATCCATTTGTCTAGATATCAGCATATACATCTAGAAAGCCGTATGCTTTGGAAGAAGCTTGTACAATTTGAGAAGGCATTTTTATTGATAAAAAAGAAGAATCTACTTCAACTGATATGCCCATAGGCACAGCCATACATAACATAGAAATCACATTTGGAAAGGGTGGACAATTAGCTAGCAGCAGGTGCTATAGCGAAACTGATTGCAAAAGAGAGTAAATCGGCCACATTAAGATTACCATCTGGGGAGGTCTGTTTGATATCCAAAAACTACTTAGCAACAGTTGGACAAGTGGGTAATGTTGGGTGAACCAAAAAGGTTTGGGTAGAGCCGGATCTAAGTGTTGGCTAGGTAAGCGCCCTATAGTAAGAGGAGTAGTTATGAACCTTGTAGACCACCCCCATGGGGATGGTGAAGGAAAAGCCCCTATTGGTAGAAAATAACCCACAACCCCTTGGGGTTATCTTGTACTCGGAAGAAGAAGTAGGAAAAGGAAAAAAAATATAGTGATAGTTTTATTCTTCATCACCGTAAATAGGAATATTGAAAATTGAATTTTTGGAATTTGCAATAATGTGATGGGGGAATGATGGGAATTGAACCTGCACATGGTGGATTCACAATCCACTTCCTTGATCCACTTGGCTACATCCGCCCCTTATCTAGCTAAAAGATTTTCCCTTTTTTCCATTCATCATTATTGTATTTATTCTTACGTTATTAGATCGAGATATTGAATATAGTTTAAAATGTAAAAATAAAGGAGTAATCCATTTTGAAAACCCAAGAATCAACATTACTCTCACAAAAGTTGAAAAACCTTATAGACAACCCGATATTCTTGTAGAATATATAGCTTTACAATTAAAAAATAGAGTTTTGTTTTGAAAGGCAATGAAAAGGGTGATTGAATTAACTGAACAAATAGACACAAAAGGAATTCAAGTGCAAATCACAGGGCATATCAACGGAAAAGAAATTGCATGTGTCAAATGGATCAGAGAAGGGAGGGTTCCTTTACAAACAATTCGTGCTAAAATTGATCATTGTTCCTATACAATTCAAACTATCTATGGAGTATTAGGCATTAAAATTTGGATATTTGTAGATGAGGACTAATGGACCTTTCTTTATTTGTTTTACCATTCTAGTTCTGACTAGTGTCTAGCAATAGAAACAAATTTGTTCTTTCATTTATTAACTAGTTCTTTCATTTATGAAATATCAAACAAAAACAGCAATTTTATTCTAATTCTCTAGTTCTATAGGGTTGAATAAAATTTTGATTGACCATTTTTTTAGAGTAAAATTGCTATGCTTAGTATGTGACTCCTTCTTTAAAGTAAGTTTAAAGTCTAGAGTTGGGTTAGGATTCCATAGATTGTTGAACCCCACTCTAAACTTAATAACTATATATAATATAAAAAAAACCAACTTATTGCTTTGTATTTTTGAGATCCGAAGAAACAGTCACTATATGACTAGATTGATCATATAGTTGTAGCAACTGAAATTTCTCCCATAACATAAAAAATCTAATTATGAGTTGTAAAACACAAATAAGGGGATGTGGATAAATGAAACATGATAGAAAGAGAAAACAAAAAAACCAATGATATATGATTACAATATGTATGGTCTATGAATTATCTCATATCTTATTGAAAGGCAATGTTATAAAGCATCAATACTGAATATAAAACTCAATATAATAGTATATAATAATATAATAATATATAAAAAACAATACTCTAAAAATTAATACAATACTATAATGTATAAGATAATAAAGAGCTTGGAGTTAATAGAAATTGAGAAGATTGACTCGGAAACAAATTTTTGTTGAGAGCTCCATTGCAGAGTTCAAACCTAACCATTAATGGAGAAGCTATAGGAAAGGTGGAACCTGTGACTGCATAGGATTAGTATTAGTTTTAAATAGAATCCTAATGATTCATTGAGTAGGATGGCATAACGAACCAAGAACAAATTGATTTATTCTAAGAGGTTATGGATTGAACAACCTATGAATGAGAAAGAGTTAATATTTTCCCGTGAAACATTTATTTATTGAATTACAATATTTTTTGTTTGGCATAGTTCAATAAGAATAAAAAAAAAGATTCATTATAATCGTTATAGTTATAATTACAAAACTAAAAAAATTACCTATACCTCTATCTAGATTTATAGATAAATATATAAATCTAGCTTTGTATCTTGATTGTATATACAGACAGTTAAACAAATTCAATATCAAACACATTACTTAGTTTAGAGATTTAGTGCATTATTTATTATATGTTATATTATAAATATGTATTATAAAATACATATATAAATATTTTATAATAGTATTTTATATAATACTATTTGTTTAAAACTATTGAATGAATTGTTTCATTCACAAGGATCTAGATGAGATGAAACTCTCATGTCGGGTTCTGTAGTAGGGATGGAATGAAAAAAAAAAAGGAACCATCAACTATAACCCCAAAAGAACCAGATTTCGTAAACAACATAGAGGAAGAATGAGGGGAATATCTTATCGAGGCAATTATATTAGTTTTGGAAGATATGCTCTTCAGGCACTTGAACCCTCTTGGATCATAGCCAGACAAATAGAAGCAGGGTGAAGAGCAATGATACAATATGTGCGTCATGGTGGAAAAATATGGATACTCATATTTCCCAACAAACCTATTACAGTAAGACCCACAGAAATACGTATGGGTTCTGGAAAAGGATCTCCCGAATATTTGGTATCCGTTGTTAAATTGGGTCGAATACTTTATGAAATGGGAGGCGTATCTGAAACTATAGCTACGGCTGCTATTGAAATAGTTGTGTACAAAATGCCTATATGAACTCAATTTGTTATTTCAGGATAGGAATATAGAACTAAACTAACCAAAGGACTATTTATTATATTGAATATTGCGGATGAAAAAACAAACAACAAAAGATTCTTTATTTTTGGATAGATAATATTTTTTTCGTTCTTTACTACATCGAAATAGAAAATTAAAAAAGAAAAACCATATGATTTAACCCCAAACCCTTTTAAATGTAGCAAATAATAGTGGAGCTCGAGAATTGATGTGTATTTGAATCATAGGGGCTGGTATGCTCATATTGGCACTGTTATTATTGCTGTAATCAAGGAAGCATTGCCCAATATGCCTCTAGAAAGATCAGAAGTAATTAGAGCTGTAATTGTATGTACGTGTAAAGAACTCAAATGTGACAATGGTATGATAATATGATATGATGACAATGCTGCAATTGTCATTGATCAAGAAGGAAACCCAAAAGGAACTCGAGTTTTTGGTGTGATTCCCTGAGAATTGAGACTATTTAATTTTACTAAAATAGTTTTACTAGCTCCTGAGGTATTATAAATACTAAATACTAGTAGATGGAACTACTAGTCAAGTACCAAAAATGGAGCAATTCAGTATTAAATTATTAGTAGATTGTGTCTCACGCATATACTTTGAATAAAAAATAGTAAATAAAAATAACTAATAAAATAATAATAAAACATGTTGATTATATCCAAATTGGAAGACAAGAATATTTCGAGTTCGTCATGAGTAGGGATACTATTGCCGATATAATAACTTCTATAAGAAATGCTGACATGGATAAAAAGGGAAGGGTTCGAATAGCATCTACTAATATCACCGAAAACATTGTTAAAATACTTTTATGTGAAGGTTTTATTGAAAACGTTCAAAAACATCAAGATCAAAAAATTTCTTGGTTTTAACCCTGCGGCATAGAAGAACTAGAAACAGAGTATATAGAACTATTTTAAAGCATATCAGCCAACCTAGTCTACGAATCTATTCCAACTATCAACAAATTCCTAAGATTTTAGGTGGAATAGGGATTGTAATTCTTTCTACTTCTCAAGGTATAATGACAGATCGAGAAGCTTGACTAAAATGAATTGGAGGAGAAATTTTGTGTTATATTTGGTGATCGTCCTCTAATTTCCTAATTTTATCTCATTGATACTTAAAGGGGGTTACCTAGAATGAAAGAACAAAAATTGATTCATGAAGGCTTAATTACTGAATCACTTCCCAACGGTATGTTCCGGGTACGTTTAGATAATGAAGATCTAATTTTAGGTTATGTTTTAGGGAGAATCCGGTGCAATTTTATATGGATACTAGCTGGAGATAGAGTCAAAATTGAAAATTCATTATGATTCAACCAAGGGATGTATAATTTATAGACTTCGTAATAAGGAGTCGAACAATTAAGTGATTTTTTAAACAGTCCTTGTTTGTTAAGTTAAAAAATTCAAGAGACTTATTTTTTCTTCCAAGAAGTAGATTTAGGAATAAAGGAATGAGAAATATGAAAATAAGAACTTTTGTTTGTAAAATTTGTGAAAAGTGTCGACTGATCCGTAGACACGGATGAATTATGGTGATTTGTTTAAATTCAAAGCATAAACAGAGGCAGGGATAGGGTAATCTTTAATCTTAAAAAGAAACTTTCTAATTCTAAAGTAAAGTAGAGAGGGGATCCCTATAATGTAAAAATAAAAATAGGGGATCCATTTTTTTTTAATATGAAATGGATATCTCCATATATTTTTGTATATCTCTTACTCCTATTTAGGAGATAGATAATAAAATATGACAAAACCTATACCAAAAGTTGGTTCTCATAGGAATGGATGTATTGGTTCATGCAAGATGTAGAACACCAAAAGGTGTTATTCATGTTCAAGAAAGTTTCAACAATACCATTGTAACTGTTACAAATGTACGTGGTCGGGTGGTTTTTTGGGCGTTCGCGGGTACTTCTGGATTCAAAGGCACAAGAAGAGGAACACCCTATGCTGCTCAAGCAGCAGCAGTAAATGCTCTTTGTACAATAATTGATCAGGGTATGAAATGAGCAGAAGTTATGATAAAAGGTACTAGTCTTAGAAGAGATGTGGCATTACGAACCATTCATAGAAGTGGTATACTATTATGTTTCGTACATGATATAACACCTATGCCACATAATGGATGTCGACCTCCTAAAAAAAGACGTGTGTAGAAATAAGAATTAAACAACTATCAAGAGAAATAAATGATTCAATGACCTGATCAAATTAGAATATTAGTATAGTTCGAGAAAGTAGAAGAATCAACTCGAACACCACAGTGGAAGTGTGTTGAATCAAGAGTAGATAGTAAACATCTTTATTATGGTCATTTCATTCTCTCCCCTCTTAGGAAAGGTTAGGCCGATACAATCGGTATTGCCATTGAAGGACTTTACTTGGAGAAATAGAAGGAACATGTATCACACGTGCAAAATCTGAGGATAACATGAATATTCTACAATAGTAGGTATTGAAGAATTAGTACATGAAATTTTAGTCAATTTGAAAGAAATTATATTGATAAATAATCTCTATGGAATTAGAGATGCATCCATTTGTGTTAGAGGTCCTAGGTACGTAACCGCTCAAGATATCATCTCACCACCTTCCATGGAAATAGTTGACACGACACAGTATATAGTTAACTTGATAGAACAGATTGATTTGTGCATTGGATTACAAATTAAGAGAGATTGCAGATATTGTATGAAATCTATAAATAACTCTCAAGATTGAAGTTATCCGATAGATGCTATATTCATCCCTGTTCGAAATACAAATCATAGTATTCATTCTTATGGTAATGGGAATGAAAAATAGGAGATACTATTTCTAGAAATATGGAAAAATGGAAGTTTAACACCTAAAGAAGCACTTTATGAATCTTCTCATAATTTGATTGATTTATTTCTTCCTTTTTCTACATACAAAGGAAGAAGACACTCATTTCAAGGAAAATAAAAACAAGTTTACTTTATCCCCTTTTGCCTTTCAAGATAGATTAAATAATCTAAAGAAAAATAAAAAGGGAATTCCATTGAAATCTATTTCTATTGACAAATCAGAATTGCCTTCCAAGACCTATAATTGTCTCAAAAGGTCCAATCTACATACGTTATTGGACCTTTTGAGTAAGAGTCAAGAAGATCTTATAAAAATTGAATATTTTTGCATAGAAGATGTAAAATAGATATTGGACACTCTACAGAAGCATTTCATGGTTGATTTACCTAAGAACTAAGAGAAGGAAAAGTTTGAATTTGAAATCCATTGGAATTATTTCATCTTATTTTTAGAAAAAAAAAGAAAATGAATTTGTCATCTTCAACACAATCCATATTTTTATAGAATGGATTATAATAAACAAAATTAAGGTATCTAAGGAATAGTCACTTTGAAGTTACTATTCCTTAGATACCTAGGCTTGCGGTATTTTGTGATTGAATCAATTTGAAAATGACCTAAAGTTAAAGATTTATCAATTGGTAATGTTGCTCTAATACCTAACCAAAAATACTGTTGTAGCTACGGGATGACAAAATGGATTTTGGAATTTTATTAACATTTTCCAAAAATGGTACTGTCCATAATCCCATTGGTACTAAAACCATTAAAAGAACACCCAGTAACTTATTGGGTACTGTGCAAAGTATTTGAAATACGGGAAATAAGTACCATTTGGGTAATATTTCCAAAGGAGTTGCAAATGAATCTGCCAGTTAACCAATCATTGATGGTTCGAGAACTGCTAAGCCTACATTACATGCAATAGTACATAGAATTACTATTGGAAAAATATATAAAAGATCATTGGGCCATGTGGGTTCTCCATAATAATTATGCCCCATCCCTTTAGCCAATTTAGCTCTCAATACAGGATCGTTCACATCTGGTTTCTTTGTTATTGGGATAGATGAATTTTTATAGATCCATCCCCTGAAAGAACTGGACATGATAATTTTTCATCATTCAGCTCGAGCAAAAAGGAATGACAGGAATAGATTCATATGAAATATATATTTCATACATATCCACACATAATAGAATTATAATGACTCTATATAAGAATAAGAGTCTATATACTATAGAAAAAATGATTTATTAAATGCAAGTTGCAAAACTATTCATTACAAAGAATTTAGTTCTTAGAGGTAAATGCTCAATATCCAAGTAGGCTTACTAATTTGATCTTTGATCATTATTAATTACTTTTTGGATTGTCTCATGTTTTTTGGTTGGTGTTTATCCAACAACATCTCAATTCTCTTACATACAATGGTATTTATTTGTTACTAATCTAATAAAGTCTAGCCTCTGTTTTTCTTCAGATCCTTTATTGCACTCTGATAGTATCATAGATCAGGATCGATGCAAAGGAAAGGAATGCATTTGTATACTATAAATAATAAATAAGTAAGTGAAATAGATAGAAAATTGTGGCACATCACTTATTCTCTATTCTACAGGATCTTACGGAGCCTGTTCATGTATGACATGATTCTGGTATGATCATAGAAAAAATTCTTTGCAAATGAACCAACCTATCCTTTGCTATGTAAGAGACTTACATGGTGGTTGGATACAGAAACACATTTGGTTGTGAATTCTAACGTGGCAAAAAAAGTCATATATCTACATGGCCCAATCAATAGTTCCAGTCACACACTCCCATAATCCATCTTCTCTTCGGAAAATGCACTTCAACTATTCATATAAAATAAGGAATACAATACTTTGGAGTTGAAGAGAAGTATCCAAACAATATGTCTCATTTTTTTTAATAACCCATATTTGTAGCAATGAAATACTATTTTCCTTCCCGAAATGATATATCATCAATTACAAATATCTATGATCTGTCTTTTCTTTTTCTATAAATGACCTAAAATACCTTGCTTACGTATCATTGGAAAGTGCATTAACATAAATACAGTAGTAAGGAGAGGCAATACAAAAGTGTGTAAACTATAAAAATGAGTCAAAGTGGATTGGCCCACACTAGCACTTCCACGTAATAACTCTACCAAAAGCTATCCTATTACAGGAATAGCTTCAGGCACACCCATCACAATTTTTATGGCCCAATAACCAATTTGATCCCGAGGTAAAGAGTAACTAGTTATACCAAAACATGTAGTTAATACATCCAGAACCACTCCTATAACTCAAGTTAATTCCCGGGGTTTTTTAAATCCACCTGTGAGATACACACAAAATACATGAAGGATCATCATTAGAACCATCATACGTACTGACCATCGATGAATTGATTGGATTAACCATCCAAAGTGGGCCTCAATCATTATGTATTGAATAGAGAAAGGCCTCCGTAATGGTTGGGCGATAGTAAAATGTCATAGCAAAACCCATAGCTACTTGTACTAAAAAACAAGTGTGATCCCCCCAGACAATAAAATATGTTAACATGGGGAGGAACATGTTTACTAGTTATATCATCTGCAATCACCTGAATCTCGAGACATTCCTCAAACCAATCATATACTTTATTGAGATAGGAGACTCCCCCTCTCAGAACCGTATATGAGAATTTCATCTCATACAGCTCAAACAGAAATACACAAATACTGATTTTCAACATAATAGTAATAAAAAGCTCAAAACTTGGAGCCACTTGATTCAATTTGTCTTGAAGATATGAAGTAACAAAAATCCTAAATTTCTTCTTTGTGATTATAATGCCAAATCAAGTTGGCTCGGCCCTCTTTTTTTATGTTGATCGTTACAGGACTCTTGAATATTCTCTTCCCTATTTTTTTATTTGTTATTTGACTCTTTTTTCTTGTTTTAATATTCATTAATATTAATAGGAATTTAATAGGAATTTTCTTGTTGAGACCCCATGAATTAATTGAAACTTTAGATTCACACTATAACCATGATGATTTATTTAATAAAGCTCTAAGCTAAACCCAATAGCTTTCTGAGTAAGAACCCTTTGATCATCACTTATTTAATGAATAGATGTAATAATTTAATGCATAGATGTAATAACTCAAGAAAATCTATAGAGACAGCTGTATTCGGTCAAAATAAGTTTGAAGCAAGAAAAATCGTTTGATTTCTCAGAAATACCTTTTTTTTTTATAGTCCGATCGCGAAGTCTAAATAGTGGGTATGAATCATAGCTCAAATATTTCTTTTATTGATTTATTTTATTCTATATATTTTGTGCTCAAGTTACTAAAATAAATCAAACAATATCCAACGGGGTAGAATCTTCTTGATAAAGATGATAGACTCATTCTCTATATTACCAATAGGATCAATTATAAAATGTCACACACTCATATTCCAGAAATATAAAAACAAATAAATTCCACAATCAAACTACCAAAATAATCTATAAATCTGAGTTTTAAATAATTTTTTTGATTGAAAAACTAGGACTTCATAGTTCTTATAAAACTTAACTCATTGAAATTTCATCCAATAAAATAGAAGAATTATAAATTTCCAAAATAATAGAAAAGAATACCACAAATAAAGCCATTACCAAGCCCATAAGTGGTGTAGTACCCCAGCTTGGAGCTACTTTACCATATTCTGAATTCAACGGTTTTAATAAATCCCCTATAATAGTTCGTCTTGGCCCAGATCTAGAATTATCCTTAATGATTTGTGTAGCCATAAACCCTATTTAATCATTGGTTAAAATCTGTTGACTTTGTATACCATTCCGTTGTAGTTGTAAATAAATGATTAAATGATCTTATTGTAGATCCATTGTGATCTTGAAATTATCTAAAAATGGAAACAGCAACTCTAGTTGCCATCTTCATATATGGTTTATTTGTAAGCTTTACTGGGTATGCCTTATATACCACCTTTGGCCAACCTTCTCACCAACTAAGAGATCCATTTGAAGAACATGGGGACTAATTGAATAATGAGCCTCCTATATTTATATTTTGAGTCTCATTACTTCAATTAAGATAATGAAAAATCATTTCATTTTTTTCGCCGAAACCTTAGGTGGTTCTCGAAAAAAGATAGCGAAAAAAATTATCCCTAAAGTTGAGACTAAGAGAAATGTATAAACCAATGCTTCCATATATTCGATTGTAATTTACAATTATAGCTTCCACACCTATTTTATTTCTTTTTTTTTTGAGAGGGGGATCATTTACAAAATGAAAGAATCAAAGAAAGGATGATGAAAAAAGTGCAAATTTATTTAGTACACTATATCAAATAGAATATATATATAAAAATAGAAGATCCCAGAACAATGTTGTATCAAACTGCTTGTCTCCATGTAGTTGGATCTCCAAGTTTTTAGAATGCTCCAAATTCAACTTGAGCATCCAAATCAGGATCAATACCAGCAAAAACACCTCTGAAAAAGGTTCTAGCACCATGCCAAATGTGTTCGAAGAAGAAGAGCAGAGCAAATGAAGCATGCCCAAAAGTGAACCAACCCCTTGGACTACTATGAAAAATGCCATCAGATTTCAAAGTAGCTCGGTCTAATTCAAAAATTTCACCCAATTGGGCACGTCTAGCATATTTTTTTCACAGTAGTGGGACCACTATAAATGACCCCATTGAGTTCGCCACCATAAAACTCAACAGTTACACCAACTTGTTCGACACTATATTTGGATTCTGCTCTTCTAAAAGGAATGCCAGCTCTAACAATTCCGTCTACATTTACCAAAACTACTTGAAACATTTCAAAAAAAGTAGGCATACGACGTACAGAAAGCTCATGTCCATCTTTATCTCTAAAGATTGGGTGTCCTAACCATCCAATAGCTATTCATTCCATCCCTGTCATCCATTGAACCTACTCAGAATAATCCCCCTTTTTCTGGATTATTACCAATATAATCATAAAAAGCTAATTTTTCTGGAATTTTAGACCAAGCTTCTGATAAACTCAAATTTTCAGCCAGTCCAACCCCAACTCTTCGATATATTTCTTGCTGGAAGTATCCCTGATCCCACTGATAATGAGTGGGCCCAAATAATTCGATTGGAGTAGTTGCTGAACCATACCACATAGTTCCAGCAACTATGAAAGCTGCAAAAAAAAAACAGCAGCAATACTAATGGAAAGTACAGTTTCAATGTTGCCCATATGTAATCCTTTGTATAGACGTTGAGGCGGACGAACACTAAGATGGAATAGACCCGCCAATATGCCCAATGTACCCACTACAATATGATGAGAGGCTATTCCTCCTAGAACAAAAGGATCAAAACCTTCCGCACCCCATGCTGGATTTACAGATTGTACTTTTCCAGTTTATCCATAAGGATTAGACACCCATATTCCAGGACCGTACAAGCCTGTTACATGAAATACGCCAAAGCCAAAGCAAGCCAACCCTAAGAGAAATAAATGAATTCCAAAGATTTTTGGCAAATCCAAAGAGGGTTTTCCCATACATTCATCGCAGAATATTTCTAGGTCCCAATACACCCAATGCCAGATAGCTGCCAAAAAGAACAGGCCGGAAAACACAATATGTGTCCCTGCCACACCTTCATAACTCCAAATACCCGGATTCATTATAGTTCCTCCTGAAATACTCCAACCACCCCATGAATTGCTTATTCCTAAATGAGTCATGAAGGGTATAACAAACATACCCTGTCTCCACATTGGATCAAGAATGGGGTCAGAGGGATCAAAAACCGCTAATTCGTATAGAGCTATCGAACCAGCCCTACCAGAAACTAGAGCTGTATGGATTATGTGAACAGAAAGTAATCTACCAGGATCATTCAATATGACAGTATGAACATGATACCAAGGTAAACCCATGGAAATACCTCTCTTGATCAAAGATAAGTAGACACTATGTAACTTTATCACATTAAAAAAGACTATACTATGATGTACCTGTCAGTAGATTCCGTATGAAAAAGGATTACTATTTATTCCATTTTGTTGGAAATAAGAGAACAAGTTTGTTCATAAGAACAAAGAGAAGCAGATCTATTCTATACCCAATGAGTACCAATACGCAATGGGAAAATTGGTCCTATTTTTGTTTTTGCGAATGAATGCATAGATACTTGTTTATCATTCGAGCGATCGATCCTTTCATTAAAATTTTTTTATTCACTATGTTTTCCCTTCCAATTTATGGAAAATAAAATAGGGTAAATAGAAAAAAAAGATGACGAAGACAATAAACCCCTTGTTACATTTCCATATTAAAGTGAAGTATAGTGCTTGATTTTTTTCTGAAATTTAATGCCTATTGGTGTTCCAAAAGTACCTTTTTGGAGTCCTTGTCAGGCATATTGGGTCATATGGGATTTACCCATTCTCTCCCCCGATCGAGATATCCTTTGCTTCGCCCAAGAAATATTGATTGAATTATCAATTATTTGGAGTGTGAAGTGTAATAAAACTAATTAATTTATACTTATATCAGGAGTCCATATCCATATATTATCAATTAGAAGAATTTATGGTTTATTTAGACTGATAAAATATCTAGGCTCCGTTTAGAAAAGAAAATACCAAATTGGTAATATATGTACAATTACCACTTATATCAAAAATGATTCTTGTACTTAAATTTAACTAGTTTAATTAATAAACTATATTAATTAAACTAGTACAAAGTAAAACTGCCAATCAATGGAATAGTATGATGAATACGTGGAATAGTTTGTGGGAAGGCAAGTAAAGCTAAAGCATGAAACAAACAAATTCCAAAAAAAGTGGTATTGAGATTATTTCCCCTATATTATGTACAAATAGAATTCAGACAGATCTTTACTCAGAGTAGAATATGAACCTAAGAGAATTGAAAAGATCCATTCAAGAACAAGAAAACAACATCATGATTTGAATCATGATGAAGCAATATATCACTAAGAGGTTAGTTCAAGAAGTTCAGTAAATTCTTTTTTTTGTTCTTTTAGTATGGTATGAAGAGATGCCAAAACAAAACCTATTTTTGAAAAAATTTTTAAAAAAAGCAAACCTAAAATAATTGTTATAAAAGAAAGAAATAGGACTAAAATCGATACATTGATTTTTTTCGCAATTTTTTTGAACCGTATGCATCCAAAGGTGCACATACGGTTTCTGTGGGATAGAATTTTGTCCTAATCAACTGACTTAATTGAGAAAGATTAATTTTTTTGTGCCAAGAGGTTGATAATGAGGTCTAAAATCAACTTGTTGGTCTCATGGTATATCTCAGTATAGAAGATGCTACTAGGGATCTTTATTTGTTTATAAACTCTCCCGGTGTATGGGTAATCCCAGGAATGGCCATTTATGATACTGTGCAATTTGTGCCACTCGATGTGCATGCAATATGCATGGGATTAGCTGCTTCAATGGGATCTTTAATTCTAGTCAGAGAAGAAATTACCAAACGTATAGCATTCCCTCATGCTTGGTGCCAATGAGTTTGTTCTTTGAAAAACAAAAAAATATGCCTTTGCCATATCGAATATGAATTCTAAGTAATAATAACATCGCATCTCAAGTTTGATATGAACAAATCATTCTTATTTTTTTCATAACATGAGGTTTTGTATCGAAATAATAGTATGAAACAAAGGTTATTTTCTATTTGATCTTACTGTCGGGAGTACATTTTAGCATCAGAAGTCATTCTGTTATTCGAAACGAAAAGTATCTTTTCTTTGTAATATTCATCTTAGGAAAGAAAGAGTATGAAAATGAAAAAAATGATCATTTTTTCCCTATTTGATTGTATTAGAAATAAACTTTGGGATTGCTAAATCATAGACAAGATAAATATAGAAAGCAACAAAGCCATCATAGTATTGTTTTTACTCCTACAAAAGGAAGGTTGGTAAATGGATCATTCAACGACCTGGATCAAATGGATTATATTTCCTTCGTCCTTCGAGAGAAGGGGGGTGGTAAATTCAATTCCATTATATAGCCGTATGCAATGCACAAAAATGCTTGTCCGGTTTTCAATTCTATTTTTTTTCTTCTTCTTATTTTTTATCCCTTACTTTAGCTTTAGACCAACCATGCAAAATAGAAGAACCCCTTATAATGTTATATTAGTATCATCAGGGTTATGATTCACCAACCCGCTAGTTCTTTTTATGAGGCACAAGTTGGGGAATTTGTCTTGGAAGCAGAAGAACTACTGAAACTTCACGAAACACTCACAAAGGTTTATGTACAAAGAACCGGAAATCCCTTATGGGTTATTTCCAAAGACATGGAAAGAGATGCTTTTATGTTAGGAACAGAAGCCCAAGCTCATGGCATTGTTGATCTTGTAGCGGTAGAAAATGCAAATACTAGTGATTTTGAGTAAATCCATTTCAAAAACATAATTCACATTTTCTTTAATTTGACATTAAATAGAAATGATTCATAATCATCAATGATCCGGTTAAGATTGATCTAAACCAAGCTATTCTAATTCTAGATACACATATATACGATATGCCGACTATTAAACAACTTATTAGAAACACAAGACAGCCAATCATAAATGTCACGCTCTTCGAGGGTGTCCTCAGCGTCGAGGAACATGTACTAGGGTGTATGTGCGACTCATTCAGATCATGAGCTCGAAGAAAGAAATGAGAAAAATTTTCTAGTATTAATGATCAGTACCAATGAATAGAATGGATAGATTGGAAGAAGGCCATTTACTATCTAAAAATGAGGATCTATCATATACCTCTATGGTATATAGAATTTTTGGTTTCATTAGTGCAAATGGATTTGATTTGAGATGAGAAGCAATTCTCCATTAGTAGCAAATGGTTATCCATTAAGCGGAGGAAATACTATTAAGATAAGAGAATCAATTACGCTCTTATTCTTGAAAGAATGGACTAAGAGGGTCAGCTACCTATACCTAGCTAATTTTCATAATTAAATACCGTCACTATATAGATAGTTCTTTTTGTGAAAAGACATATTACTATATAATTGATGCATAGAGCCAAAGGATATGAACTATACAAGTTAAGAATAATATTTGATTAAATGACAAAGGAGGCTCCGATGTATAGAAAGGACCTCATCGTTTAATTAAAGAAGTAACCATAGAAATGATGAAACCCACTATTTTTTTAGCATCGGTAGAATGAGTATTTTCAGCTCAAATGTCTGGAAGGAATAAAAAATCATGGTTGGGAAGGTCACAGTAGCAAAAACCATGGGAATTTCTTTTTTTATATACCAGAATAATCCACTGTTATTAATCGAATGGAAGAGGGAAGAAAAATAATGACTGAAGGAAGAGAAATCAATTAGTTATTCATTAAAGTTTAATTTGATTCAATGACCAGAGTTAGATGAGGATATACAGCTTGGAGAAGTCGAACAAAAATTCATTTATTTACATCAACTTTTAGAGGGGCTCATTCAAGACTTACTCGAATAGCTACTCAACAGAAAATAAGAGCCTTGGTTTCCTCTCATCGAGATCGAGACAGGCAAAAGAGGGATTTTCGTCGTTTGTGGATCACTTTTATAAATGCAGTAACTCGTGAGAATTTGGTATCCTATAGTTATAGTTGATTCATACACAATTTGCACAAGAGACAATTGCTTATTAATTGTAAAATACTTGTGCAAATAGCTATATCTAATAAGAATTGTCTTTACATGATTTCCAATAACATTTCTCAAATAAAATAAAAGAAAGATTTTGTAAAGTAATCTACAAGAATGAATGATTGAAACAAAATTCCCCAGAGAATGAACTTCAGGAAGACAAAAGAAAAATAAATTCAAATACTTCTACTTATAAAATGAACAAAATGTTTCAATAAAAACTTTTTTCCCCTTTCCATTCTTTTTTCTTATAACACAACAATCAAATCATAATCCTAGGTTTTTCCAAACAAAACATCAATTTGAGCTTGAGAGTTTTGAGTCAATTGAGGGATATGTCTATCTATTTCTGGTTCTAGGATCAGTAGTTCTAGGGATTGACTCAGCTCTCTCAAATTGTTTCTCATTATTAAGAAAAGGTAACAAAGATAAAATACGAGCTTGTTTTATAACAATAGTAATTAATCATTGTTGTTTCAAAGTTAATCTACCGATTCGTCTAGACAATATTTTTCCTTGTTCACTAATAAATCGACTAATTAAACTCATATTTCTATAATTGATTTGATCCCCCAATTCAATTGGGGGCAAATGCCTACAAAAAGATCGCTTGGATTTATGAAAAGGTTGCTTGGACTTATCCATGGATTATTCCTTATCTCAAAAATTCTCTTTGTTCATTTTATTTTAGATCCGACATAATAGTATTTGATTTGTATATATACTATATAATAATTATGTTGTATATACGTTAAGTTTTTCCTCTTCTTATTTCATGGAAAGATCTTAACATGTTCCTTTCGATCTATTTCTTTATTTTGCCATGAATTGTATGCGTGCGACAATAGCGACAAAATTTTCTTGACTCTAATCGATTGGGTGTATTGTGTCGACTCTTTTGAGTAATATATCTAGAAATACTTGGCAATTCCTTATTAATACTATTTTTGCCACAAATGATACATTCCAAAATAACTCTAATTCGGATATCTTTACCCTTGGCCATTAACCTCCTTTTTTGGATTTTGGATTGACTTAAATTCCTCTATTTTTGATCTGAACTGAAGAAGAAGAAAACAACAAAAAAATCAATAGAAGTTACTAACTAAAAATGCAATTTCTAAAGAAAATATTTGATTGTAAAAAAATTTATTTGGTTGTATTTAATATTAATCGAGTAAAAATTAAGTGATACAATTTCTTTCGAATTAGCATCCTACTATTCTAATCTCAGTATTTCATTTAAGTATCTTTTATCAATAACTAGAATGAAAAAAGGGAAATAACAAAGCATCCAAGAATAAATGATTAATTTCTATCAAGAGACTCGCTAAAGGCCCAAACCATAGAGTAGTTAGCACAGGAACTATGGAGAGATATGTTTTGATATCTCGCATTGAAAATCCTCCTTATTTATTTTATTGTAATACATATATAATCAGATGTTGTAGTTCAAGATCATTTGTATTCATTTTTTTTAATACATTAGTTTCTCATCTATATATAATTCTTTTATTTTATTATATGAAAATATGAAGATGAAAGAAAACAAGTTAGAAAACAAGAGAAGGATTTTGTACAATGATACTATACAACAATAAAGGGATGTAGGGCAGGTTGGTAGCGCATTTGTTTTGGGTACAAAATGTCACGGGTTCAAATCCTATCATCCCTACCTAAGAAAGCGCTCTTAGTTCAGTTTGGTAGAATGCAAATCTCCAAAACCTGATGTTGTAGGTTCAAATCCTACAGGGTGTGATTTTGTTTATCTTATGCCAAATTATGAATTACAATAAAATAACTTAATAAAATGAAATTGAATTACAATTGCAATTTGACCTCCTCTTTGCATTGCGGGAGGTCAATCAAAAAATTAATATTACTCAATTAAAGGTCCAATTGATCACCACGTCTATATTGTAAATATGCTGTTACGAATAATTCTGCCAAAGTAATAGGAATTAGACCTAAAATGATTCCAAATAGAAAAATTTCAATCATTTTGATTTTTCTGGTTTTGTTTGTTTTGAGGAAATAAAAGTAAGATCTATCTCTAAATATTAATCTGAATTATCCATGAATCTCAATGACTAAGAACTGGAAATTGACGTGGAAGGGAATCATACAATACCCACATAATTCTGAAGAAATATTTAATGAATTGGTCACTCAATTCCAAATAAGTTGCATCTTGTTCAAACTAATCAATAGATTCGAGGTTATAGTTGAAGTAGCCAACATAAAACTGAAATAACTAGTTATAATAAGGATGAAAAAATGAAATTAGTTATATTTTTTTGCAACATAGGTTGCTAAAAGACTTACCTAAGTTTCTCTTTTTCCCAAATATGATAGTAAGAAAAAACACTATTGACAGAATTAGTTCTAATTGAAAGTTCTTGATTCATCAGTCATTATGAATGGACTGATGACTATAAAAAAGATATAGCCATTCATATAGGTAGAATAAAATCAAGTCATTGGCAGTAACACCGACCGATCTTGCGATTCCAAATCAAGAGAAGAGGTTCAATCTTCAATTCCTAGGTTTAGTAATAAGAACTGTGTGTGTTGTGTAACTTGATTCCAAAATCAAATAAAGGAAAGGGAATTAGGTTAGGTTTGCAAATAATTTCAATTTTGATCATTTCTATTCTTTTTCAATAGGAGTAAGTCTATTTTGTTTGGAGTCAATGGCCTGATATTACCTTTATTTTTTTTTTTAACTCAACTTACTTATTTGAATTATGAATTCATTAATTCATTGGATTCAGTACAGTAAAGCTTAGTTATTAGTTAATTTCACATAATATTATATTCTGATTTCGAATAAGAAGTAAAAGGTTTCTTGCAATCTATCATAAAACCTTTTTTTTTGTTCTTTTTTCATCAAATAATACACTACTACTATATTATTGTATATTTATTGTATGACCAACCAATTACTTGAATTGAAATAAAAGGATTTGAACTAAAAACTTTTAATCCTATACCCTAATAAAATAAAAAAAAGTTTTCTATTTCATATATAATATAATTGAATTGTGCGAATATGATAATATCTTTCATCTTTCATGGATTATGAAATCCATTGACTCACACTTTACCAAGATCTTTATTTTATTTTATTAGTTAATTTTTTATAAGTCTTTACTTTCTATTTTATTGGTCCATATACAAGAGAAAAATAGAAGAAAGTAGTTCTATAGCGTTTGGGGATACAACGTTGCTATGTCGGACAAAGGATAACTATACTGATTCGGTATACTCAAAATACATCTTTGCTACAAAATTGACGATCTCACAAACAAAGATGGAATAAAATATCAGTAGTTTTCTATTTACTGATCCCACTTTCATGAAATCAATTCCTCTTTTTGACTGTTCTAGAATTTTTGGAGCTTAGCATGTCTGGAAGCACAGGAGAACATCCTTTTGCAGATATTATTACCAGTATTCGATACTAGGTCATTCATAGTATTACTATACCTTCCCTATTCATTGTGGGTTGGTTATTCATAAGTACAGGTTTAGCTTACGATGTGTTTGGAAGTCCTCGACCAAACAAATATTTCACAGAGAGCTGACATGGCATTCCATTAATAACTAGCCATTTTGATTCTTTGGAACAACTCAATGAATTTAGTAGATCCTTTCGGGAGGCTCCCAATGATCATAGATCAAACATATCCAATTTTTATAGTGTGATGGTTGGCTGTTCATGGACTAGCTGTACCTACTGTTTCTTTTTTGGGGTCAATATCAGCAATGTAGTTCATCCAATGATAAACCTAATTCAAATTATAGAACTATGACACAATCAAACCCGAATGAGCAAAATGTTGAGTTGAATCGTACCAGTCTATACTGGGGTTTATTACTCATTTTTGTACTTGTTGTTTTATTTTCCAATTACTTCTTCAATTGAGAGAAAGAGAATAGTAGGAATTCTCTTATCCTATTCAAAAGGATGCCATCCTCATAACTATCCATGACTATTTTTGTCTCTAGCATGACCACTTGATAAAATGTGGAAGAAAGGGGGGAAAAATGGCCGATACTACTGGAAGGATTCCTCTTTGGCTGATAGGTACTGTAACTAGCATTAATAGGTGTTTTCTTTTATGGTTCATATTCTAGGTTGGGTTCATCTTTGTAGTGATCAGATGAACAAGATTAAGGACATGAAAAAGTAAGAACTCAGAGGGGTCTCAACCCTCTGAGTTCTTACTTTTTCAGGCAAGATTTTGATCTATTCCATAATATACAAATTGAAAAATAATCCAATCAACATAATCAAATTGTAGAAATGACAAAACATTTATTTCTTAATCTTAAAATTTTTTTATTTAGAACTATTTATTCTATTAACATTTAATACTTAAGTTAATTGAATAATTATGGAAAATACTTTTTCTTGTGAAGATTAAGAAGACTTGAAATCCCTCCTAGAAGTATTTGTTTCATGTATCCCATCCTTGCCCTGTATTTTCTTTCTTTTTTATTTGTTTGCATTTTATTGCCCATTACTAGGAATGGGATACAAGTAATTAATTCTAGACATTGCAAAAAATAGTATAAACTATTTTTAATAATTTAATGTTAAGGAATCTCTAGATCTAGAAATTCATTTCGTACAATTGAACCTTTTCAAATTGTTTCTTTTTAAGAACCAAAAAAATGTGTGCCAAAATAACAGATGCTAAGAAGAATAAAAGACCTTGAGTGTGTAATGGATCTTGAAGCACTATTTCTACATCTCCCTAACCAAAGCCCCCTACATTGGGATTACTTGTTAATGGTTGATCAAGCTTAATGAATTCACCCTTTGAAACAAAAAGTTCTGGTCCTGGAGGTATAGTATCAACCACTTGATGTCTGTCTAATGCATCAACTATGGTTATTTCATATCCCCCTTTTTCTTTACATACTATTATGCTTACTATACCTAATGACGTAGAATTATAGACCATATTGTTACTTTTACTTCCATTAGGATAAATCTGCCCCCTCCCTCTATTCCCACCTACATATATGGGATATTTTAAGAAGTGAACATCATTTTTCATAGCTGGGTTGGGAGAAAGAATAGGAAAGATGATTTCACTATATTTCTGACCAGGAACTGGACCTATTACAAGAATATTTTTTTATTGGGATGATAATTCTGAAAAGATAGATTTCCCATCTTTGCTTTCACCTCTGGAGAAATACAATCGGGAGGGGCTAATTCGAATCCCCCGGGTAAAATAAGAACAGCCCCCACATTCAAAGCCCCTTTTTTACCATTAGCAAAAACTTGTTTCAGTTGCATATCATAAGGGATTCAAACAACTGCTTCAAATACAGTACCAGGAAGCACAGCTTGCAGAACTTCAATATCCACGAGCTTATTAGCTAAATGGCAATTGGCACATACAATTCGTCCAGTTGCTTCTCATGGATTTTCATAACCTTGTTGTGCAAAAATGGGATATGCATTTGAAAGAGATGCTCGATTTATTACATATATCATGATCGCTACAAAAATGGATTGAGTCATCTGATCTTTTACCCAAGAAAAAGTATTTCTATTTTTCATGGTCCAATCCTTAATTGTGGAATTTCTATAATAAATAAATTAGATAGGTAGCTAGTCTAGTATAGTTCCCTACCTCGAAGTCTGCTATTGTATTGGAATAATTGTATTGGAATAGAGTATAGTATGGGACAAATACCTTGAATAGGTAGAAGAAAAAAGAATAAGTAAAATTAGAATTTGAATAAGTAAAATGGAAAATGTTTTCTTTATACAAAAAAAAATATTCTCATTTAATTGATATTACGAAACCAAATGAGTTCTTCATCTTCATTTATTAATTTGTTCATCATTCATTCATTGAATGATAAATAACTACAAGTGAAGGAGATACACGATTTAAATAATGGAAGATCCAATATTTCACAATTGTATCTAGAATAACTGGAAAAGTGGAAATAAGACCAAATATAATTTGATCATGGGGCAATCCAAAATCGTTGTAAACCAAACCAATCATTAGTTCCCAACCATGGGTCGAGTGAAATCCAATCCATAAATTAGTGATTAAAAGAATCAAAAAAGCCTTTATTGTGTCACTTAAGTTATAGAATAATTCCTGAACCCAAGAATTAAGAATGACAAGTTCTTTATTACCCAGAAAAAAATAACCACTTAGAATAACAAAACAGATTACATTTGTGGAGAAATGCAAAATGAGATGGAGATGATATTCATCATGTGTTTTGACCAATTCTATTGTTTTCTTGTGTATTCCTAAATGAAGCTCTTGTATATGTATCTCTGGGTACTCTTTTATCATTTCGTCCAAGAGGAATAGTTCTTTGAATTCTATGAATTTTTCTAGAATATTTTTCTCTTGAATAGCATTCAAAAATGTTTCGGATTGCCTGCTATTCCACCAGTTAGTAATCCAAATTTTCAAACTTTTCTTAAATGGGAGAGAGACCCACCAGGTCAAAAATACTATAGATACAAAATATGGGAAGGAAATCAATGCTTTCTTTTTTTTCATTTTTTTACCTATGAAATTGGCAATGAAGTTGCTTCAATCTTTGACTCTATCTGATATTTTTCCAAAGTATGAGTTATATAACAAACAAGGCTGTGGATCTATTTCTTTCCATTTTATGTCAAAATTTAGTCCTTAAATCTATTTAGTCCTTGGATCTATCAGGAATATAAAAAAGGAATCAATACAGTATTTTCAGATATCTCAATCTTAAACCAACGAATTTTTTTTTATGAAAAAAATTTCGGATATATTTAATAAATGCACACTTAACTTAATGAGAATTAGACTTTTTGACTAGTATAAATAAAAGAATTAAGTTGAATTTTGTACGCATACAAAATAGTTTTGGTATACAAAAAATTTCTTCTTCTTCATTATTTTATAGTTCATTTTATTATAGTTACCCCATATACTTTCTCTGCTTTTGGTTTTACTCTATGGGCCATTGCACCAACGGAATAGAAACATAGAATATAACACATTTTGCTCGAATGGGCATTCTGAAGAAACTTCAATTAAATAAAAGGGGTTAGCAAGTTCTTTTCTTCATGTTGAAAATTTTTTCTTTAGTTCATTTTTCAAAATACTTCAATTGGTACATGCAAGAAATAGGCCAATTCGGCAGCTTTTTGTTCAATTTCCTGTGGAGTAAAATTCTCCTCAGTACGAGTCAAGGGAATGGTTCTTTGACCTCATATTTCCATATAAAGGACATAATGAGTATAAAGGCCTTCTTTAACCTCCATTCTGATTGATTAGATATCTCTCATAAGGAAGCGGAAGAAAATGTGGCGATTTATTCCAGGAAATTCCCAACGAAAAATACACACTATTTTTTCTTTTCTATCAAATCGATCATAAACACTACCAACATCCCAGGAAATTGTGCACTACAAATAAGAGCTAATGAATAGTCCTACGATCCCATAGAAAGACATCACAATCCCTTATGGAAAAAAAAAAGGATTTTTTGGGATGGAAATATGGATATCAGATTTCTACCAAGATAATTGGAAGTTCCAACCACTAAGAATCCTAGTGAACCTAAAAAAAGGATACAGGCCCAGAAAAAATTACTTGTCTTTCTAGACTCAGTTATAAGTTCTATCCATATATGTTCTGATTGCTAATTCATACTTACTATATTAGATACAGTTGCATTCGATTGGAATTGAGAGAATAACCCAAAATTAACTTTACTTTTCTTAATGCTGTAATAACTCTCAACTATCACTATTCGGATACAAAACGCAGCATTAAAGCATTAGTAGCAATTAGTAGAATACGTTAACCTTTATGTAGATATTATCTATCTACGTACATAACAACATTTGGGTTTGGAAAAAGCCACATTTTCTACCATATTACACTAAATAAATATCTATATTATAATTCAGTCAATGTTCAAATAAATTGATGAGATTTGGTTCCATTGGATCTAGACAATTTTATTTCTTTGGACATAAAGAGACAAAGAAGCCATTGCAATTGCTGGAAATACTAGGCCTACTAAGGGCAAAAAAAGAGAGGGTAAGTTAAGATCTATCATAGAATGAGTACCTAGATTACTATTTGTACCTCTTATAAATATAAAGAGGGCTTATGATAACTATATCTATTATAACTAATATTAACTAGTTAATAAGTGCAAGGGGTCTAATAGAAAACTAAATTAAGTTACTATTCTTTTCTTGTATTTTGATTCAAAGGAAGGAAACCGTGAAGTTGAAATAACTCACTTAGAACACCTTTTGAAGGATTACGTGGTACGGTTAGGTCAAATAAGCCCTTATGGAATAACTATTCGGCCGCTTGTAAACCATCGGGTATTATCTTATTCAATGTTTGTTCAATTACTCTTTTACCTGTAAATGCAATGTGGGCATTAGATTCAGCAATAATGACATTTCCCAACATACCAAAACTTGCCATCACTCCACCGGTTGTAGGAGATGTAAGGATTGATACATAGAATAACTTTTTATTTGATTGATAATTATATGAGGCAGAAGAGATTTTAGCCATTGCATCAAGCTCAAACTTCCTTCTTGCATGCATGCTCCTCCAGAAGCACACACAATAATGATAGGTAGATATTTATTAGTATCATACTCGTTCAAACGGGTGATTTTCTCACCCACTACGGATCCCATACTACCTCCCATGAACTCAAAATCCATAACCCGAATTGTCATAGGAATACCATTTAGTTGACCTATGCTTGTTTGAACAGCTTCAATTAAACCTGTCTTTCTCTAATAAGAATTGATACGATCTATATAGGGTTCCTCCTCTGAATGAAATTCTATAGGGTCCATAGAAACCATAACTTCATCCATAGGATCCCAAGTGCCCGGATCAATTGAAAGTTTGATTCTATCTGAGCTACTCATTTTCAAATGATATCCATAGTGTTCACAAATATGCATTTTTGACTTAAATTTTTTTATATAATTTAATCCATAACAATTTTCACATTGAACCCATAAATCTTTGTATTTTTTGTTTATGTCAAAATCGTTAGATCATTCTTTTATATTTAAATCAGTACCACTACTACTAGTACTTATACTAGAACTCCCACTTTCACTACTACTTACACTTATACTTACATTTACAGTCCAAATAATACTATAAATGTAACCGACATAGTAGTTATTCTTACTTTTAGACCCACTATTCAAATAACTAAAAAAAAAATTTTCTAGTTCACTCAGAAAAGAACTATTATTCTTATTGTCAATCTCAAAAATCTAATTTTCAATATCAAAATATATAGAATAACTGTCACCATTACTATCCCTAACTAACAAAGTGTTATTAGAGATCAAACCAAAAATATTCCTGATCTCCAATAAATAATTAACATTACTGAAACAATAACTATAACTGCCACTATCACTCCAACTAAGAAAAATGCTTTTCTCCGTATCATTTAGAATGGGGCTTCACTTCCAGGGGTATGCCCAATACCATCAAGACTATCTGTTGATTTACTTAGCCCATACCTATATTCTAACCTCTCATTAGACAATATCAAATTGAACCACCATTTCTCCATAGAGTCTTCTTGCCCCCCATTTTATGAAAAATACAATAAAGGAATAGTCATTCATGAATAATCATTTTACAATTTTACTATTTGATTGATTGATTTTCTACCAAAATGAAGCATATGGATTCCATCATTAGGATTGTTAACTATTAACCAACAACGAGTGAGTATTGAAAGAAATTATAGTTTTTTTTGGTAAATTTAGAGTATCACTTCTTTCTATTATACATATATTGATAGAATCTTTTCCTAAATAAGAAATATAAAAAGAAGTTTCTCTCATGTCATGTACAAACAAATCTTTCATCAAAAGATAGAATTGTTTCTTCCTACAAACTGAAGAATTTATTCTCGTATGATTTCGTATCATATAATCAAATAATAAGTTTCTATTCTAACCTAGAATGAAAAAGACAATATTATATTAGAGGATAGGTCGAGGAAGCCCTCGCCTCTTGGATTGGCTTGATTTATGGTTTGAAATAAAATTGTGGAATCTAAAAATCCACCAATACAAGGATTCATAGAATAAATTATGAGAATTCATTATGGATCTAACAATAGACGTATTGAGTTGTTTAGTCTTTTGTATTTGCATCTTCTATATAGTATAGTGAGGTTTGTACATATCAAAGATATAAGCAAATACATAATATATAGGATTTATAGGATATTCCATTTTATTCAACCCAATCCTTTTTTGTAAAAGATTGGGCCGAGGTTAATTAAAATTAGGAGAACAAACAAGAATTATCAAATTATTTTTCTCTTTATTGTCATCTGACATATCTACTAATATGTTGTATCTACTGGTGCAAATTCGAATTTGATCTCCTTCCATACTTCACAAGCAGCGGCTAGCTCAGGACTTCATTTGCTAGCTTCATAAATAATTTCATTACCTTCACGAGCAAGGTCACGTCCCTCGTTATGAGCTTGTACACACGCTTCCAAAGCCACCCGATTAGCTACTGCACCAGGTGCATTTCCCCAAGGGTGCCCTAAAGTTCCTCCATCGAACTGTAGTACGGAATCATCCCCAAAGATTTCAGTCAAGGTAGGCATATGCCAAACATGAATACCCCCTGAAGCCATGGGTAGAACACCTGGCATAGAGACCCAATCTTGAGTGAAAAAAATATCGCAACTCGGTCTTTTTCAATAAAATCATCACATAATAAATCAACAAAACTCAAAGTCATCTCATGTTCCTCTTCCAATTTACCTACTACTGTACCAGCATGAATATGATCTCCACCAGACATACATAATGCTTTAGCTAGTACACGAAAATGCATACCATAATTTTTCTATCTATCAATAACTGCATGCATTGAGCGATGGATGTGAAGCAGTAGGCCGTTATCATAATAATAATGAGCCAAGCTAGTATTTGCAATGAATCCCCCTATTAAGTAATCATGCACTATGATAGGAACTCCCAATTCTCTTGCACATACAGCCCTTTTGATCATTTCTTCCCATGTACCTGCAGTAGCATTCAAGTAATGTCCCTTGATTTCGCTTGTTTCGGCCTGTGCTTTATAAATTTCTTTGGCACAAAATAAGAAAGGATCTCTCCAATGCATAAATGGTCGGGAATTCACATTTTCATAATCCTTGGTAAAATCAAGTCCACTGCATAAACATTCATAAACGGCTCTGCCGTAGTTCTTTGCGGATAACCCCAATTTTGGTTTAATAGTGCATCCCAATAGGGGATGGCCGTACTTGTTCAACTTATCTATTTCAACTTGGATACCATGAGGCAGGCCTTTGAAAGTTTTAGAATAAGAAGGAGGAATTCGTAAATCCTCTAGAAGTAGGGCACATAAGGCTTTGAAACCAAATACATTACCTACAATGGAAGTAAACATGTTAGTAACAAAACCTTCTTCAGAAAGGTCTAAAGGATAAGCTACATAACCAATATATTGGTTTTCCTCCCCAACAATGCTCTCGATGTGGTAGCATCATCCTTTGGAATGATCAAGACTGGTAAGTCCATCAGTCCACATGGTTTTCCATGTACCAGTGGAAGATTCGACAGCTACCGCAGCTCCTGCTTCTTCGGGTAGAACCCCGGGTTGAGGACTTACTCGGAATGCTGCCAAGACGTCAGTATCTTTGGTTTCATAGTTAGGATTATAATAAATCAATTTATAATCTTTAACACCAGCTTTGAATCCAACACTTGCTTTAGTCTCTGTTTGTGGTGACATAAGTCCCTCCTTACAACTAATGAATTAAGAATTCTCACAACAACAAGTTCTGCTCGATATGGATTAGACGTGAATGAAACCCTTAAGAAAAATCTTTCAAAAAATTCAACTAATATTATCAACTAATTAGAAAATGGTTGGTTATTATACTATGTAATGTATTTGATTCACCGAATACATCATTATTGTATACTCTTTGCTATATATGGCACAAGCCAATCCTTGTTTTGTAAGTTTATAATTGAGTCGATCCTCTTCTTATTTGTCATTAAATATATAAATATTAATTAATAAAACAATCTCGTTAGTGATATATGTTGTATATGTAAATCCTAGGATGTGAAAATAGCCATAATTCATCCATGAAAAAAGTATAAAATAAGGAAAAGGTATAAAACAAGAATAGACAGAAATGTATATGCAAAAAACAATGAACAATAAGATTGAAATAATAAATCCTAAATGGGGATCGGGTTGGAATTCCATAGATAATATAATCTAATAGGGACGGTATTTTCTATAATGAAAGAAAAATGAAACACACTTAACTTACTCATGATCCCTATTCATCTACTTTATATTAAAAATACTAAAAAAAAGGATTGGTTGAACTTGAAAATTGATTAATTCAATGAGTAAACAATGAAATTGAATTCCTTTGGGTGATACCAACTAAATCGAGTGCTAACTTCAATTTATTTCTTATGCAGTTAGCCGATTAACTTCCTATCAGACATTTTTTTTATTGGATACTATTCTAAAGGAATTTTGACATATTTCACTTTATTCTGATTATGAAAATCAATCTTACTACTTCTTGTCCTGTGGTTTCTGCACTTGAAAAAAAAAACTTAGGACGTATCGCCCAAATTATTGGCCCAGTATTGGATGTCGCTTTTCCCCTTGGAAAGATGCCTAATATTTATAATGCCTTGGTAGTTAAAAGTCAAGATACTACCGGTCAACAAATTAATGTCACTTGTGAGGTATAGCAATTATTAGGAAATAATCGAGTTAGAGCTGTAGCTATGAGTGCTACAGATGGTCTGATGAGAGGAATGGAAGTGATTGACACAGGAACTCCTTTAAGTGTTCCAATCGGCGAAGCTACTCTCAGATGAATTTTCAACATTCTTGGGGAACCCGTCGATAATTTAGGTCTTGTGGATACTCGCACAACATCTCCTATTCATAGATTAGAGCCCGCTTTTATACAATTAGATATGAAATTATCAATTTTTGAAGCAGGGATTAAAGTGATGGATCTTTTAGCTCCTTATCATTGTGGGGGAAAAATCGGGCTATTTGGGGGAGCTGGTGTGGGTAAAATAGTACTCATCATTGCATTGATCAACAACATTACCAAAGCTCATGGAGGTGTATCTATATTTGGTGGAGTAGGTGAATGCACTCATGAAGGAAATGATCTCTTCATGGAAATGAAAGAATCTGGAGTGATTAATGAAAAAAATATTGTAGAATCCAAAGTAGCTCTAGTCTATGGTCAAATGAATAAACTGCCGGGAGCTCGTATGAGAGTTGGTTTGATTGCCCTAACCATGGTGGAATATTTCTGGGATGTTAATGAACAAGACGTGCTTCTATTCATTGATAATATCTTTCATTTTGTCCAAGCAAGGTCAGAAGTATCTGCCTTATTGGGTAGAATGCCTTCTGCAGTGGGTTATCAACCCACCCTTAGTACAGAAATGGGTTCTTTGCAAGAAAGAATTACTTCTACTAAAGAGGGATCTATAACTTTGATCCAAGCAATTTATGTACCTACAGATGATTTGACCAACCCGGCTCCTGCCATGACATTTGCACATTTAGAAGCTACTAGCATACTATCAAGAGGATTAGCTACCAAGGGTATTTATCCAGAAATAGATCCTTTAGATTCAACGTCAGCAATGTTACATCCTCGAATTGTTGGCAAGGAACATTATGAAACTGCACAAAAAGTTAAGCAAACTTCACAACATTACAAAGAACTTCAGGACATTATAGCTATCCTGGGGTTGGATGAATTATCTGAAGAGGATCGGTTAACTATAGCAAAAGTACAAAAAATTGAGCATTTCTTATCACAACCCTTCTTTATGGCAGAAGTATTTACTGGTTCTCAGGGTAAATATGTTGGTCTCACAAAAATAATTAGGGGGTTTCAACTCATCCTTTCCGGAGAATTAGACAGTCTTCCTGAATAGGCCTTTTATTTGGTGGGTAACATCGATGAAGCTACCATGAAAGCTATAAACTTAGAAGTGGAGAGCAAGAAATGATCTTAAATCTTTGTGTATTGACTCCTAATCGAATTATTTTGGATTCAGAAGTAAAAGAAATAATTTTAACTACTAATAGTGGGCAAATTGGTGTATTACCAAACCATGCTTCTATTGCTACAGCCATGGATATAGGTCTTTTGAGAATACGCCTCAATGACCAATGGTTAATGGTGGCTCTGATGAGCGGTTTCGCTAGAATAGGTAATAATGAGATCACCATTTTAGGAAATGATACGGAGATGAGTACTAACATTGATCTGCAAGAAGCTCAACAAGCTCTTGAAATAGTTGAAGCTAACTTGAGTCAAACTGAGGCTAAAAGACAAGCAATTGAGGCAAATCTAGCTCTCAAATGAGCTAGGACACGAGTAGAGGCTATCAATGTTATTTCCTCCTAGTCAAAAAAATACATCAAAATTTTCAAAATAATTATTAAATTTTGATTCCACCAATTGAACACAATCAAGTCTAATCTAATACGACAAAACCAGAAAAAGAAGATAGGTAGAAAAACTTATTAGATACCATTTACTCCACTCCGGTATTTAATAAGTTCTACCTACTATTGGATTTGAACCAATGACTCCCACCGTATGAAAGCAATACTCTAACCACTGAGTTAAGTAGGTCATTTATCACCACAAAAGACCCATCACTCTGAGGATTATAGATAGAATAGTATTTCTAAGCAATTCCAATTTGTTAAAATAGTAAGCCAATCGTAAAGCTATCATATGATGTGGGATCCTGGACTATCCATCTTGACAAGAAATTATCCATATGTTAAGATATCTATGACAAGGGCAAGGGCTATAGCTCAGTTAGGTAGAGTACCTAGTTTACACATGCGCCAATGCTTTTCAAAAGAAGCCAATTATACAATGAACATAATTGATCTTATTGAGATGAAAAATTGATGTCTTACTCCATAGATTTGAGGAACAAGAGAATAATAGCCTGACATATATTTTATTTGGTTTGATTCAGTCTGATTTAGATTTAGTGCAAATTTAAGTGCCAAATAGAAAACCTACCATTGATTTGGTAATTGATAGGGTAAATACCCAATCCACATTCAATGCTAGGCATAATGAGTATAAGGACCTAAAAATCATCTCTTTTCATCCTATGAACTTTTGTGTATGAAGTCTCATATTTGACTCTTGCAAAGGAGTGATAGAAACTCCAGTTAACTTAGGTTGATCTAGGCTGAATGCAGACCTACGTCAAAATAATCCTTCTTTGAGAGACTTTGGTATTTCTCCTAAATTAGAATTCAAATAATAAATATGAATCAGAGCACACGGAGCCATCTTATTATCTTTTTATCTTCATATGAAGAAAAAACATGGTGGACTAACTGATCTTTACATCAATTGATGAAAGAGCCCAATGCGACAAAATGCATGTTGGGTCTTTGAAACAGTTCGAATAATTTTGATAATATAATAATAAGTTGATCTATTTTACCGAGAAGGTCTACGGTTTGAATCCATATAGCTCTAATAGATTGTATTTTTGTATAGATATTCTATTTGAGTTTATAATAGTTTTCATCTCCTTATTTTATTTATGGACAGACTGACTAATCAGTCGATCTATAGAAATGAAAGTATTACGTAGTTACGTATGTATAGGGATAAGAAAAAAATAATCCACTCTAATAGATCCTATTGGTATTTGTCAAATCTGGCATAACCTAAGATGTCCATACTTATTTATTTTTATTAATCCTCATGGATTAATTTCTTTTCCTGTCCACAATCGAAGAGTTAGTGATACATTTGATTTTCTGGTATACTCAATCCTAGTCAATTTTTGAAGTGAAAATCATGACATGATTGATCCTATTTAGAAACTCTAACCCAACCCAACCAAATTTAATCCCAAGTCACATGGATTGAGACCTATTCTTAGTCTTGTATTTTTAGAAGTCCCTTGACTAATTGGTTTTTGTCAGAACCTCCATTGAATTGATTATTTTAGAGATAATGAATTGGCCCTAAACGTATCAGCCTCTCTTCAACTATATTCTATGCTACAGGTTGGATTGGAGATTTAATTTATCAAATCGTTCAATAATGTGTGATTCTATATATTTATTGATAATAGATATTCATTGTTCTTATAATCCTTATACCTTAATAATCCTTATATTATAATAATAAATAATATTATAGCTCTATTTATTAGTTTTTCTTAGTTTATTAGTGTTTACTATTTCATTAGAAACGCTAAGCGGTACTCCATTGGATGAATCATTAAACAAGATATGCCTACCGTACAACAAACAAACACTAAGCTATGCAGTTTGATTTGAACAAAATCAATTCTTGTTTTGACTAAGAAATTCTATAGATGAGTTGATGATCCCAATCCGGAATTGAATAATTCAACATATTCCAGATTAATAGGAGTACATTTATGTTTTTGCTTCATGAATATGATATTTTCTAGGCATTTTTGATAATATGCATTATTCCTATCTTGGCATTTCTACTTTTCAGAGTTTTAACCCTGATTAGTAAAGGACCAGAGAAGTTCTCTAGTTATGAATCGGGTATAGAACCTATGGGAGATGCTTGGTTACAATTTTGAATCCGCTATTACATGTTTGCTCTGGTTTTTGTTGTTTTCGATGTTGAAATGGTCTTTCTTTATCCATGGGCAATGAGTTTCGATGTATTGGGCATATCTGTATTTATAGAAGCTTTCATTGTTGTGTTTATCCCAATTGTTGTGTTAGTTTATGCATGGAGAAAAGGAGCATTAGAATGGTTTTAGCTAAATATTCAGACAATCAAAATAAAAAAAATTACAATTGAGACAGTTATAAATTTGATTGAGTTTTTGTTACTTGGCCAAATGACCCACAATTTAGTTATTTCAACTACATCAAATAATCTTTCGAATTGGTCAAGACTCTCCAGTTTATAGCCACTTCTCTATGGTACTAGTTGTTGTTTCATTAAATTTGCTTCATTAATTGGCTCGCAATTTGATTTTGATCGTTATGAATTGGTACCAAGATCGAGTCCTAGGCAAGTAGACCTAATTTTAATAGCCGACACAGTAACAATGAAAATGGTTCCTTTAGTGAGATTATATGAGCAAATGCCTGAACCAAAATATGTTATTGCTATGGGAGCCTGTACTATTACAAGAGGAATGTTTACTAATTCTTATAGTACTGTTCAAGGAGTCGATAAGTTAATTCCTGTGGATGTCTATTTGCGAGGCTGCCCCCTAAACCAGAGGTAGTTATAAATGCTATAACAAAACTTCGTAAGAAGATATCTCGAGAACTCCCTAAAGATAGAACTATGTCTCAATGGGAAAATTGATGTTTTACTACTAATCACAAGTTTTATGTTCAACACAGTACTCATACTGGAAATTATGATCATGGATTGTTCTATCAATCATCATACACTTCAGAAATACCTTCTGAAAGATTTTGCAAATCTCAAAATTTAGTATCTTCCTACGAATTAGCGAATTAGGTAGGGTTTTCTTGTGTAGAATGAGAGAGCAAGTCAATCTTTCAAAATTTTCATTCTAAATTGAGAAATACTTGTACAAGTACAAATAAATGTGGGAGAAATCAAGAAGATGCAGGGTCATTTATCTGATTGGCTAGTCAAGCATGAGCTTGTTCATAGATCCTTGGGCTTCAACTATCAAGGAATAGAGACTTTACAAATAAAAATAGAGGATTGGGACTCCATTACTATTAGTTCATATATATATGGTTATAATTATTTATGTTCCTAGTATGCCTATGATGTAGCACCGGGCAAATTTTTAGCTAGTGTATATCATCTTATGAGAATAGAATATGGTATAGATAAAGCAGAAGAGATATGCATAAAAGTATTTGTATCTAGGAATAATCCTAGGACCCCATTTGTTTTCTGGATTTGGAAAAGTGAGGATTTTCAAGAGCGGGAATCCTACGATATGTTAGAAATCTCTTATGATAATCATCCATGTCTTAAACATATCTTCATGCCAGAAAGTTGGATAGGCTGGCCCCTACGTAAAGACTATATTACCCCCAATTTCTATGAAATACAAGATGCTCATTGAATGATAAGAAACTTATGTTCACTTCTATGACACGACTCCAGACTTCATTTAAGTCAAATCAAGAATATTTTTACATTCTATTCTAAATGAAACAAAGTAACCAGACTCCAATTCATATTATGGAAGGGCTAAAATAAAAAAAGGCTTTTTGTAAGATATCTCATAATTTCATTTGTAAGATATCTCATATGAGCAAAAACTATAAATAAGATGAATAAAAAAAGTTCCACAACATAAACCTTGTACCTCACATATCACTTAGTAAAGTAACATAAGTAGGAGTGAAGAAATAGAATAGAAATATGAAAAAAAAAATGAAAAGGGATCGAATTTTATTTGTACTGTGTCTGAATGCATCTTGCCTATTGCTATCCTTCAACTCTTGTAGATTTTTGAAACTTTTTAGCCAACATATTTATTTTAGATATAGTATTGGGATGTTAGGAACCAGACTTGAACTGGTGAGACAAGGATTTTCAATCCTCTACTCTACCAACTGAGCTATCCCGACCATTTTTTGCGCATCATTCTACTACAGTAGAGTATTTGTATCTATGTCAATAACCAAAAAATATTTTTTAATCTTACCTAGTCCCTAAATTTTTTAGATCTTTCAAAAGTTTATTTATTTATTTTTATTTGAATCCTTGATGAAACAAAAAAGAAGTAGAATGAGATTTTTGGGGATAGATGGACTTGAACCCTCACAATTTCTTAAGTCGACGGATTTTCTTCTAACTGTAAATTTCATTGTTGTCAGTATTAATATGTAGAATGGTACTCTCTCTTTATTCTCATCAGATTAATTCATTTTTCAAAAGATCTATCAGACTCTAGAATCAATGATTTGATCATTAAATATTTGATTCTTCCTTCAACTTCCAACTTTGGTTGGAATAGATTCCTAATTGACTTTGAATTTTTTTTTCATATCATATAGATTCAATTCATTTCATATATAATGTCATATACATATATATCATATATATATATATATATAATGGAATCAGGTCATGATTAATCATTTGATATGTCAATATGTGTACGTACGTATTGGGTATATAGAGTTCACCTTTTCATAATTTTGATGAGGGATTCCAACTACTAACATAATGTAATCAATTCCATTCATTAAGATAGTTTCCATCGAGTCTCTGCGCCTATCCTTTTTTGATTTTTGATTCTAGTTGTTTTGATAAAACAAACCTTTTCAAATATCCAGGGTTTCTCTAAATTTGGAAGTTAGCACTTAGTAGGTTTCCATACCAAGGCTCAATTCAATCAAGTCCGTAGCATCTACCAATTTTGCCATATCCCCCTTTCTACTTCTTTGATTTATCTTGAAACCATTGAATTCATTAGATAATGATTTTTATATTATATTGGAAAAGTGTATACTGTTATTTTATTTTTTGCCACCCTCTATTATTTAATCTTTATTGGATAAACTATATTTTTTTTCAATCAAAACTGATTCTGTTATTGATATATCTGCAATTCAATATGGATACATATATCCCAGATATATGCTTCCCCCTTCTTTCATTTTTACGGCATAATTTGCAATACTGGAATGATCGATATTCATTCTTTCTTATCTCCTATGTTTCTAAATGAAACTAGAAGAATACCTCATTCTTGTATCTTTATTCTCCTTTTCTTATTCTTTTCTGATTTGAGAATCGATCCAGTAGTTAATATAATTAATATAGTTTGCTATAACTGCTCTAAAAAATAATTCCATTTTTTTCTGGTCAAAATTTCAAGTTTGATAATATCATGTCATGATATTTTATTTTAATCATATAAAATATATATTGAATTATTTTGAATATTTAATTGTTTAATAATTTATTTAATAATATAATACTAAATGAAAAAATATTCATAATATAATACTAAATCAAATTATACTTATAAATACTTATTAAAGACTTATAAAGTACTTATTAAATACTTATATTATAATGATAGTTATTACATAGTTAAAGTTAATTTACTAAATTAAAATTCTACATGAATTTGAGTATTTTAGTATTCAATTATGAATTTGTAATGCGATGGTCATCAGTTTGACTCTGATAGCCGGCTTTTTCTCTATTTATTTTCTTTCATGATTGACAATCCCCCTTCTCCATTTCCCCAAATGTTGGGTCGCCAATCGGATCTATTATGTGGTGATAACTTGTAACTAGAAATCCAAAAGTACAAAATGGAGGAATTAGATTTGTATAGAACAAATCCGAAGACGGAGTCCAAATTTTTTAGTATATACATTATTTCCTATATATACAAAAAAATCTGTATATTGATACAATTTATTCCATTCTACTTTATTTGATTTTTAGTATGTCAATAGTTGTTTGTAGTACTTCAATAAATCCATTTTAGCTTTACGTTGTTTCTCATTTAGTTCAATCTTAATTTTGATTTATTTTGTATTGTAATATGAAGAAATGAAATGTCAATAAAATAAAAAAAGGAGTCTTTTTTTTATGTCTCGTTATCGAGGACCTCGTTTCAAAAAAATATGCCGTCTTGGGGCTTTACTAGGACTAACTAGTAAAAAGCCTAGATCTGGAAGTGATCTTAAAAACCAATCGCATTATGGGAAAAGATGACAATATCGTATTCATCTAGAAGAAAAATAGAAATTGCATTTTCATTATGGTTTGATAGAATGATAATTACTTAGATATGTACATATCACTGGAAAAGCCAAAGGGTCAACAGATCAAGTTTTATTACAACTACTTGAGATGCGTTTGGATAACATCCTTTTTTGATTGGGTATGGCTTCGACTATTCCTAGAGACAGGCAATTATTTAATCATAGACATATTTTAGTTAATAATCGTATAGTGGATATACCAAGTTATCATTGCAAGCCTAGAGATATTATTACTACGAAGAATAAACAAAGATCGAAAGCTCTTATTCAAAATTCTTTGGAATCGGCCCCCCATGAAGAATTGCCAAAACATTTGAGTATTGACTTATTCCAATATAAAGGATTAGTAAATCAAATAATAAATAGTAAATTGATCGGTTTGAAAATAAATGAGTTGTTAGTCGTAGAATATTATTCCCGTCAGACTTGAACCTAACGAAAATAACAAGGAAAGGTTTAGACAATTTTGCACCCCCCCTCCCTTGTGCTGAAGTAAAATTTTTTAAAATAAATCTAAGAGTTGATTTTCCCATTTATGAATTACAAATAAATCAATGATTTTCATTTATCTTCACTCTCTCCGATATTTATATTTGTATTTTACGTATCAAACAAAGTAATGTAATTAGGAATAGAGAAACTCTATGAAATAGAAATAAGAGTCTTAGTGTTGGAATAAGGATATCAATTTTTATTATATTTGATATATTGTAGTTGGTAACATTGGTGAATTAACAAAAATAAATAGAAAGAGAGGGATTTGAACCCTTGGTAAACAAAAGCCGACATAGCAGTTCCAACGCTATGCCTTGAACCACTCGGCCATCTCTCCTACATAATATAATCTTATTATTGACCAAAAATAGAAACTGAATAAATATTAAGTCATTCATATTACTGCAATATAGGTTCAACCGATCAATGGTTCCATAAGAATAAAAAAAAATCTTTGTCTTGGTTATTCAACTTAGACGAAATAGTAATAGTTTTGTTCATTGGTATACTATATAAATAATAAGTAATTTGATAATTGGGATGAAATCCAATCTGATTTAAATATTTCATATCTCTCCTTACCAAAAGCATAATTTCAATTTATAATTTGAGTGAAGGGTTCACATTTTCTTTTAAGAACTAAATTAGTCTATTTATTTTTATGTTATCTTGTACTGTAGAAGTCCTTTGTTTGTGGGATCATTACCTCTCAGGGTAATGAGAAAAATTATAGAATAGATTGTTAATTAATTATGCCTAGATCTCAGATAAATAGAAATTTTATTGATAAGGCCTCTTCAATTGTAGCCAGTATCTTATTACGAATAATTCTGACAACTTCGGGAGAAAAAAAAAGGAATTTAGAGATGGTGCAATTCGATTCTTTTTTCTTGTTTTTGTATCCCTCTCAGTCTTACAAAAAGGGGTGTGATTTGAGATGGAAAGAAACAAATTATTGAAATAAACCTATGTTTGGTGAAGGTGAAGTTTGGAGATAGAATAATTCCTTCTCTCGTGTATTCTAGGGAAATGCAGCCTCAAATGCTTCAATTGCCGATTTTAGTATTGAGCGAAAGGGTACCCCTATAGGTTATGTATTGCAGGTCAATTCTACTTCACTAGTACCCATAGGCGGCATAGGGAAAGAAGCACTACACTTAGGAATCAACAAGATGAAAACTTTGTTATAAATTATCTCTTTACTTATTGGTATTGGGACTAAGAAGAATGGTTAGGACAACAAACATCCATCTCTTTCATACTTTGGATATCAATATAACCATCAAAGATTGTTGAAGTGACTAATTCCTGAAAATAGGGGGTGTTGGGGACAAAGAAATTGTTGGAATTACCATTTCTATATAGAACTAGATTGGTGTTAAGAAAGAAAAACCTCTTACCTTATAGGGAGGCTGGCTAGAGATTTCTTGTAAAAATACTAGCCCCTGCTAGTTCATAATATAATGAGAATAGTCAGGTTTGGATTCCATGGATTAGTTAGTACTATGCACTGAAGGGAGGAGCCGTATGAAATGAAAATCTCATGTACGGTTCTGGAATGGAGATTTTTGAATAGAATGAACAACCATAATGGATGTCAACTCAATCTGAAGGAAATTATGCGGAAGCTTTACAAAATTATTATGAAGCTACGTGACCAGAAATTGATCCCTATGATCAAAGTTATATACTCTATAACATAGGCCTTATACACACAAGTAACGGAGAACATATGAAGGCTTTAGAATATTATTCCAGGAACTAGAACAAAATCCATTCCTACTGCAAGGTTTTAATAATATGGTCATGATCTGTCATTACATGTGGCTATCTCTACTATAGAAAGAAGAAAAAAAAAGATCAAATTGGCTAGTAAAGTAGATACTATAAAAAAGGCTTTCTACATCTGCATCATCCAAAGAAACAAATTTTCTCAATTGTAGTAAAGAAAGAGACTTCACAAGAACCAAAATATGAAGAAATAGATACGCCTATATACTATATTCTATGGGTAAAGGATCAAATTGATAGACAAAGCACCGTAAAGATCAATTAGCTAGCTATTGGATCAATATGGTTAATTGCTTACTTAATTGCTTACTAAGGTATAAGATATTGAGCAGTGGTGGGAACTGCCATTCTAACCCTTCTTGGAGGATTCCATCCACAAACGCAAAGTTTATGGCTGACCGATATTGCTCATCATCATTTAGTTGTTGCATTTCTTTTTCTTGTTGCTGGTCATATGCATAGAACTAACTTCAGGATTGGGCACAATATCAAAGATCTTTTAGAAGCACATATTCCCCCGGGGGGTCGATTAGTATGTGGGCATAAGGGCCTTTATGACACAATCAACAATTTGATTCATTTTCAGTTATGTATTGCTCTAGCCTCTTTAGGGGTTATTACTTCTTTAGTAGCTCAACACATGTACTCTTTTCCTGCTTATGCATTCATAGCACAAGACTTTATGACTCAAGCTGCGTTATATACTCATCACCAATACATTGCAGGATTCATCATGATAGGAGCCTTTGCTCATGGAGCTATATTCTTTATTAGAGATTATAATTCAGAACAGAATGAGGATAATGTAAAAGCAAGAATGTTAGACCACAAAGAAGCTATCATATCTCATTTAAGTTGGGCTAGCCTGTTTCTGGGATTCCATACTTTGGGACTTTATGTTTATAATGACGTCATGCTCACTTTTGGTACTCTGGAAAATCAAATATTGATCGAACCCATATTTGCCCAATGGATACAATCTGCTCATGGTAAGACTTCGTATGAGTTCGATGTACTCTTATCTTCAACTAATGGCCCAACATTCAATGCGGGTCAAAACATATGGTTACCCAGTTGGTTGAATGCTATTAATGAGAATAATAATTCACTCTTCTTAATAATAGGTCTTGGAGATTTCTTGGTCCATCATGCTATTGCTCTAGATTTGCACACAACTACATTGATTTTAGTAAAATGTGCTTTAGATGCATGTGGTTCTAAGCTAATGCCAGATAAAAAGGATTTTGGTTATCATTTTCCTTGCGACAGCCCAGGACCAAGTGGTACTTGTGATATTTCCAGTTGGGATGCATTTTATTTGGTAGTTTTCTAGATGTTAAATACCATTGGATGGGTGACATATTATTGGCATTGGAAACACATCACATTATGGCAGGGTAACCTTTCACAATTTAATGAATCCTCCACTTATTTGATGGGATGGTTAAGAGATTACCTATGGTTGAACTCTTCACAACTTATCAATGGATATAATCCTTTTGGTATGAATAGTTTATCCATGTGGGTGTGGATGTTTTTATTTGGACATCTTGTTTGCGGTACTAGATTTATGTTCTTAATTTCTTGGCGTGGATATTGACAATAATTGATTGAAACTTTAGCATGGGCTCATGAATGCACACCTTTGGCTAATTTGATTCGGTGGAGAGATAAGCCAGTGGCTCTTTCCATTGTCCAAGCAAGATTGGTTGGATTAGCCCACTTTTTTGTAGGTTATATATTTACTTATGCAGCTTTCTTGATTGCCTCTACATTTGGAAAATTTGGTTAATTTAGTTAATTTTTTTATGTACTGTATCAGCAACAATCTCATTTCTTTCAATGGAGAAGGAGGGAGATCGACCTTCTTCTATTTTCTTTTACATCTAGGGCCTAAGCTCTATCATTGATAATAATAGGAACTGGACATTATGGCAAAAAAAAGTTTGATCCATAGGGGGAAGAAATGGCAGAAACTGGAACAAAAATATCATTTGATTCATTGATCTTCAAAAAAAGAAATAAGCAAAGTTCTATCATTGAGTAAAAAATGGGAAATTCATAGAAAATTGCAATCCCCACCATGTAATAGTGCACCTATACATCTTCATCAACGTTGTTTTTTTACTGGAAGACCTAGAGGTAACTATCGAGACTTTGGGTTATCCGGACACATACTTCAAGAAATGGTTCATGAATGTTTGTTACTAGGTGCAATAAGATCAAGTTGGTAAAGGTAAAAATAGATTTTCATATTTGTATAGATCTCTATGATCATAGATCATAGAGGGGCCCTCTTTACCATTCTGTATAAATAGACTATTCTATTTGTATAGATATGGTAGAGAGGCATATCTAATCTTTCTTTGTCTATTAGTTCCTAGTTCTTTAGCACAAAGTAGAGCAGTTTGGTAGCTCACAAGGCTCATAACCTTGAAGTCACGGGTTCAAATCCTGTCTCCACAACATTTTTTGTTTGGATGGGAGATAAAAAGGGGGAAGATAGAACTAGGATACTATTATAGTCAACTATACCAAATTTTTTCTTAAATTGAAGTTTCATTAAGAAATATATTACTTCATTATGGGCAGATAGTGGGGATGAAACCCACATCTTCTCCTTGGCAAAGAGAAATTTTACCATTCGACCATATCCATATTTTTTTCCTTTCTGATACACATGCATATGTCCACGCATATATGATATATCATATATGCGTCTGGATCATATTTGTGTAGGGCCAGATACTCAAATACTTTAGATTGAATCTTAATGTCTTTCACAATACTTTTTAAAAAAGGAGTGGCATTTTTGGATCCAAAGAAATTCAAGAAATAAGAGAATTAAGGATAGCTACTAGAAAGACTAATCCAATCCATAACGATGTACCTGAAAATACAACATTTTTGTTACTTGACCAACAATCAAAAGAAGCAAATACAATGGGTACACTAATTAGTAAGATTGATGAAGTTGTAATTAATGCAAAAACTGGTAATTGGAAAGTAATAGTCATTTTTGTAATCCTCCAAGTTACCAACAAACGAACTATAAACTATACCGTGTCATTTGTCCCTCGCTTAGTAAAATCATGTAGGGATTTGACAGTGAATCAATTGATTCTTTAGAACTTATTACAGTGATCCCATGCAAAGGATTTGGTTAAGATATGCCAAATTCTGCCAAGTATACAAATGGAACCTAACCATACATGCCCTCCAATTATGGCTTCTAAATCATCCACACTAACAATCCAGCCTTCTCCCCCAAAAGGGGATTTTAATAAATAACCAAATACAACACTTGAACTAAGGGTCAAGTTGGTAATTTTTCTTACATCTCCTCCCCCTGGCACCCAACTATCATATATGCCACCAAAATCAAGAGCCTTGAGTACTAGAAGAAAAGAACCTATACCTAACAAAATTAAGTGAATACCTAAAATTGTAGTAATTTTATTTCTATCTTTCCATACATAACTAAAGAAAGGAAAGGATTCTTCAAGGGTTTCAGGTCCAAGAAGTGCATGATAAATGCCACCAAAGCCTAAGACTGTTGAAGAAATTAAGTGAAGTATTCTAGATATTCATACATGGATTTCTTTGGTATGAAATGAGCCACTTCAAATAGGTTCATTGCTCCAGCCTAGAATACAATTAATCTGGCATGGACTACATGAGCCCGAAGTAGTTTTCCAAAAAAATTTATAAGTCTAGCATTCCTGGCCCACCAAGAGAAATTGGTAGTTTCTTGGTCATGACCAGCTAAAGCTAAAGTTCCATTAAAGAGCATTTCCATGGGGTATAACCTCCTCATGGAATATAAGGTTTTCATGAGGCTGATCTTGAGCTACCATCCAAGCATGAATACCTTCATTTAAGAGAATATTTTTGGTGTAGATAGTCTCAAATTCAGGATCTTCTGCTGCATAGATTTCTTGGGAAACAAAATCATAGGCACGTAGGTTTAGAGCTAGACTGACTACCCCAAGAGCACTCATCCATAAATTGGTTACCGGTACAAATAATATAAAGAAATGTAACCAACATTTATTAGAGAAAGCAATCCCAAAGATTTGGGACCAAAAGCGGTTAGCTATCACCATTGAATAAGTCTCTTCAGTTTGAGTTGGGTTAAAAGCATGGAATGTATTTGTACCGTCGCCATCTTTGAACAAAGTATTTTCTACGGTAGCACCATGAATAGTGCATAGCAAAGCGGTGCCTAATACTCTGACAACTCCCATCAAGTGAAATGGGTTCAATATCCAATTATGAAACCCTTGGAAAAAGAGGATGAATCGAAATATAGCTGTTGCGCCAAAACTAGGCGCAAAGAACCAACCAGATTGACCCAGTGGATAAATCAAGAAATACAGAAACAAAAATAGCAATTGGAGTAGAGAATGTGATTGCATTATAAGGTTGCAATTGAATAGATCGAGCAAGTTCAAACTGACATAACATGAAACCTATTAGTCCGAAAACACCATGGAGAGCAACAAAAGTCCACAGGCCGCCTAATTGACACCAATGAGTAAAATCTCCTTGTGCCTCAAGACCCCATAATAGCAACAGAGAGTGTGCTAAACTATTTGCAGGAGTAGAAACTACAGCGATTGAGAAATTACAACCTTCCAAATAGGAACTGGCCAATCCATGGGTATACCACGAAGTTACAAAAGTTGTACCTGTAAACCAACCTCCTAAAGTGAAATAAGCACAAGAAAGAGCAGTAGACCGGACCAACCTACAAAAATGAAATGGTCCCTCTGTAACCAATCATCCATAATATCAATAAATCCTTTTCTTCTTTGGTAAATCTACCAAGGGCTATAGTCATAGTGATCCTTCTATTCAATTACTTCAACCATTTTCAAACACCTCATATCATTTTTAGGTCATACAATAGTTCGATTGTCTATGGGCAATTCCTTGTTCAATGCCTTTTATGATAGGTTTCGAAGATACAAATTCTTCTTTTCTATTGGAACACATAGCAACCTAGGTAAATCCATGAGTTTGATTCAATTAGACCTTACTATTTCCATTCTTATCCCATTCTTAACTTAATAAAATAAGTTAATAAGAATATGAATTTGAACATCGAATTGTCCTATGACTCATACCACTGAGTATATCTTTTAAGTAAGGGGCAAAAAAAAAAAAGAAAATTCCTTATTTTTTCCTTGCCCCTAAATTTAATATTAATATTAAATAATAGTAGACTGGAAATGAAAGCCCTTTTCTCTTCTTACATTTGTTCGCTATTGCATTTTTGCAATAAAAAAATAGAATATATAATTCTAGAATCAAATAAAAATATTACAAAAGAGATTTTCAAAATATTTATCTATAGCGGAAAAGAATAATGATTTTTTCCTATGGAAGAGCATCCAGTAACAAAAAGATAAAATCAAAAAAATTTTAACAAATTTTTGCATGGTCCAAGGAAAAGGAAATAAATAAAATCTGCTTCTACAATTTAATGTATATTGAATTTAAATATGAGAATAGCTGATATAGTCTTGATTCAATGGGTCAGGTTAATTAATTTTTTTATTCAAAATTCTACAGCAGGTTTGATAGGAACAATTAGGAATACTTTGGTTTTGTGATTAATAATCAAGATTGGATATCTAGAATAATTTTTATGTCCCAAGATAATTTGAATAATGAGACATGAAGAGGACTACTATGTTACTATAGGGTATACTCAGTATAATTATTAATTACTAATTGTTCAATTTTGTAACTATAGCTTTCAATAATAAGATTTGATTATAATAATATAATAGTTACCCTTTTACTTTTTTTTTAGAGGTATCAACTTCTATTCTCTACGGAAAAATGAAGATTAAAGATTAAGCTTGAGTTACCCTTTTACTATAATAGTTACCCTTTTACTTTTTTTTAGAGGTATCAACTTCTATTCTCTGCGGAAAAATGAAGATTAAAGATTAAGCTTGAGTTTAGTGCCCTTTATCGGAATTGAACCGATGACTTATGCCTTACCATGACATTACTCTACCATTGAGTTAAAAGGGCCTATTCTTTTTTAATTCATGAATTAGCCATCTTCAATTATGAGTTTACTGCATATATCTATATATGTACATATATAGATACTGATTCAAGAACAAAAAATAGGAGTTGCCTAGTAGTACTTGTTAATTGAGCATTAATATTTAATATTATTAATATTATTATTTAATAGAATTATATTTAAATAAATAAATGATTTTTAATTTAATATATAAAATAAATGTAGTGAATTGTTTGAAGACCAATATCACTTGCAATCAATCAGAACAAGATTGACTTGATCGATATGTGTACCAATCTGACATCAACATAAAAAAATGCAAGATATTCTTATTGAATCGTGTGATGATGGAACTCGATTCATACCCTGAACCAAATTTTTTGAATATAAAAAAGAAAATTCTTACTCTTACTATAGTATCATCCTAAAAATAGGAAAGACTCTTTGGATTCAGATCTAGTCATTACATTAGATTATATTGACAATTCCAAAAAAATGTTCATACTATCATGGTAGTATGATGGTATGCCCCTATCATCTAGTGGTTCAAGACATCTCTCTTTCAAGGAGGCAGCAGAGATTCGACTTTCGCTATGGGAATGGTACTACAAAAGGAAGTTGATCATGGATTAGACTATCGATAAGCCTAGAATTAAATCTTCCTGGGTCGATGCCTGAGCGGTTAATGGGGACAAACTGTAAATTTGTTGGTGATATGTCTACTCTAATTCAAATCCAGCTCGGCCCAAAAATTCATCGTCCCATGAGTATGATATAACATTCAGAAGTGTCCAATATGTAGACCAATACGTAGAAATAAAGAGAAAGAGTACATTTTTTTCTCTATCGATATGTTTTTCTCATCCATTTTGATCTTTCTAATGATCTAGATTGATGATCCTTAAGCATTAAGAATATGTATGCCATCATAAACCTCATCGGGATTATAGTTCAATCGGTCAGAGCACCACCCTATCAAGGCTAAAGTTGCAGGTTTGAGCCCTGTTAGTCCTAAACTAGGACCATTATCTCTCTATTTTATGTGAAAAGAAAAAGGAGATAGGCATCAAAATATAATTCCCTCCGATCTTTATTTCTTTTGCTTTTTAGCATAGACAAATATGGAAATTTCCATTTCTTCCCCCAGTGCCAATTGATTGGGGAGAGACATGAGTAGGTACAAGTGGTAGTATTAATATTAAATTAAGTATGGTAAGAGATACATGTTTAACTTTCTTTTTTGATTGTTCTGATCAATGAAATGTAATAGAATGCCAAAATTTTTAGTATAGTAGGAGTGTACATACACAAATTGTATTGATTTATTGTACGATAGAGAATGTACTTACCATAATTATCTCAGTAGAGTATTTTTTGGGTTAAATCACACTTTTTCTAGCTTAGCGCCGACTTTCTTTGTGTTTTCTCAATTACTAATTGGAAACAATCTATTTCATTCTCATTCCAATTTCCCATTGAATTTTTTGTCATGTACTTTTTTCTATAACCAACCACCTACTGTCTTTCTTACACTTTTACATACAATTACCATATAAAATATAAAATACCATATGACTGCTATTCTATGGGTTATACACATATCCCAAAGAATAAAAGTGAGATTGAAAAGGGTGAGTTAAAGTTAACTATAAAAGTTTAATATTCCAACAAATTTACTCAAAAAATAAATAAAAGGATCTTCTTCGGTCTTTTATTTTTTGAGTATCTTCCTTTTGGATTAAAGTTGGCATACATACATGAAAAAAATTCAATGGGATTTCCTTATTGGATTAGGAATCCCATTTTTTATTTTTATGGATAAAAATTTTCCTATGTTATGTTATACTATTCAATTCTTGACGATGAATCAATTTGATACATCAGATATTATTATTCATAATATTGATCCGATTCAGTATCATCAGGATTCAATTCATCCCAGTGAATTTACAGGAGTTACAATTTCTCATTTATGTGGGATTAAATCCTGCGTTATTGTGAAACAAAAAATAATAAGATTATGGAAGTCAATATTCTCGCATCTATTGCTACTGCACTATTTATTCTATTTCCTATTACTTTTTTACTTATCATCTATGTAAAAATAGTCAGTCAAAATGATTAATTTGACTGAAAGTTGAATTATTAGTTCTTATCAATGATTGAAGAAATGAAAGAAAGGGATTCAAACTCCAAGTCTTAAATGATTAAGGGTGGAATCAGAAATATCTGAGATACTATGTGAAATAGTATGGTAGAAAGAACTGAATATTATTCTAGTTCTTTCTACCATACTATCTTCTATTCTATAGTTGTTTGTATAGTATTTTTAGTTAAAGTTGTATTGTATACAGATATAGGCTTTATATAGATCCTAATTTATATACATCGCAGGATAATATATATCTCATATATTAGACGTACATCTATAAACTTGAATAGCCTTTTCTATTTTATTTTGTTTTCTTCAATAGATCAATTTGTATGGATTTTGATTAACCCAAACAAAATAATGGAAGCCTAACTCAACTCTTCTAATTCCTATCGAAAGAATCAAGAATAGTATGACTATATACTATAAAAAAAATGAAATGAAGGAAAAGGAATATTTTTTGGATTCCCATCTCAAGACAAGATGTCATCAATTGAACTATTAACAAATAATCCATGGAGTTCTATGGTAACTAACTTCTTCAGGGTTGGAAAAGGAGTAGAATGCAAGGAAACTCCTATTTTCTTATGTAGGACCTCTTTTGATAATCAAATCTCTAGCCGTTTCTACTAGCAAGTATATATAGTCATAATAGTAGAACAATTTTTTCTTAGAATAGTAAAAAACAATAAAGAAAGGAGGAAAACAAAAAAAAGGAAAAGCAATAGGGATTGCTTTTTCTGATTTAATGTCCATTATTATGTTAAGAACTAAGAACTTGTGCATCAAAATAGAATATTTAGGAAGAATTTTGTTGAAAAAAATTTCCTATTATGTGTATATTTGAGTCTTGAAATACAACTATGTTAATCATTCATTCTTTGATTGAATGATTATTATTCATTATTGTATTTTTTTTTACTGTAATTTGATATAATTTTGAAAGAGTTAAGGCTTTGGAAAATGATCAATTAAAGTAAAGAATTAATACAATTTGATTACCAAATGGAGTAATCAATTATACCCTAGAGCCCACTCCTTTGCCATACTACAAGTGAAAGGGAAAATGAAAAGACTACCATTAAAGCAACCCACGCAAGACTTACTATATCCATGTCAAATTATACCTCCTATCTCTATGAAGGAATTATTTTATTGATCAATAATTATAGTAAAATTAATGATGCATAGTCAAAACAAAAAAGGATAAGGATTCTGACTTAAGGCTATCTCTAAAGAATAAAATAAAAGGTGACATAGCCACCTTGTTTGAATATCTAAGCACTCAAAACTTCTAGTGAGTCTCGATATAAAGTATTTTTGGTCCTTTCCACAACACCTAAATTGATTTCCCATTAGATTATAGCCTATCCAATCTAATTCTAGATAGAGTCAATAAACGCTAATTATACTAAGGTAGTGTAAGATAATTATGAAGTTTTGGATAGTCTTTCGTATAATGCTTTCTTCAATCCTAGAAGAAAAAAAAGGGAAGTCCTTTAGTTTATAGGATCTCCGACCTATGACTTTAATAGTTCTAAATCCCCAAATTGACTCTCACTATTTATTTATTTGATTCAATTTTCTTTAGCAAAAAAATGGTGGAAGTTGTTTCATCTCTATTGATATTGGTTTGGGACATGTACAGAACCATCGAAAAAATTGACAGTCTTTTATAGATATAGAATTTACCTACATATCCTAAAAATCTAGTATCCCCAGTATCAACGGGTCCAGCTCTTTGTCCCTACTTTTGTGGGTCAAGAATTCATCGAATAATCAACAGGATATGAAATCTCAGGTCTTTTGTTGAGTTGATTAGGTGACACCCAGATTTGAACTTGGGATAAAGAATTTGCAGTCCCCCACCTTACCACTTGGCCATGCCAACAAATCTGATCAAAAATGGATAAAAGTATTATCCATATTCTATTACTAATAATTCTTTTGGAAATTATGAAATTACTAAGAACCTCCTTTTTATATTTTAGTTTGGATCTTGAATCCCATTATATCCCTAAATTAATCCATCCCTATATCTTTTTTATTGAATCCCATTTAGATTATTCTCTTCGATTGATTGTATCTTAAAACATACATCCTGCTTAAAAAAATTTCCTTTCTCTTTTTTCTCAATAGAAAAGAAAAGAGAAAAATGAATTTATGTTCACAGACTGCAAAATTCAGTACAAACTTGTTCCCTTAATGGCATAAGAAAATGGCATAAGAAAAGCAAAATTCCATAAGAAAAGCAAATCGATTTACGACTAATCAGTATAAATTAAATTATTTTGAATCATAGATTATTTTCCATTTCCATTATAACAATATATATGTGTTTATGTAAACCCCAGAATAGAAACTGTTACATAGATATTGATTGTATTGAGTGGGGTCTTCCTCTTATGCACATATCCTTGTAGAAAAGTAGAAAGTAGAAAACCGTTGTGCTTTTTCATTGGATATATTGAATAAAAAATAGGAATTATGATATAGTGTGACCTTCTCCATATTTAGGTTGTCAAAATAAAACTACAATAAAAGGATACAATATGAAGATTGCTAGATAACTATATCAGATCACCATACACCTACTAAATACTATTCTACTCCTGAATTGTATTCTATACATTTTACTATAAAAAAAGAATTCGCAAATTCTTTTTGAACATTAACCAATTATTCTATCCTTATCGCATTCATAATCATAAAAGGTGGAAGTGGATTTAAATTTAATTTAAATTCTGAATCCATTTATTTTTTTCTACCCAAATTGATCATAATATATCATACATAATAGGTAGAGATCCATTTTGATATTCTATACAAGACTCTAAAAGTGTCTGTAAGGCAAGTGGTAGGGTTTTTTTTCAGAAATATTTTATCAACTCATTTCTATTTGCACCTATCAAAAATATTCTTCATTCCTTCGTCTCCTCTCACTTGATACATATGAACAAAAAGACATGTATGGGGGTTGCCTAAAATTTTTTGTGATTCAGTAAACAGAATATACATTCAATCATTGCTAGATCGATTTGTATAGTTCGATGAAGAGTGGGAGATTTTTTGATAAAGAGGAAATTAAGATTAAAATGCTCCGGGATCGAAATGGGGAAATGTGTACAATGCCTGGATTTAATCAGATCCAATTTGAGGGATTTTGTAGGTTCATTAATTAGGGCTTGACGAAAGAACTTCATAAGTTTCCTAAAATTGAAGATAGAGATCAAGAAATCGAATTTAAATTGTTTGTGGAAACATATCAATTGGTAGAACCCTTGAAAAAGAAAGAGATGTTGTGTATGAATCACTCACATATTCTTCTGAATTATATGTACCCGTGGGATTAATTTGGAAAGTCAGTAGAGCTATGCAAGAACAAACCATTTTTATTGGAACCATTCCTTTAATGAATTTGCTGGGAACATCTATATTAAATGGAATATACAGAATTGTGATCAATCAAATATTGCAAAGTCCTGGTGTTTACTATCATTCAGAATTAAACCATAATGGAATTTTTGTTTATACTAGTACTATAATATCATATTGGGGAGGAAGATTGGAATTCAAAATTGATAGAAAAGTGAGGATATGGGCCCGTGTGAGTAGGAAACAAAAAATATCTATTCTAGTTCTATCATTGACTATGGGTTCAAATCTAAGAGAAATTCTAGATAATATTTGTTACCCTAAAATTTTCTTGTCTTTCCTGAATGATAAGGAAAAAAAAAAGATTGGGTCAAAACAAAGTGCTATTTTAGAGTTTTACCAACAATTTGCTTGTGTAGGTGGGGATCCGATATTTTCTGAGTCCTGATGTAAGGAATTACAAAAGAAATTTTTTCAACAAAGATATGAATTAGGAAGGACTGGTCGACAAAATGTGAACTGGAAACTAAATCTTGATATACCTTAGAACAATACATTTTTGTTATCACGAGATGTATTGGCTGCTGTGAATCATTTAATTGAAATGAAATTTGGAATGGGTACACTTGACGATATGAATCACTTGAAAAATAAATGTATTCATTCTATAGCAGATCTATCACAGGTTCAATTCGGATTGGCTCTTGTTCATTTAAAAAATGCAGTTCAAGGAACTATATGTGGATCAATCAGGCATAAATTGATTCCGACTCCCCAAAATTTGGTAACTTCAACTTCATTAAAAACTACTTATGAATCATTTTTCTGCTTACATCCTTTATCTCAAGTTTTGGATTGGACTAATCCATTGACCCAAGTTGTTCATGAGCGTAGGTTGAGTTTTGTAGGCCGTGGGGGGTTGACAAGGCAAACTGCTAGTTTTCGGATATGGGATATTCATCCTAGTCACTATGGATGTATTTGTCCAATTGATATGTCCAAAGGAATCAATGTTGGATTTATTTGATTCTTAGCTATTCATGTGAGGATTGGTCATTGGGGATCTATAGAGAGTCCTTTTTATGAAATATTTGAGAGACAAAAAAATGCACAGATGATTTATTTATCATCAAGTAGAGATGAATATTATATGGTAGCAGTAGGAAATTCTTTGTCCTTGAACCAAGGTATTCAAGAAGAACAAGTTGTTCCAACCTGATATTGTCAAGAATTTCTAACCATCTCATGGGAACAGATTCATCTTAGAAGCATTTCTCCCTTCAAATATTTTTCTACTGGATCTTCTCTCATTCCTTTTATTGAGCATAATGATGCAAATTGAGCTTTAATGACTTCTAATATGCAACGTCAAGCAGTTCCACTTTCTAGATCTAAGAAGTGCATTGTTGGAACTAGACTAGAAGGCCAAACAGCTCTAGATTCTAGGGTTTCAGCTATAGCCCAACGGGAGGGAAAGATTGGTTATACTGATACCCACAAGATTATTTTCTCAAGTAATGGGGACACTATGAGCATTCCATTAGTTATGTATCAATGTTCTAACAAAAATACTTGTATGCATCAAAAACCTCAGGTTGCGTGGGGTAAATGCATTAAAAAGGGACAAATTTTAGCAAATGGTGTGGCTACAGTTGGTGGGGAACTCTCTTTAGGAAAAAATGTATTAGTAGCTCATATGCCATGGGAAGGCTATAATTTTGAAGATGCAGTACTAATTAGTGAATGTATGGTATATGAAGATATTTATACTTCTTTTTATATTAATAAATATGAAATTCAGACTCATGTGACCAGTCAAGCCTTGAAAGAATCACTAAGGAAATACCACATTTAGAGGCTGATTTACTCCGCAATTTAGACAGAAATGGAATTGTGATGCTTGGATCGTGGATAGAAACAGGAGATATTTTAGTAGGTAAATTAATGTCTTAGGTAGTGAACAAATCATCGTATGCCCCCGAAGATAGATTATTGCGAGCCATACTTGGCATTCAGGTATCCACTACAAAAGAAATTTCTCTAAAACTACCTATAGGTGGAAGGGGTCGAGTTATTGATGTGAGATGGATTCGGAAAAAGGGTCATTCCAGTTATAATCCAAAGATGATTCATATATCTATTTTACAGAAATGTGAAATCAAAGTAGGTGATAAAGTAACTGGAAGACATGGGAATAAAGGTATCATTTCCAAGATTTTGCCTAGACAACATATGCCCTATTTGCAGGATGGAATTCCCATTGTCATGGCTTTCAACATAATAGGAGTACTTCACGAATGAATGTGGGACAGATATTTGAATGTTCGCTTGGGTTAGCGGGGGACCTCCTAAAGAGACATTATAGAATAGCACCTTTTGAAGAGAGATATGAGCAAGAGGCTTTGAGAAAACTAGTCTTTTCTGAATTATATTCAGCTAGTAAGCAAACAAAAAATCCATGGGTATTTGAACCTGAGTATCTGGGAAAAAGCAGAATATTTGATGGAAGAATAGGAGATCCTTTTGAATAACTTGTTCTAATAGGAAAACCCTATATCCTGAAATTAATCCATCAAGTTGATGACAAAATCCATGGACGTTCCGGCGGACATTACGTATTTGTTACACAACAACCCCTTAGAAGAAGGACCAAGCAAGGGGACAACGAGTAGGAGAAATGGAAGTTTGGGCTCTAGAGGGATTTGGTGTTGCTCATATTTTACAAGAGATTCTTACTTATAAATCTGATCATATCAGAGCTCGTCAAGAGGTATTTTGTACTATGATTATTGGAGGAACAATACCTAACCCTGAGGATGCTCCAAAATCTTTTTAATTGCTCGTTCGAGAATTACGATATTTGTCTCTAGAATTGAATCATTTCCTTGTATCTGAGAAGAACTTCTAGATTAATAGGAAGGATGCTTGATCTGACTGATTCCAAATTTCTATTCTATGATCGACTAGTTTAAACATCCACAACTTCGAATTGGACCAGTTTCTCCCCAACAAATAAAGGCTTGGGCCAACAAAATCCTACCTAATGGAGAGATGGTTGGGGAAGTGACAAAACCCTATACTTTTCATTACAAAACCAATAAACCTGAAAAAGATGGAATGTTTTGCAAAAGAATCTCTGGACCTATAAAAAGTAGAATTTGTGCTTGTGGAAATTATCAAGTGATCAAGGCTGAAAAAGAAGACTCGAAGTTCTATGAACAATGTGGGGTGGAGTTTGTTGATTCTTAGATACGAAGATATCAAATGGGATATATCAAACTCGCATGTGCAGCGACTCATGTGTGGTATTTGAAACATTTGCCTAGTTATATTGCAAATCTTTTAGATAAATCCCTTAAGGAATTAGATCTCCTAGTATATTGTGATGTGTGATTTGATAAAAATTTGCATTTTATAGATTCAACTGAGAAACTATCATCCCATTCAATCTGATTGGGATGTCCCTGCTCTGACATGTGTCTTGGAAGGACTAACATGAAGCTCAGAATGTTGTGTGTATTCAATACTTCCAAAAAAAGGGAATTAATCCATGGTCAATTCCCTAACAGATAAATAGGAGTGGAATTACTAATTTTACATCATGCAAAAAAAAGCTTTTCGTGGAATTAGCCATTCCATTTCTTTTAGAAAGAGATTCTGTTCAAGCAAGTAACTATGGCATGGTTACAGAAGTTTATCTATTGCATATACTCTTCAAGGGACTTAAGGGCATAAGAACCATCGAGGTGAGTAGGGACCTAAAAGATCGAATGGGATGATATATAGACAAGTAAATCCCTTATGAGTCCCAAAGTATTAACTTTAAAAGTTTAAGTGGATTTAGCATTTGAAGGGAAGTAGACTAGTCAATAGTTTCACATTTCCCTTTTTGCCATAAATGAATTGTAAATTGAATTTAAGTAATTCAGAAAGTCAAAAAAAGAATGAATTAATGAAAGATTAGTCTTCACTAGGAACTTGAGTAAGGAGTAGCCTTTAGCCTTTATAGGGTTTTATTGAACAAAATTTCACCCCTCTTTCTTTTTCTTTATTTGCTATAACTACTTGAGCCAGATGAGAGGAAACCTTCACGTCTAAATTTTAAGGGGGGAATCCTATCCTATAGAAACCTATCTTAATTTTTCTTTTGCTAGGCCCATATCTAAAAAACAAACTTTCTTCCGGTTATGAGGTTCATTCCAATATGAAATCCAATCCTAGAAATATAGCATTCCACTTTTTTTTACTACCCAAAGCTTTGACACATTTCAAAATCGAGAAATCGCAACGGGAGCAAGTGCTATCAAAGAACAATTAGCATATTTGGATTAGCAAATTATTATAAATAATTCATTTGTAGAATGGAAGGAATTAGGAGATGAGGAGGCAATTGGAATTGAAAATAAATGGGAAGATAGAAAATTTTGAAGAAGAAAGGATTTTTTGGTTAAATACATGGAATTAGTTAAACATTTTATTCAAACAAATGTAGAACCAAAACGGATGAATTTGCGCCTATTACCAGTTCTTCCTCCCAAGTTGAGAGCAATCATTCAAATAGATGGATGTAAACTAATGAGTTCGGATATTAATGAACTCTATAGAAGAGTTATCTATCGGAACAATACTCATACCGATCTATTAGCAGCAAGTAGATCTACGCCAGGTGAATTAATAATGTGTCAAGAGAAATTGGTACAAGAAGTAATAGATACACTTCTTGATAATGGGATCCATGGACAACCGATGAAAGATGGTCATAATAAAGTTTACAAGTCATTTTTTGATGTAATTGAAGGCAAAGAGGGAAGGGTTTGTGAGACTCTGCTTAGCAAATGGGTCGATTATTCAGGGCATTCTGTCATTGTTGTGGGTCCTTCGCTTTCATTATATCAATGTGGATTACCTTGCGAAATAGTAATAGAGCTTTTCCAAACATTTGTAATTCATGATTTAATCATACAACATGTTGCTTCTAACATAGGGCTTGCTAAAAGTTAAATTCGGGTAAAAGAACCCATTGTATGGGAAATACTTCAAGAAGTTATGCGGGGACATCCCATATTGTTGAATAGAGCACCGACCTTGCATAGATTGGGTATACAGGTCTTCCAACACATTTTAGTGGAGGAGCGTGCTATTTGTTTACACCCATTAGTTTGTAGAGGCTTCAATGCAGGCTTTGATGGGGATCAAATGGCTATTCATGTACCTTTATCTTTGGAAGCTCAAGTGGAGGCTCGTTTACTTATGTTTTCTCATATGAATCTCTTATCTCCAGGTATTGGAGATCCCATTTTCATACCAACTCAAGATATGCTTATTGGACTCTATGTATTAACGATTGGGAATCATCAAGGTATTTGTGGAAATAGGTATAATACATATAATTGTAGAAATTCTCAAAACAAAATAGTTAACAAAAATAAGAATAAGTATAAGTATATGAAAGTGACATATTGTTGTAGTTCCTATGATGCACTTGGACCTTATCAGCAAAAATGAATCAATTTAGATAGTCCTTTGTGGCTCCAGTGGAGACTAGATCAACGTGTCATTGGCTAAAGCGAAGTTCCTATCGAAATTCAATATGAATCTTTGGGTACTTAGAAAGAGATTTATAGGAACTATCTAATTGTAAGAAGTGTAAAAAATGAAATTTATTGTATATACATTCGAACCACCATTGGTCATATTTCTTTTTATCGAGAAATGAAAGAAGCTGTACAGGGGTTTTCTCGGGCCTACTCATACGCTATCTTAACTAAGAAATTAGATTAGTTGATATCCGTTTCTGGGAATTCAGTTCTCTCCAGCTTTGCTGGTATCAGAATTCCCGAATTTCTACGTGAATTAAGATTAAGGGAAGTTTTCAAATCATTGACTCAGGTCCATTGTGGAATCCTATTAAGCATTATATGGGGGTATTTATGACAGAATGGGCTGATATGGTCTTTCACAATAAAGTGATAGATGGAACTGGTATGAAACAACTTATTAACAGATTAATAGATCATTTTGGAATGGCATATACATCACATTTCCTAGATCAATCGAAGACTCTGGGTTTTCAGCAAGCCACTGCTATGTCTATTTCATTAGGAATTGATGATCTTTTAACAATACTTTCTAAGGAATGGTTAGTCCAAGACACTAAACAACAAAGTTTTCTTTTGGAAAAATACTATCATTATGCAAATGTACACACGGTAGAAAAATTATGTCAATCCATTGAGATATGGTATGCTACAAGTGAATATTTGAGACAAGAAATGAATCCTAATTTTCGGATGACTGATCCTTCTAATCTAGTCCATTTAATATCCTTTTTAGGAGCTCGACCAAATGTATCTCAGGTACACCAATTGGTGGGTATGAGAGGATTAATGTCAGATCCTCAAGGACAAATGATTGATTTACCCATTCAAAGCAATCAATGCAAGGGACTTTCTTTGACGGAATATATAATTTCTTGCTATAGAGCCTGCAAAGGCATTGTAGATACTATTGTGTGAACATCAGATGCTGGATACCTCACACGTAGACTTGTTGAAGTAGTTCAACACATTATTGTACGTAGAATAGATTGTGGTACTATCTGAAGTATTTTTGTGAGTCCTCGAAAAGGGAGGATGAGGAAAAAAATTTTGTCCAAACACTAATTGGTCGTGTATTAGCAGACGATATATATATGGGTCCATGATGCATTGCTGTTCAAAATCAAGAGGTTGGGATTGGACTTGTCAATCACTTGATAATTTTTTGAGCATGACTGATATATATTCGAACCCCTTTTACTTGTAAAAGTACATCTTGGATCTGTCAATTATGTTAGGATCGGAGTCCTGCTCATGGCGATCTAGTTGAATTGGGAGAAGCCATAGGTATTATTGCAGGTCAATCAATTGGGGAACCATGGACTCAACTAACATTAAGAACTTTTCATACCGATGGAGTATTTACAGGCAGTACTGCTGAACATGTGCAAGTTCCTTCTAGTGGAAAAATCAAATTCAATGAGGATTTGGTTCATCCCACACGTACCCATCATGGATGCTTTTTTATGTTCTATAGATGTGTATGTAACTATTGAGGGTTGGGATATTATACATAATGTGAATATTCCACCAAAAGGTTTGATTTTAGTTCAAAATGGTCAATATGTGGAATCAGAACAAGTGATTGCTGAGATTCGTGCTGTGGCATCCACTTTTCATTTTAAAGAGAGGGTCCAAAAACATATTTATTCTGAATTAGAGGGAGAAATGCACTGGAGTACCCATGTCTACCATAGTACCATGCACCTAAATACCCATATGGTAATGTTCATTTATTACCAAAAACAAGTCATTTATGGATAGTAGCAGGAGGTCTATGTAGATCCAGTATAGTGTCTTTTTCACTACACAAGGATCAAGATCAAATGAATTTTCATTCTTTTTCTACCAAAGAAAAATATTTTTTTGATCTCTCAATAACTAATTATCGAGCAAGGCATAAATTGTTGGATACTTCTGGTAAAGAAATGAAAGAAATTCTTGAACATTCAATACCCTATCGAATCATATCCAAGGGTCATTGGAATTCCATATATCTTTTTATTCTTCAAGAGAATTCAGATTTCTTGGTGAACAGATGAAGAAATAGATTCATCATCCCATTACAACATGATCAAGACCGAGAGAAAGAACTAATACCCTATTTTGGTATTTTGATTGAAAAAGCGATAAATGGTATTTTGCATAGAAATAGTATTCTTGCTTATTTCGATGATTCAATATATAGAAGAAGTAGTTCGGGAGTTACTAAATATGGGACTGTAGAGGTAGATTCAATTGTAAGAAAATAGGATTTGATTGAGTATCGAGGAACCAAAGAATTTAGTCTGAAATACAAAATACAAATCAAAATAGATCAGTTTTTTTCATTCCTGAAAAAGTGCATATCTTACATGGATCTTCGTCGATAATGGTCCAGAACAAAAGTCTCATTGGAGTAGATACATGACTCACCTTAAATACAAGAAGTCAAGTTGGTGGATTAGTACGGGTGGAGAGAAAAAAAAAGTTTTGGACTGAAAATATTTTCTGGAAATATCCATTTTTATGGAGAGACAGATAAGATATCTAGGCACAGTGCCATTTTGATACCACACAGAAGGGGAAAGAAAAATTTTAAGGAATCCAAAAAAAAGAGGAAATTTTGGATCTATGTTCAACGAATCACACCTACTAAGAAAAAGTATTTTGTTTCAGTTCGGCCTATAGTCACATATGAAATAGCTGATGGGATAAATTTGGCAACACTTTTCCCTCAAGACCTCTTAGAGGAAAAGAATAATGTCCAATGTAGGGTTGTAAATTATATCCTTTATGGAAATGGCAAGTCAATTGGGAGAATTTCTCACACAAGTATTCAATTAGCTAGGACTTGCTTAGTATTAAATTGGGACCAAGAACAAAATAGTTCCATAGAAGAGGTTTATGCTTCCTTTGTTGAGGTAAGGGCAAATGATCTGATTCACAATTTCATAAGAATTGACTTAATGAAGTCCACTATTTTGTTTACTAGAAAAAGGAATGATACGGCAGGTTTGAGGTTGATTCCTGATAATGGATTAAATTGCACCAATATCAATCCTTTTTCTTCCAAGTCGAAGATTCAATTACTTACCCAACATCAAGGAACTATCGGTATGGGTATGTTGTTGAATTGAAATAAGGAATGTCAATCTTTGCTAATTTTTTCATCATCCAATTTTTCTCAAATTGGTCCATTTAACGGTTCAAAATATAGCAATGTAACAAAAAAATTGGATGCCATAATTCCAATTATGGATTTTCTAGGTTCCTTAGGTACTATTGTACCTAAAATAGTGAATTTTTATTCATCTTACCATTTAATAACTCATAATCAGATTTTGTTAAAGAAATTTTTGCTACTTGAGAATTTTCATTTTAAACAGCCTTTCCAAGTACTTGAAGTACTTCAAAACTATTTAATAGATGAAAATAGGAGGATTTATAGTCTCGATCCATGCTGTAACATCCTCTTGAATCCATTCCCTTTGAATTGGTGCTTTCTTGAGCACAATTATTATGAAGAGATATCTACAATAATTAGCCTTGGACAATTTTTTGTGAAAATGTATGTCTATTCAAATACGGACCAAACATAACAAAATTTGGTCAAATTCTAATTGTTCACATTGATTCCTTAGTTATAAGATCATCTAAGGCCTATTTGGCCATTCTAGGAGCAACTATTCATGGAAATTATAGGAAAATCCTTTATGAAGGAGATACATTAGTTACATTTAACTATGAAAAATTGAGATCTGGTGGCATAACGCAGGGTCTTCCAAAAGTGGAACAAGTCTTAGAAGTGCATTCAGTTGATTCCATATCAATGAACTTGGAAAAGAGAGTTGGGAGTTGGAACAAATGTATACCAAGAATTCTCAAAAGACCTTGGGGATTCTTGATTGGGGCTGAGCTAACCATAGCTCAGTCATATCTCTTTGGTTAATAGGATTCAAAAGGTTTATCGATCCTAGGGGGTACAGAACCATAATAGACATATAGAAATTATTGTATGTCAAGTAACAACAAAAGCGTTGGTTTCAAAAGATGGAATGTCTAATGTTTTTTCACCTGGAGAATTCATCAGATTATTGGGAGTGGAATGTGCAGGACGTGCTTTGGATGAAGCAATTTGTTATCGAGCAATCTTATTGGGAATAATGAAGGCATCTCTGAATACCCAAAGTTTCATATCCAAAGAAAGTTTTCAAGTAACAGCTCGGGTTTTAGCAAAAGCTTTTCTATGAAATCATATTGATTGGTTGAAAGGCCTGAAAGAGAACGTTGTTCTGGGGGGATTATACCTGTTGGTACCGGATTTAAAAAATTAGTGCACCGTTCAAGACAAGACAAAAATATTCATTTGGAAATCAAAAATAATAATCTATTCTCATTAGAAATGAGAGATTTTTTGTTACACCACAAAGAATTATTTTGTTCTTGCCTCCCAAACAATTTACATGAGACATTAGAATAATCATTTATAGGATTTAATGATTCCTAAAAGGAGATTCTTTTTTTCTCCTTTAATTTATCTTTGGTCTATTGATTTGGTAATAAAAAAAATAAGTAATTAAAAGAAATTAATGGTTCGGACAGCATATTGTATTGATAGTTAATCCTCGGTATAAGGTTCCCTTGGAATAATTATTATTATTTCTTTTTTCAGGGTATCTCGTCTCTTTGTAAAAAATAAAAAATAAAGAGGGAATTGGGGGAAAATGCTAAGAAGATATTGGAACATCAATTTGCCAGAGATGATGGAATTGGGGGTTCATTTTGGTCATGGTACTAGGAAATGGAATCCTAGAATGGCCCCTTATATCTCTGCAAAGCATAAAGGTATTCATATTACAAATCTTACTAGAACTACTCATTTTTTATCAAAAGCCTATGATTTAGTTTTTAATGCAGCAAATAGAGGAAAAAGCTTTTTAATCATTGGTACCAAAAATAAAGCAGTGGATTCAGTAGCATTGGCTACAATAAGGGCTCGATGGCATTATGTGAATAAAAAATGGCTCAGTGGTATGTTAACAAATTGGTCTATGATGAAAACAAGACTTCATAAGTTCAGAGACTTAAGAGCAGACCAAAAGATGGGCAAACTCAATCGTCTCCCAAAAATAAAAAGAGATGCAATGATGTTGAAGAGAAAATTAGTTACCTTGCAAACATATGTAGGTGGTATCAAGTATATGACGGGGTTGCCCGATATTGTAATCATCCTTGATCAGCAAGAAGATTATATGGCTCTTCAAGAATGTGTCATTTTAGGTATTCTGACAATTTGTTTAATCAATACAAATAGTAACCCGGATCTCACAGATATTTCGATCCCAGCCAATGATGACGCTATAGCTTCAATCCGATTAATTCTCAACAAATTAGTATCCGCAATTTGTGAGGGTCATTCTAGCTATATAGGAAATCCTTGATTATTATTCAAAATAAAATAATGGTTAATTATTAATTATTTGATTTGGGAATTCCATAGATTTATTGGATCGATTACGATTACTTGAATTTTTCAAAAGAGATAAATAAGTAAAGTACTGGGGATATTGATCATATGTGATTGATTGTAAATAGAAATATATGGATTAAAATGGGTGAAATCAGAAAGAGATGGTTGAATCAAAATAATTCCTTTTTTTTAAGTTTGATTTCTGTTAGAGGACAATATGAATGTTATAGCATGTTCCATTAAAACACTTAAAGGGTTTTATGATATATCGGGTGTAGAAATAGGCCAACATTTCTATTAGCAAATAAGGGGTTTGCAAATCCATGCCCAAGTACTTATCACTTCTTGGGTCGTTATTGCTATCTTATTATGTTCAGTCATCATAGCTGTTCGGAATCCACAAACCATTCCAACCGACGGTCAGAATTTCTTCGAATATATCCTTGAATTTATTCAAGACTTGAGCAAAACCCAAATCATAGAAGAATATGGTCCTTGGGTTCCCTTTATTGGAACTATATTCCTATTTTTTTTTGTTTGTAACTGGTTAGGTGCTCTTTTACCTTGGAAAGTCATATAGTTACCTCATGGGGAGTTAGCTGCCCCCACGAATGATATAAATACTACTGTTGCTTTAGCTTTACCCACGTCAATGGCATATTTTTATGCAGGTCTTACAAAAAAGGGTTGGGTTATTTCAGAAAATACATTCAATCAACCCCAATCCTTTTACCAATAAATATCCTAGAAGATCTCACAAAATCTTTATCTCTTAGTTTTCGACTTTTCGGGAATATATTGGCTAATGAATTAGTAGTTGTTGTTCTTGTTTCTTTAGAACCTTTATTAATTCCTATACCCATCGTGTTTCTTGGATTATTCACAAGTGGTATTCAAGCTCTTATTTTTGCATGGTTAACTAGTCTTCAAATAAAGTAGTCTTTTTTTTAGCTTATTTCAATTCATGTATGGTTCAAGAGAATTCACTCAGTTGGGGAACATAATAGTATATATGACCCATAATCGTGGTAGGTCAAGTTATGTTATAGAAGAAATAAAGGTATATTTGATATTAGATATTCATTATATTATAGGGGATTATTCCTATATATTATTTATCTCTATATAATATATTTTATATACAATTTACAGTCCCCTCTATTTATATAGGGATGTATTCCAATACGATTTTATTCTCTTTCATCTCTAACTATGCGTAGATTGAATGAAAAAATAGATGAATTGGGGAATGGAATAGAGTAGAAAATGAAGAAATGATGAAAGAATGGTTGCAAAGAAAGAAGTGCAATAACTAGAGCTATATGCATCATATGAATTTACAAAAAAAAATATCGCGGGTAGAAACTAAAAAAAAAACAAAATATGGAAATAGTTTTGATAATTCAGTTGATTCAGTAATATTTTTATTGCAATTCAGAATTTTTAGTTACTTTGACTCGACGATGGATCTTAGTGAAAAAAGTAATAATTCATTGGTTGATTGTATTATTAACCATTTCTTCTTTTCTTTTGGTGCGAGGAACTTACCATGAATCCATTGATTTCTGTCACTTCCATTATTGTTGCTAGATTGGTTGTAGGCCTTGCTTCTATTGGACCTGGAGTTGGTCAAGGTACTGTTGCAGGCCAAGCCATAGAAGGTATTGCGAGGCAACCAGAAGCAGAGGGTAAAATACGAGGTACTTTATTGCTTAGTCTAGCTTTTATGGAAGCTTTAACAATTTATGGACTAGTCGTGGCATTGACACTTTTATTTGTGAATCCTTTTATTTAATGTAATCCTAGAAATGGGAAAAAGTACCTTTTTCATTAATTTCATTAACTCAAACTTGCCCTTTGTTTCATCAAATTATAGCAAGACTTTACCCACCGAATAGAAAATTATTTCTAGAATTTTCTATTATTCTTGAGACAATACCCCTACCCTAGGTAGGACTGATTTGAAGATGGGGAATTCACAGATCTATTCACTTTCTTTCTCCTCATCCTTAGTACAAAAACTTTCACTTTTAGAGAGTCTTTCAACAAAGAACAAAGGAGATATTTCAGAATTGACATGAAACCTAAGACAATAATACTACTTTATTTGAAATTGGAAATTTCACTAGAAAATAAGAAAAAAATAATGAAAATGGAAAATAGAAAAAATAAAGAAAAAAATAAAGAAATCAATTCAAAAAATAAGACAAGTGAGATGATAGAAAAAAAATTCTTGTTCTTTCTTAGTCCTATCTATATTATATGAAGCATATGAAAAATATAACCTATTCTTTTGGGTCATTTGAACACTGGCCATTCGCCAAAAGTTTCTAGTTTAATACCAATATTTTAGCAACAAATCTAAGTAGAGTGCTTGATGTATTGATTTTTTTTGGAAAGGGAGTGTGTGCGAGTTGTTTATTTCGAAAATAGGTTGGATCCAACCGGTAGTACTTTAATATAATATATTTCTATTTCTTATTTTTTATTGTATTTATAAATATAATAAAAAATAAGAAAGAAAGGTGGACAATCTCGATGAATTACTCATGAATAAATTCTATTCAGAAATTATATAATATAATATATGTAAGAACCATAGCATTTCGTGATTCATTGGTAAATCAACTTTGATTTTCTATCAACCAATAATGTGAGACCATTAACATGGTTAAAGCCAAACTGTTTGAAGTCCAGGCATAACATGGATATTCTTTCTACCACTATCTTAGTGTTAGTACTGAAATGATTTTCATTTTAAAATGAATAGTTAGTAATTTATCTGATATAAGACACTCACATTGATAAAATGATTTCAACTATTTACTAGTTACTATAAAAAAATGTATTCCAAAAAAAAAGGCACCGTGCCTTTTTTTATCCAATGTTGAATCGATGATCTATGTATAAAAAAATGAAGAATTTTTTGGCTTTGCAAAAACGCATAAACAAATTTAAATTATAGTAAAAATAAAAAATTTCAATTTAAAATAACAAATAATATTTATTTTAAATATATTAAAAAGAAATATCTATTATAGATATATCTTTGTATTTTATATATATTTGTATTTTAAATTTAATAAAGAAAAAATTAAATAAAGAAACAACTTTGCTGAAATTATAGGTTTTTGTTTGGTCAGAAGAGTTCTTTTACTAGAATAGAACATTCTGGTCTTGTATCAGTTTCGATGAAGAAAAGATGGGGCAAGCTCATTACATTAAATGATATGGAAATGTCTATATGTCCATAAAATAAATAATTGAGTGTAAGAGCCAAATGAACCGAAAGATTCATGTTTGGTTTAGGAAGAGATCATGGAAGTAAAATTATATTATATAGTAAGATAATTTACTTCCATTAAATGATTTATTAGATAATCGAAAATAGAGGATCTCGAGTACTATTCAAAATTTAGAAGAATTGTGTAAAGGGGCCATTGAGCAGCTTGAAAAAGCCCAAAATCGCTTATGGAAAGTGGAAATGGAAGCAGATGAGTATTGCATTAATGGATACTCTCAGATAGAATGAGAAAAAGTAAATTTGATTAATGCTACTTGTGATAGTTTGGAACAATTAGAAAATTACAAAAAGGAAACCCTTCTTTTTGAACTACAAAGGGCAATTAATCAGGTACGACAATGAGTTTTCCAGCAAGCCTTATATGGATCTCTAGGAACTCTGAATAGTTGTTTGAATAGTGATTTACATTTTTGTATCATCAGTGCTAATATTCATATCCTCGCAGCAATGGAAGAAATAACCGATTAATCTTTCTACTTTTGCTTTAGTTGAAACTTTAGGTATTTTTTTTTGCTTCCGAAAAAGAATAAAGAGACCCTAATGGTAATCCTTCAAGCCGATGAAATTAGTAATATTATCCATGAACATATCAAACAATATAATAAATAAGTAAAGATTGTGAATACTGGTATCGTACTTCAAGTAGTTAACGGTATTGCTCGTATTCATGGTCTTGATGAAGTCATGGCAGGCAAATTAGTAGAATTTGAAGAAGGTACAATATGCATTGCTTTGAATTTGGAATCCAATAATGTTGGAATTGTATTAATGGGCGATGGTTTGATGATACAAGAGGGAAGTTTTGTAAAAGCAACAGGAAAAATTGCCTAGATACCTATCAGTGAGGCTTATTTTGGGTAGTGTTATAAATGCTCTGGCTAAACCTATTGATTGGAGGGGGGAACTTTCAGCTTTCGAATCTTGCTTACTTGAATCTCCTACCCCAGGTATTATTTCACGATGCTTCGTATATGAGCCTCTTCAAACGGGATTTATTGCTATTGATTCCATGATCCCTATAGGACGTGGTCAACGAGAATTAATTTGGGGGACAGGCAGATCGGCAAAATGGTAGTAGCCACAGATACTATTCTCAACCAAAAGGGGCAAAATGTAATATGTGTTTATGTAGCTATTGTCAAAAAGCATCTTCTGTGGCTCAGGTAGTGACAACCTTTCAGGAGCGAGGGGCAATGGAATACACTATTGTGGTAGCCAAAACAGCAAATTCACCTACTACATTACAATATCTCGTACCTTATACAGGAGCGTCTCTAGCTGAATATTTTATGCATCATGAACAATATACTTTAATAATTTATGATGATCTCTCCAAACAAGTACAAGCTTATCACCAAATGTCTCTTCTATTAAGAAGACCTCCTGGTTGTGAAGCTTATCCAGGAGATGTTTTTTATTTGCATTCACAACTTTTGGAAAGAGCTACTAAATCAAGTTCTCATTTAGGTGAAGGAAGTATGACTGCTTTACCAGTAGTTGAGACTCAATCTGGGGACATTTCAGCTTATATCCCCACTAATATAATTTCCATTACAGATGGACAAATATTTTTATCCGCCGATCTATTCAATGCTGGAATCCGACCTGCTATTAATGTGGGTATTCTGTTTCCAAAGTGGGATCTGCGGCTCAAATTAAAGTTATGAAACAAGTAGCCGGCAAATCAAAATTGGAACTAGCTCAATTCATAGAATTAGAAGCCTTTGCACAATTCGCTTCTGATCTCGATAAAGCTACTCAGAATCAATTGGCAAGAGGTCAACATTACGTGAGTTGCTCAAACAATCTCAATCAGATCCTCTCACGGTAGAAGAACAAATAGCTACTATTTATACTGGGGCGAATGGATATCTTGATCCGTTAGAAATTGGGCAGGTAAAGAAATTTCTTGTTCAGTTACATACTTACTTAAAAAAGAATAAACCTAAATTCTAAGAAATTATATCTTCTACCAAGACATTCACTGAAGAAGCAGAAATCCTTTTGAAGGGAACTGTTCAAGAACAGATTGAGTTCTTTCTACTTCAAGAACAAACATAAATTTCTCATTCTTATTCTTAGTCTTAGTACAAGACTAATTGTTGAGAAATATATATATATATATGATCCGAATCATTAGAAAAGAAATGGGTTTCTTGACATGGCCATTAAAAAAAAGAATAGTTGAAAAAAAGAAATCACATCCAATAGGATTTGAACCTATACCAAAGGTTTAGAAGACCTCTGTCCTATCCATTAGACAATGGATGCTTTTTCATTCCCATTTTCTTCTTTCGCAGTCTTCACTTTTTGTTCGGATAAAATCTAATTACACATAAATAAATGATTTTTATTCCCTAAAAACAAAAAGGATGCATATTCCATTTTATGATGTATGTATATGTATAAGAAATATGGAGCGGGTAGTGGGAATCGAACCCGCATCATTAGCTTGGAAGGCTAGGAATTATAGTCGATGTTGGTTGATCATTTTTAACATCTCTAATTCAAAACCAAACATGAAATTTTGGTTTCATTCAGCTCCTTTATGGAAAATCAATGTATTTCCAGATCTAAGATCTTAAATGAAAAACAAAAATAAAAAAGTTTCAATGTATGAAGGAAGTCCTAATAAAATTAGATCCATAACATCTATGTCAGCTTGTCTGTCTGAATGCATCCAAGAATACTCGCTTTCTAGATGATCCCTCTAGATCTAGAGTAGGGAGATTATACCAAATCTGTCTAGTCTAGTTACTTCGTTCCCTATTTCTACTCGCGGGATCCTGGGGAAAATAATTTTGTTTTTCCACCGAGCTGAAACAATATGCCGATGATTCTAGTAAACCAAAACCCTCGTTCTCTGGCTAATTAGCTTCCATTTTACTTTTACAACAAAAAAATGGAAGATCTAGTTACGATTGGAAATAAACTTTTGGATCTTTATCCATAGATCTTTTATTCATACTTATATTCATACTTATTCAATTGGAAGAGTTGATCCAATTCAAAATAAAAACAATTATGCTTCGCAAGTCCATAATCCATTTTTTTTTATGGAATTTTGGATACAAATCATGAGAATGTATATATTTCCTCAAATATGCCATTGAGAGGTAAAGGATTAAACCTTTTAAATTTTCAAAATAAAATTTTGTAGTTTTTTATTTTGAATAAAAATACTGAAAGACGCTTTAACTATTTAAGGGGTTAATAGAACAATCTCACTTTTACCACTAAACTATACTCGCTGCCATATATATATTATGATATATAAATAACAATTTGTCGAAGAGAAAACAAAAAAAAGTGAGATGCAATCAAAACAAAATTGCATCAAAATCTTGAAAATTCTAGTGTTTACACGTACGCTGACTGGGGATTTGAAAAATAGCCGGTGATAGCATAATGCTTATATAAATACCAGAAAGAAGGGGTTATACTTTTTCCTTGATAGTAAGTCATTATTGGACTGGCAGCCCTCGCTCGAAGAAGTCATTAAAGCCGGACCATAAAAATGATGAATTCTGCATATATGGTTCCTTTTTTTTTTTTGCATCTCAACTATTAGATCTTATGAATTCGGTTAAATTGGATCTAAAATTTATTTTAAATTTAAATAAATAAAATAAGGTTTGGCTTTTTCTGGGGGGGGTCAATTAATTATATTTCTATTCAAAATATGTGTGTTTTGGGATATTGTTATATATATTAACATTTATATATATTAGAATTTAAAATTTTGAGATATTATGTTAATATTATTGAGATATTGTTTAATTATATAAACAACATATAATTAATATGTTTTATGTTTTTGTTTATATAACTAAAATGAAATTTTTTTATATAAATTAAATGAAATTAATTGATCTATGAATGATTGATTGAATTAAAAGAAGTACTAGCTCGACCAGTATTTAACCGGGCTGGTGGAATACACTTTCGTACCCCTTCAAAGAAGTAAGGTATTCTTTCTATGGGGATGGGAATATCTGTTTCAAATCATTATTGAAATTTAGTTGCTTGTGGATATTGTATATTTTTTTCTATATTATAGAATCCTTAAATCCTTAAAACTAGAGTTTTTATCAACTTTTGCTTCACATATCACATAAAAAATTTGCAGTTTTGATTTGAATTGGGAGCGATGGCTAAGTGGACTAAAGTGGCAGATTGCTCATCTATTGTACGAGTTATTCGTATCGAGGGTTCAAATCCCTCTCTCCCTGCTCCTTCTTTCTGATCTCTTGAGAGTTTCGAATTCCAAAAAATCTCGATCCTTTGATTTATTTTTTCATTTCTCATGCCCAAGATTATGCCCTCGATCATTAGATAAGAATCCAAATACAAAGAGGGAAACAAAGAATATCACCACTGTGTAAACGAAGAGTTTGAGAGTAAGAATTACACAATCTCCAAAATAAGATCATTTTTTTTGAAAGGGGAATAGATTAGTTAATTTTTTAGTAATAAAATAATAAAAAATATAAGGCATATCAGATCCTATCCATTTTTCAAATTTTTTTTTTTGAATGAATCAAGAATTTAGAATTTAGGAGAGTATTAAAGATTTTATCTAAAACTTACAGTAGTTATGCCAAACAAAGGCATAACGTCTACGATTGGGTTGAAAAGGGCATAAGCCTTGGGTAATTTGGCAAATAAAAACTACTGGAATAAGAGATAGCATTAAGATAGATACAAATTAAACTAAAGATATTAAGCATAATAAACATTTTGTTCTTGCAAATGATATCATTTGATATTTGATTTTGATTGAGTTATTTTTGAAATTTTAAGAAATGAAATAAAAAAAAGCAGATCAAGTAATTCCTTTTTTCTTCCAACTCTTCCAAATTAAAAATCTTTCTCCCGTTCCAAAACAAAAGAGAATAAAGAATAATAAGTAATTCTACTTTCCTACAATATATTAATTAAATTATACGTAATGATCAATGAATCTTTTTATTCTATATCATATGTGTTGAATCCTAGTAATGATGTCTATCCTACATATTTGGGTTGGAATTGACTATTAACTAATATAATTACATTATTAGTGTTTAGTAGTGTTGAACAAAAATCAAAATGGGGCGTGGCCAAGCGGTAAGGCAGCGGGTTTTGGTCCCGTTACTTGGAGGTTTGAATCCTTCCACACCAGATCAGATTGTTCTTGACTTCTAAGAAAAATTCTCAGAATGATATTTTTTTCTTCTATTTGGTTTCTCACAAACATAATCAAGTCTTAAATGCAGATGAAAAAAAATATATTATATGCTCGTATTACTCATATTTATATTGAATTTGATTGAAATTGAAGATAACTATTTAAGTTTAAGTTAATTACATAGAGAAGCCCCTATATTTAGTATTTAGGAAATGTAAATTATCACGCGATGCGTTCTGAGTCAAAATGTGAAAGAAAGATCTCTCTTTGTCCTTTGCAAACTAAAATCCTCCCAAATTAAATAAATGGGGTATACTAATTCCACATTAAATTTATTTTTGTGGAGATTAAAGAGTAAGGAGTTTTTGGTACTAATTTTCTCGCCGGTCTTAAGCTTAAAGTTTATAAATCTGGGATAGAAAAATTAAAAATCAGAAAATGGGAAATTATATTTGGACTTATTCAAATGAATAATTGTAGATCAATGTAGTGTATTGACTAGTAGGGCATTTATATATTTATAAATTCCATTTACTTTATGTAAATGGAATATGGAATTGGTGATGGAGTTGATGAGAAGATTCGGGAATCCAAAGTAAATGCATAAAATAAATGAACAAGGCCAGTGATATGATATTATACATTGTTATTATATTTATTTTTCTATTTCAATATTCAGTAACAACAGCCAAGAGCCCTTTTTCTCTGTTAAATAAAAAGTATCTGCGATTCCTTAAACATTTATGAGTACCTTTGGTAACAATGGTTTGTTGCATATGCTATATATTTGACTCCTTCCCCTATAAAGAAACTAAAAAGATCAATTCCATTTGTAATTCCTCAATTATACGTCTATCAAAAACTTGAGTTAATTTTGCCACTTCTTTTGGTTTGAGTTAATTGAGTTAATTCCTTCGTTTGTTTTGTTTGGTTAGTAACTACAAATACTAATTCTAACCACTTGGTGTTGAGAATTATTGTTTAATTTAAACTCAAAATAGATTTTGGTGATGAATTTGAATATTTGAACTACTTTTTTCTTTTCACCTAAAAAAAAATAGGATAGGATTAGTCCAATAAGTTTATCTACATTAATCCATAATACATGAAGATAAAATTTAAATTAGGAACGTATCATATACAAGATACAAAAATAAAATAGAGTAACCTTTTTCCTGAACCATTCAGTAAGGTCATGAAATATCTTTATCTCTTATTTTATACATTATCCATAATGGATTTACTTGGACCAATACATGGTATTCTTGTAAAATTTCTGGGATAAGTTCTTATATTAGGGGGTTTGGGAGTGGTATTACCTACCAATCCCATTTTTTCTACTTTTTCATTAAGATGCGTTCTTTTTTGTATATCCTTATTCTATATTCCATCAAACTCCTATTTTGTAGCTACTGTGCAACTCCTTATTTATGTGGGAACCATTTATTTGCTATAATGTTCATGAAGTGTTCCGAATATTCCAATGATTCCCATCTTTAGACCATTGGAGATGGAGTTACTTCAGTGATTTCTACAAGTATTTTTTTCACTAATTACTACTATCCTAGACATATCGTGGTGCAGAATTCTTTGGACTACAAGATCAAACCAGATTATAGAACAGGACTTAATAAGTAATATTTAACAAATTGGGATTCTTTTATCAACCAATTTTTATCTTCTGTTTGAACTTATTTTGATAATTCTTCTAATTTCTTTAATAGGTGCAATTACTATGGCTCGTCAGTAAAAATACTTAGAATTAAAAGTAAAAGAAAAATTCTAAATCAAACAAAAAATAGAAAGATTTTTGGTTAAATCTATTGCCAATGCCTTCTTTTGTTTTGTTAGTGTTCTATTCTAGTCAAGGAAATCTAGTTGAATTTTTATTCATATTGAAATTTGATGAGGAATTAGTCAATGATGTTCGAACATGTATATTTTGTGAGTGAATATTTATTTTCAATTAGTATTTATGGATTGATCACAAGTTGAAACATGGTTAGAGAACTTATGTGTCTTCAACTTATACTAAATTCAGTTAATATTAATATTGTAACATTTTTTTATTATTTGATAATCGCCAATTAAAAGGAGACATTTTCTCAATCTTTGTTATAGATATGGCAGCTGCTAAAGCAGCTATTAGGCTAGCTATTCTTTCGGCAATCCATTGTAATAGAAAATCAACTCGTATTAATCAATCAAATCTATTGAATAATTAATTGCAATAAAAATAAATATAAAATAATCATATACATATAAATAAAGACATATATATAGTATAATTATAGTAGAATTTATATAGTATAATTAATTAGAATTTAATTATACTATAATAAATTCTATTAATTTCTAATCTAAATCCATTAGAATTCATTTTTCTATTGATTTTTGACCAATTTGAATTGAAATTCACATGCACTATGATCGCGTTTGCAGAAACAGAAGTTAAAGTTTATTGGCCCTTTCTTATGAACAGAGTTAGAAATGTTAATCTATCTTTAGTTTAGTTTTTAGTTTAGATATGGATTCAAAAATTTGATAAACCACCATTTCGTCTGGTATCTATAATCTATAATATAAATATATGATTCAGTTACTATGAACCAGATAAAAAATTCTTATGTTCAAAACATGAATTTACAGATCCAATGTCGCATCCAGTAAAAATTTATGATACATGTATAGGGTGTACTCAATGTGTATGAGCCAGCCCATAGATGTATTGGAAATGATACCTTGGGATGGACATAAAGCTAAGCAAATTGCTTCTACACCAAGAACAGAAGACTGTGTGGGTTATAAGAGATGTGAATCCGCATGCCCAATTGATTTTTTGAATGTCCATGTTTATTTGTGGCATGAAACAACTCACAGCTTGGGTCTATCTTATCAATACGCTACAAAAAATCCACTTGAATCATTTGATTCGTTTTTACCGACAAAAACCCGTACTCGATAAAGTATATTATTCTAAGCATGGGTTTTTCTAGTCAAAGTGTATCTTGTCTTTACCACGAGTTCTTTTCCTTGGTTAACAATAATTGTGTTTTGCCGATATTTGTGGGTTCTTCAATTTGTTTTCTCCCCATTTAAATTACTAATTTTTATTGTTCTATGTGGAAGACATGTATTGTTTAAAAAAGATTGTTCTTTCTTTTTAACTTATTGTGTTGCACGAACACGAATAAGAGTTTTCTTTATTTAACATTTTTTTTCATTTTCTTTTCTCAGAATTTTTTTTGTTTCTAATATACAACAAATATATATATAATAAAATCAAAAGAGAAAATCCTATATAAATTATATAGAAATTGATATATAAACAAAATATATAATACATGCCCATAGCATAACATATGGCATTAACATATTAACATTGGTTAATACTAAATAAAGAAAAGATCTAATTATCCTAGTTAATTTATTTGAAATCTAACTCATTGTGTAATTGATTAATTAGTTTGTTAAATTAATTAATTAGATTCCAATCAAATAAGAAAAACTTCTATTTATTGGAAATCCCCAATCCTATGATACTTCGTGTAGAAATGAAATAAAAAACAACTAAGGTAATCTTATCAGGTTTTGTAGTTCTAATTTAAATTAAAATTATTGTCACCTTGCCCCAAACTTGATCAATTATCAATTAATTGATTAAGTTTCACCAAAACAATATTTGATTCGAATATAGATCATATTGCTAATTAATTAGATTAAATAATTAATTAGCAATATGATCTATATTCGAATCAATTAAAAAATATGAAATTTTGTTTTTTTACTTTTAAAAAAGATAGAATTGGTGGACCAGAAATAACTAAACTAAATTCATTAAATTAGAGAAAAATTGGAATTTATTTTTTTATGGAACATATATATCAATATGCATGGATAAAACCCTTTCTTCTACTTCCAGTTACTTTGTCAATAGGATTTGGACTTTTTCTTGTTCCGACAGCAACAAAGAATAGTTGTCGTATGTGGAATTTTGTTAATGTTTTACTGCTAAGTATAGTTATGGGGTTTTAGGTCAATTTAGCTATTTAGCAAATACATGGAAGTTTTATCTATCAATACCTATGTTCTTGGATTATCAATAATGATTTTTTATTAGAGTTCAGATACTTGATCGATCCACTTACTTTTATTATGTCAATACTAATTACTACTGTTGGAATCATGGTTCTTATGTATAGTGACAATTATATGTCTCATGATCAGGGATATTTAAGATTTTTTTCTTATATAAGTTTTTTTAATACTTCCATACTGGGATTAGTTACTAGTTCCAATTTGATACAAATTCATATTTTTTGGGAACTTGTAGGAATGTGTTTGTATTTCTTAATTGGTTTTTGGTTCACACGACCTATTGCTACAAGTGTTTGTCAAAAAGCTTTTGTAATTAATCATGTAGGAGATTTTGGTTTATTATTAGGAATCTTAGGTTTTTATTGGATAACTGGTAGTTTAGAATTTCGGGATTTGCTCGAAATAGTGAATAACTTGATCTATAATTGTGAGGTCAATCTTTTATTTATTATTTTGTGTGTTTTTTTATTATTGATTGGTGCAGCTGCAAAATCTGTACAATTTCCTCTTCAGGTATGGTTACCCGATACTATGGAGGGACCTACTCCCATTTCAGCTCTTATTCATGCTGCTACTATGGTAGCAGCATGAATTTTCCTTGTAGCCCGTCTTTTTTCTCTTTTCATAGTTATACCTTCCATAATGAATCTTATTTCTTTAATAGGTATGATAACACTACTATTAGGAGCTACTTTGGCTCTTGCTCAAGGAGACATTAAAAGAAGTTTAGCCTATTCCACAATGTCTCAATTGGGTTATATTATCTTAGCTCCAGATATAGGTTCTTATTGAGCTGCTTTATTCCATTTGATTACTCATGCTTATTCTAAAGCTTTATTATTTTTGGGATTCGGATCTGTTATTCATTCAATGGAACCTGTTGTTGGATATTCACAGATAAAAGTCAGAATATGGTTCTTATGGGTGGTTTAACAAAATATGTTCTAGTTACAAGAACTACATTTCTATTAGGTACACTTTCTCTTTGTGGTATTCCACCTCTTGCTTGTTTTTGGTCTAAAGATGAAATTCTTTCTGATTGTTGGTTGTATTCACCAATTTTTGCAATAGCCTATTTGACAGCAGGATTAACTGATTTTATATGTTTTGTGTGTATTTATTTACTTTTGATGGATATTTGCGTGTTCATGTTCAAAATTATAGTAGTCCTAAAAGTCATTCAATATCTATATGTATATGGGGAAAAGAGGTACCCAAAATAGACAATCCAAATTTACTTTTCTCAACTACAACTAACACTAATAAGGTATTCTTTTTTTCAAAGGGTATATATAAAATATATGATAATGTAATAAATCGGATGCAATACTTTTGTACTTATTTGCAAACTAAATACACTTACATGTATCCTCATGAATCAGACAATACTATGCCATTTCCTCTGTTTGTATTGGTACTATTTATTTTGTTTATTGGATTACTAGGAGTTTGTTTTGATATAGGAGTAATATATTTTGATATATTATCGAAATGGTTAACTATATCAACATCAACAAACCCTTTCCACTTAGATTCAAATCATTTTCTGAATTGGTATGAATTTTTCATAAATGTAATTTTTTCAGCAACTATAGCTCTTTTTGGACTATTCATAGCAATTATTTTCTATGGGTCTATTTATTCATCTTTCCAAAATTTGGACTTAATCAATTCATCTGTAAACATAGGCCTTAAGAGAATTCTTTTGGATCAAAGAAAAATTGTGATATACAATTGGTCATATAATCATGGTTACATAGATATTATTTATACTAAGATCTTTACAATGGAGATAGGAGGAGTGGCAAAATTAACTCAATTTTCTGATAGACATATAATTGAGGGAACTACAAATGGAATTGGTCTCTTTAGTTTCTTTATAGGGGAAGGAATCAAATATATAGGGGGTGGATGAATATCGTCTTATTTATTCTTGTATATATCTTATCTTTTATTTCTTGTATTTTTTGTATTTGTATCTAGCTCCAAGTTTCTATGGAAAATTTTTCTTTTGTAGGAAATAGAAAATCATTTTTGATTGCATGTGAATGTAATTTTTTTTCTTTTTGATTGTCCCATGATATGGTCCATTCAAAAGAGGATCATATGCTTTGTGCAAACATTTTTGTTCATTTTCAACATTGTACAATCTGGTTCATTTTTCGAGCATATCTAGAAAAGAGTTTTCTAGAACTTTTATTCTACTTAGTAATTCATTACTCAAGTTGTACATTTTCTGTTCATTGGTATAAACCTATATAGGTCTTCATGGGATAGTTTTTCTGTCATGTACAAAAAAAATTTCCATTCTAACATTTCCGAAAAAATCAATAAACTAGGCGGGTATGTAAAAGATTTTTTTTTTCCATCACTTGGACATGTATAAAAAAAATATTGAAAGATTTCATTTCATACAACATCTTCAAATCAATCATTTTTTATATATCACAATGGATGATTCCATCATTTATAATCGAAAAGAAAATTCATAAGAGATTTTTTATATATTAAATAAGTCTTTTCTTTTTTATCTTCTTTAGGTCTTCCCAATTGCCAATTATCTTCGTAAACTGGGATATCTTTATAGCATGTCTCTTTAAAGTGAAAGTAGAATTCATCCTCTGTTTTTTCCTTTCCATTTGCTCGAATCTCTTCCATTTCATCTATTTTGTACAGATCCTTCTTTTCTTTCGAAGAAAAGGAAGGGTCTTCTTCGATGGATCCCTCTTGTTCCTGTTTAGTCTCCCTCATTTTGGAAGTTGTTTCTACATCGCTTTCTTCCTCACTTTCTCCCCCTTCTTCCATTTTTGAGGTTTTTTCAGTTTCTTAGTGACAATAGGCGACGACATTTTGCCTAAATAGTACACACATGTGATAAATAAGAGAATACTAAAGATTCAAGCCATAGAATTTCTCAATTCTGACACAAGGTACTTATTGGGTCGAATAGAATGATTTTGCTGTATGCAGAATAATACCAATCCAACCAATTTCATGAATAAAATGTGACCAATTAACCAACCAAGAAAACTACTTGTTACAAATAACATCTTGTTGTTGCATCAAAACATATAAATGTTGACTAATCTGGCTAATGTTGAACTTGGTAAAATGAAATGGTTGAATAATTGAAAAATTAGATTATTCAGGAACACACATTGAATGGTAAGATTATGCATTGAATTTCTGGTAGTAGATCCATAATCAAAAAAGTTTTTTTGATTGTTCTAGAAGAAATGAAACAAAAGATATGGTAGAACTAGAACAATTATTGTATGAGATCTACCCAATGCTAGATGCAGAGGCGCATAATAGATCGATATGAACATCATGAGTTGTCCTATAATAAAACTTGTTGTTGTTGATACCTCCTTCTTAGTTCCTTCTTCCATAACCCAAGCTCGTAGAAGGAAGAGATAAGAGGGCCCTATGGAGAATGTGGTCAGAAATCCATAATAGAGTCCAACCACAATAACCAAATTTATTATCTTCATGCATGAGGATAATAGATTACCTAGTGGAAAAGATTTCAAAATCATCACAAACCTCCCCTTTTTCTTTTCTATTGCAATTTCTCAATTATTATATGATGATTTCTTAACTTTCCATATTTAGGGACTATAAATGACTCTTATGTCAATGATATCATCTTATTCGATTGAATGACATCTCATCTCTTATGTCATTGACACCAAAGGGATATTAAATGAATGGAATTGGATATAGATGGAATATAATGAAATAGAGCCACTTTGAGGTTTCCTATGAAATGAGGCATGGAATGGAGCCACTACAAAGAAGCTCTGGGAGTTACGAAGGAAGCTTCAGACTCATATTGTTCATGGGTTGAGAATGGGAGTTGAACTTTGTGAGGTCGGATCTCCCATTGTTCTTCAGTAGCTCAGTGGTAGAGCGGTTGGCTATTAACTGACTAGTCGTAGGTTCAAATCCTACTTGGGGAGATTTGATTAATTCCAAATTCAAGAATGAAGAATTGAATGAAATAAATAAATAAAGGGCTCACTTTGACCATTAGGAGTAGGTAACCCATTCCATGTCTTTGTTTCTATTGCATTCTATCTCATCGTATCCCATTCTTAAGATATTTGAGAATCACCATCCTCGGTGTAGATCCAAAATTTTCCCTTGTAAATAGCCAATTAAGAATTCTCAGATGATGTACTAGCAGTGCATCAAAGATGCAATCATCGATTCTCCCGATAGGCCACAATTACTGCGAGCAAACATATTAATGACAATGATGAGGAATGCATTTTAGCTATGCTACTAATACTTGTATACTTGTACTTGCTCTACCCATTTTGACAAAAGAACCATAGTTCAATAGCTTTGCGCCCGCTATCTCGATCATGATTTTCCTACCCCCAGAGGTAAAGGAAAGGTCCTTCCTTTTTGGGTCTGTTATGGGCTAGGAGGGATTCGAACACCCAACACCATGGTTCGTAGACACATGCTCTAATCCTCTGAGCTACAAGCCCCACCCATCTCCACTGGATCTGTTCCTAGGAGTACCCTCAGAAAGGAACCCTTGGAACATACTACAGCCCCAAGTGGTGAAGAGCCAACATCGAAGTGCCAAACCTTCCTATCAATGTGAACTCTTGGGGAAGCTCAGCCTGTTATCCCTAGAGTAGCTTTTATCCGTTGAGTGACGGCCCTTCCACTACGCACCGTCAGATCACTAAGGCTGACTTTCATCCCTGCTCAACGGGTAGGTCTTCCAGTCAAGCTCCCTTCTACCTTTGCTCTCGATGGCCAATCTCCATCCGTCCCACGGAAACCTTTGCATGCCTCCATTACCCTTTGGGAGGCCTACACTCGATACAAACTATCTACCTGAGACTGTCCCTTGGTTTGTAGGTCCTAACACAAGGTTAGAATTCTAGGCCTTCCATAGTGGTATCTCACTTATGGCTAGGGCCCCCCCCGGAAGGAGGCCTTCTTTGCCCTCCACCTAAGCTACGCAGGAAAAGCCAAAAGCCAATCCCAGGGAATAGTAAAGCTTCATAGGGTCTTTCTATCTAGGTGCTAGTAGTCCGCATCTTCGCAGACATGTCTATTTCACCAAGCCTATCTCTGAGACAGTGCCCAGATCATTACGCCTTTCGTGTGGGTCGAAACTTACCCGATAAGGAATTTCTCTACCTTAGGACCATTATAGTTACGGCCGCCATTCACTGGGGCCTTGGTTGCCAGCTACCCTATCATCAGGTCACCAACTTCCATGACCTTCTAGCATTGGGCAGGCATCAGCCCCCATACATGGTCTTACGACTTTGCAGAGACCTGTGTTTTTGGTAAACAGTTACCCGGGCCTAGTCACTATAACCCCCTTTGTGAGGAGGCACCCCTTCTCCCAAAGATATGGGGCTATTTTTCCAAGTTCATTAGAGAGAGTTATATCGCACCCCTAGGTATTCTCTACCTACCCACTTGTGTCAGTTTTGGGTACAGGTACCCTATCGTTGAAGGTTGTTTGAGCTTTTCCTGGGAGTATGGCATGGGTTACTTCAGCGTCATAGCACCTGGTACTCGGACATTAGCTCGAGGCATTTCCTCTATCACTTCTTACCCTGAAAATTCAAGGTCAACTTGCATTCTTGAACTAATAACCATCTTTTGGCTAACCTAGCCTCCTCCATCCCTCATGACCAACAAGGAGTAGTACAGGAATATTCACTTGTTGTCCATCAACTATGCCTTTCAGCCTGATCTTAGGCCCTGACTCATCCTCTATGGATGAACCTTGCAGAGGAACCCTTAGTTTTCAAGGCATTGGATTCTCACCAATGTTTGTGTTACACAAGTTGACATTCTTGCCTCCACTTCATCCACACCTGCTTGTGCGGGTGCTTCCCTCTAAGGTAGAATGCTCCCCTACCCATGCATTTTTACATCCCACAAATTTGGCAAATTGCTTAACCTCGTTCATCTTCAGCGCAAGTGCACTCGATCAGTGAGCTATTATGCACTCTTTCAAGGTTGGCTGCTTCTAGGCTAACCTCTTGGCTGTCTTTGCACCCCTACCTCCTTTATCACTGAGCAGTCATTTAGGGGCCTTAGCTGGTGATCCGGGCTATTTCCCTCTTGATGATGAAGCTTATCCCCCATCATCTCATTGGTCAACCTTGACTCCTGTTATTCTAGGGTCATATCTAGTATTTAGAGTTTGCCTCAATTTGGTACCACTCTCGCAGCTCGCATCGAAATAGTGCTTTACCCCTAGATGTCCAGTCAACTGCTACACCTCAACACATTTCGGGGAGAACCGGCTAGCTCTGGGTTCGAGTGGCATTTCACCCCTAACCACAACTCATCCGCTGATTCTTCAACATCAGTCGGTTTGGACCTCCATTTAGTTTCACCCAAGCTTCATCCGGGTCATGGATAGATCACCCAAGTTTAGGTCCATAAGCAATGACAATCGCCCTATGAAGACTCACTTTTGCTATGGCTCCGGTGGGTTCCCTTAACCAAGCCACTACCTATGAGTCGCTGGCTCATTCTTCAATAGGCACACGGTCAAAGATGACATTCTCCTCCCACTGCTTGGGAGCTCATAGTTTCATGTTCTATTTCACTCTCCAATGGGGGTTCTTTTCACCTTTCCCTCATGGTACTGCTTCGCTATCAGTCACCTAGGAGTATTTAGCCTTGCAAGGTGGTCCTTGCTGATTCACATTGTATTCTACATGCCCCATGCTACTCAGATTAGAGCGTAAGCTAATGATGCTTTCAGCTACTAGACTCTCACCATCTAAGGTGTAGTACTCCACCACTTCGCCTAGTAGCACGACGCTTGTAACGCTCTCCCACAACCCCATTTTCATGGTTTAGGCTGCTCCCATTTCACTCACCCCTACTATGGGAATCATTTTTGCTTTCTTTTCCTCTAGCTACAAAGATGTTTCAGTTTGCCAGGTTGTCTCTTGCCTACCCATGGATTCGACAGCAGTTTGAAAGGTTGACCTATTTGGTTATCTCCAAATCTATGCTTATTTTCAAGTCCCCAAAGCATTTCATCGCTTGCTACACCCTTCGTCATCTCTGGGTGCCTTGGTATCCACTGTAAGCCTTTCCTCATTTGAACCTTGTCATTAACATTAAGGCTATGCCATCCTAAGGTGCTGCTAATGCTAAATGGAAGGATCTTATCAACATCCATGAATGAGAAATCATAGATCGAACTACCAAATTAGAAAAATTGGGTGCTATCATAGTATCAGCTAAGTTGATGGGCTGGAGATAAGCAGACTCGAACCGCTGACATTTGCCACAAGGTAAACCACCGCCTCTCAGGCCTCCTCAACTGATTCTATCATAGAGGCCAATGATAGACAATAACTCCCCCTCAAACATAGCTTACAACTTTCATCATACTGTGCTCTCCAAAGAGCAACTCTTCTTAAAAGGTGCTAAGTTGGAATCCCATTCTAAGGATTCTTGTAATTCCAGAGAATCAAGCTATAGGAGAATAGGAACGGAGAGCTCTCCCCCTTTTTTCACCCGACTCTTTGGTCTTAAGAATGTTGGTTTTAAGAACAATTGATTGCCCTTCTCCGACCCTTACTGCCCAATTGGAGACCGAACAGCTAATGCATTCCACTTATCGAACAGGGTCAATGGTTGGTCCGTGACCCCTGGATGCCAAATGCCTCCTTGGGGTGATCTCATAGTTCCTACCGAGTGGAGATGATGGGGTCAGTCCATGGATTTTTCTTCCTTTTGCCACATTTTGCTCAAAGGGTTGAAGGGAGATAGTGCATCAAGCTATTTGCTAGGGCCAACTTGATCCTCTTCCCCAGGGATCCCAGATGAGGGAACCCTAGGAGAGACGCCGACCCCAACTCTCGTCCATGTATGATCCATACTAGATCTGACCAACTGCCCATCCTACCTCCTCTACATTCTTGACAACCCATCTTTTTGTCTCAGTAGAGTCTTTCAGTGGCATGTTTCGGTCCTATTCCCCATTACTTAGAAAAAGTGAGCCACCGGTTCAGGTACAAGATGCTATCATTATCGCCTGGACAATTAGACATCCAACCCGTAATCACAATAACCCAATTGAAAGAGTGGAGCTCTACCAACTGAGCTATATCCCCTCGAGCCAAGTGGAGTATGCATGAAAGAGTCAGATGCCTCTTCTATCCTTTCCCCTTACACAGCTGGGCCATCCAAGACTTGAACCAGAGACCTCACCTGTGAAGTAAATCATCGCACCTACGATCCAACCAATTGGGAGAGAATCAATAATTCTTTTTTGGGAGCGATTCATCCTTCATGAATGCAACATATAGCTCTCCATTATACTACGCTCTTCAAGTGTGCTTACCTTCTCCCTTACCATGGCAAGTCTTTGTGAAATAACTTCGATGGGAGAAAAAAGAAGGTATTAAGAGACCCTCCTCGTCCAACCTAGACACTCTAAGTTCCTTTTTCAAACCTACACCCATTTTGAGTCAAGAGATAGATAAATAGATATATCCCATTGCACTGATTGGGGGGCACTCGTAGTGACTGAGGGGGTCAAAGACCAAGAAGTGAGTTATTTATACCAAGAATTCTTCTTATGGCTAGATCTAATCTCCTGGTCCCTGTGGAAAGGAAAAAGAATTTCATGTTCTTTTCTTCCTTTCGGAAAGGGAGGATTAGAGAAATACTATTGATTGCTACTTTCTCCAGACCTCCAGGAAAGCATGAAAAAAGGCTCGAACGGTACAATCCCTTCGTCACCCCAGAATGAAAGGGGTGATCTCGTAGTTCTTGGTCTATGAAAATGCATTGTTAGGTTCTCCATTTTCCCATCGAGTCTGAACCTAAACATGTGCTCGAGAGATAGCTATCCATACACTGATAAGGGTTGTATGGATTCTCAAGAAGAGAGGAGCTGTGGTGGTCCACCCCGGACCGTCCAGATCCCACGAGTGAATAAAAAGTTAGATCTACATTGGATCTCACTTGAATCGTCCCATCTATCATCCTGAGGAGAAGTTTGGTTTCAAACTCTGATTCGAACGGGAGGAGTATGCCATGCTAATGTACCTTGGATGATCCACATCTTCAGGTCAGGCGCTGATGAGCACATTGAGCTATCCATGTGGCTGAGAGCCCTCACAGCCCAGGCATAATGCAATTATCAGGGGCGCGCTCTACCACTGAGCTAATAGCCCATCGTGTGGGCCTCCCACTGGGAGGCCTACTATGCCAAAACTAAGAGAAACCCCATTTCTCTGTTTCCTTTTTACGTCTCCGTGTTGTCGTCACATGGGAGGGACATGGGGACGTAAAAAGGGGGATCCTATCAACTTGTTCCAACCTAGGATAATAAGTTCATGAGCTTGGTCTTACTTCACCATCGAGAAATGAAAGAAGACTTCCATATCCAAGCTTAGCTCAGATGTAACTCGCTTCTTTTTGGATGTGAAGTAGTGTCAAACCAAAATAACCAACAAGAATTAGCTCTCCCTGAAAAGGAGGTGATCCAGCCGCACCTTCCAGTATGGCTACCTTGTTATGACTTTACTCCACTCACTAGCCCCACCTTCAAAATCCCCCTCCTTGCAGTTAAGGTAATTACTTCGGGCATGGCCAGCTCCCATAGTGTGATGGGGGGTGTGTACAAGGCCCAGGAATGAATTCACTGCCGTATGGTTGACCAGTGATTACTAGCAACTCGGCTTCATGCAAGTGAGTTGCAGTCTACAATCTGAACTGAGGATGGGTTTTCGGAGTTAGCTCACCATTGCAGGATCGTGACCCTTTGTCCCGCCCATTGTAGCATGTGTGTCGCCCAAGGCATAAGGGGCATGATGACTTTGACGTCATCCTGACCTTCCTCCGGCTTATCATCGATAGCCTGTTCATGGTTCCAAACTCAATGGTGGCAACTAAACACGAGGGTTGCACTCATTATGGGACTTTACCCAACACCTTATGGCATGAGCTGATGACAACCATGCACCACCTGTGTCTACATTCTTGAGGGCACCCCTCTCTTTCAAGAGGATTCACGGCATGTCAAGCCCTGGTAAGGTTCTTCGCTTTGCATCGAATTAAACCACATGCTCCACTACTTGTGCAGGCCTCATCAATTCCTTTGAGTTTCATTCTTGCAAACGTACTCCCCCAGGTGGGATACTTAACGCATTAGCTACAGCACTGCATGGGTTGATACGCACAGTGCTTAGTATCCATCGTTTATGGCTAGGACTACTGGGATATCTAATCCCATTTGCTCCGCTAGTTCTCTCAGTGTTAGTGTCGGCCCAGCAGAGTGCTTTCACCATTAGTGTTCTTTCCTATCTCTACGCATTTCACCGCTCCACTAGAAATTCCTTCTGCCCCTACTGTGCTCCAGCTTGGTAGTTTCCACTGCCTATCCAGGGTTGAACCTTGGGATTTGACAGCGGACTTGAAAAGCCACCTATAGACACTTTACACCCAATCATTCTGGCTAATGCTATCATTTTGGATAATGCTTGCATCCTCTATCTTACCACAGCTACTGGCATAGAGTTAGCCGATGCTTATTCCTCAGATACCATCATTGCTTCTCTGAAAAAAGAAGTTCACAACCCATGGGCCTTCTACCTCCACATGGCATTGCTCCATCAGGCTTTCGCCCATTGCAAAAAATTCCCCATTGCTGCCTCCCATAAGAGTCTAGGCTGTGTCTCAGTCCCAGTGTGGCTGATCATCCTCTCGGACTAGCTACTGATCATCGCCTTGGTAAGCTATTGCCTCACCAACAAGCTAATCAGACGCAAGCCCTCCTCAGGTGGATTCCTCCTTTTGCTCCTCAGCCTATGGGGTATTAGCAACTGTCTCTAGTTTTTGTTCCCCTCCCAAGGGCAGGTTCTTATGTGTTACTCACCCATTCACCACTGGAAACACCATTTCCCATCCAACTTGCATGTGTTAAGCATGCTGCCAATGTTCATCTTGAGCCACGATCGAACTCTCCATGAGATTCATAGTTGCATTACTTATAGCTTCCTTGCTCGTGGACAAAGTAGATTTGGAACTATCTTTCATTTCAAGGCATAACTTGTACCCATGCGCTTCATATTAGCCTAGAGTTTGCTCCCATCAATATAGCCATCCCTACCCTATCACGTCAATCCCACGAGCCTCTTATCCAGTCTCATTCAATCATGGTGGGGGGGCAAGTCAAAATAGAGAAACTCCCATTGGGTTTAGGGATAATCAGGCTCAAACTAATGACTTCCACCATGTCAAGTTGACACTCTACCATTGAGTTATATCCCTTCCCGGCCCCATCGAGAAATAGAACTAACAAATCCTAAGGCAAAGGCTCGAGAAACTCAATGACACTATTCCTGAACAACTTGGAGCTGGGCCTTCTTTTTGCATTATTACTATTATGGATATGGATAGAGTAAAATAATGGGAAAAGTGGGATTCCATTGTCAACTGCTCCTATTGGAAATAGGATTGACTACCGATTCAAACCATAGCACATGGTTTCATAAAATCCGTACGATTTTCCCGATCTAAATTGAGTAGGTTTTGTTTTACATGAAGAAGATTTTGTTCAGCATGTTCTATTTGATACTAGTAGGAAAAGAACCTGACTCAGTATTGTTAAAAAAAGAGGGGAGGCAGAACCAAGTCAAGATGATACGGATCACCCCTTCTTCTCGTGCCAAAGATCTTACCATTTTTGAAGGAACTGGAGCTACATTTATTTTCATCCATTCAAGAGTTCCTATGCATTTCCATGCCCTTTTTCCTTTTTTTTTTGAGACCTCAAAAAATGAAATGGACAAATTCCTTTTCTTAGGAACACATACAAGATTTGTCATTACAAAAAAGATAATGGTAACCTCACCATTAACTACTTAACTTCATTTTCATTTATGAATTCCATAATAATACATGTCCTACTGAGACAAAATTTGTAACTTGCTATCCTCTCTTGCCTAGCAAGAAAAGATTGACCTTTGTCAAAAGACTGATTCATTCAAATAAACATGAGGGTCCAACTCCATTGCCAGAATCCATGTTGTATATTTGAAGTAGGTTGACCCCCTTGCTTCTCTCAAGGTACAACCCTCTTCCCATTGAGCCCCCTTTCTCCTTAGTCCATAGAGACAAAATAAAATGTAGGATTGGTTCCAACAGTTTATCACAGAATAAATTACTCACCGAGCTGAGATCACTAACTAATACTAACATAATAGAAAAGAACTATCTTTTCTATATACTTCCCTCGGTTCTGTTGTTAATGTGGGTCTTACACAATTGATCAGATCAAATAGATATCCCTTCAACACAACATAGGTCATTGAAAGGATCTCAAATGACTCACCAAAGCACAAAAGCCAGGATCTTTCAGAAAATGGATTCCTATTTGAAGAGTGCATAAGTGCATGGATAAGCTCACACCAACCCGACAATTTTGGATCCAATTCAGGATTTTCCTTGGGAGGTATCAAGAAGGAATTAGAATGTAATAATATCAATTCATACAGAGGAAAAGGTTTTATATTGATTCAAATGTTGTACCTATGGAATAGGGATAGAGGAAGACGAAAAAAGCCAAAGGTTTCTTTTGATTGAAAAATCAATCTGATTTATTTCGTACCCTTCACTTGATGAGAAAATGGGTCAGATTCTACAGGATTAACAAACCTATGGAACATAAAGAATGATGGAAGGGAATAAAAATAGAGGGAAAGAAAATCAAAATGAAATAAAGAATAAAACAAAAAATAGAAGTAAATATAAATAAATTAAGTAGAAGATAGAAGAGCCCAAATTCCAAATGAACAAATTCAAACTTGAAAAGGATCTTTCTGAT
>RXID01008533.1:362500-432500 GCA_005019695.1 Trichopus zeylanicus subsp. travancoricus
GCAATCAAATAAATAGCACTACGAAGGAATGGATCAGATTGAATTGGAAAATGGAAAGATTTGTACAATTTATAAGTTTTGTCACCACTTTGTGGAAAATCATTAGGTATGAATATGTCAGATACCTGTGACTCGATTGGTGAAGTAGTCTCTCTCCAAAAAAAATATTTTTTTTTACCGACGCACAAAGAAACTATTTTGTTGTGAATGAACAGGATATTGGGGAATTGTCCATATGTAAGATCATAATTATGGATACGGGTCTTTTCCACATAAAAAGGGAATCTTTTGTTACAATAGAACCAGAAGTGATATGGATCATTCAGGAATCGAAGTCGATTTGCTTTATAAAAAGAAGATACCAATGAACTTCTGTGAAATGGTTTCACAATATTCAGCCAATCATCTCGATCGTGGGATATCATTGAGAAATAGAAATCCGTGTTATCAAAGGATTTTCTGTGATTATTTCTAGTATGGAATGAGTCAATCATCTACTTTGGTATATTTTTGAACAAAAATGGTAATATTTTTCCTCCATTGATCACGAATTTTGGTCTTTGGGAAGTATCATGATCATCCAATAAGTAGGGTTTCATTTTATTCAAATGAACGATTTGAACACCTATTGATTCTAACAACTGGTTGCAGAGTTGATCATTTGGACCTTTCAATTCATAGATGTGGATCTTGGACCTATGAATGGGTATATCCCTGATACTCACAAAGAAAAAGGGAAATGACTTGGACAAAAGGGAAGTGACTTGGACAAAAAGAGAAGTGACTTGAACAAAAAGAAACGAAGTGACTTAAACAAATCTTGCTTGTCGATAGCCTCGGACCAATCAATCGAATATTGATTAATATGTAATCGATCAAACACTACTTGAAAATATTTCTATTTAGAAATGAACTACTTGAAAATAGTTCTTCTATTTAGAAATGAAATGTTCCAAATGTTCCTGAAAATTCTTTCTCCCATTGGACCATTTGTATCTATATGCATCAAGATCCCGATTCATGGATCTCTCGGTTCGAGAGATAAGAGGATCAAACCATTTACTCTTTTTCAAATTCGATAAATGTTGGTTGATCATATATTTCATTATAGTTATATGATTTAGAGTATCATTTTCTATTTGATCCCTTTGAATTCCATATTGGAAGTTGCGATCGGATCTATTCATTAAAAAGAATCGATTTGATACATTTCTTATGTACCCATAGGTTCTATATTGGATTTGAATATGATCTCAGATCAATCTACATCGATTGACTGCCTCCATTATGTTGCTTCTAGCAAATACTGATGTTTTTAATTTTGGATCTTCCAAATCATTCATGCAGTAGATCTAGACTGATTTTTTTTCTGATCTTTCGATAAAAAGATTCACTCTCTTCATAAAAAAGAGGAGGTAGAACTAATAAAGATTTCTTTTTTGATTTTGATTCATCTCTGGAGTTGAATGCCTCATTCAAGAATTTTTTTGCATCCAATCTGTAGGAATCAATAGAAAAGGCAAATCCCCTATGATACACCAGATCTAGCTCGGTTGTTGATAGAGTGAATAGATCTGCCATTTCTTGAAATCTCTCTTCTAATTCAAAATTATGGTGTAACTCGTATCCCCCTTTGTTCCGGTCATGAAATAGATACAGTAAATCCAAAAATGGGTTTTTGTTCAAGAATGAAATCTTATTGGAATTGTCCATATCTGGTTCATCCTTCAGAACTAGATCACATCCCAGATCTGATGAAATAGGATCAATTGAGATAGAATTTTGTAAATACATAATTATCTTGAATATATCAACCATTTCTTTATTTTCCAATTTCCTGGAAGAGACAAAAGAAACATCTTATTTTCTCTTCAAAAATTTCTGATCTCCAGTGCACCTCTCAGTAAGATTCAAACCCAGATGAAGTTATGACCATCTGTTAGAGAAAAAAGAACGAATTAATCTTGTAGGATTCCCAAGTTCAATTTCTTCCAGAAGTAGATTATTATTCATCTACTTCTCACGTTCTGTGAATAGCCAGGACATTGAGGAAAATCCAAAAAGGCATTTTGGGAATCGATCTGATTCTATCTCTGTTTGTTCTATTTGAAGAAAGGAAGGATCCCAAAGAATCAACCTTTCTTTTACTTGCTGAATATCTGTTTGATCGATTAATGTGTGATATTCTGAATCTGCATTTCTAATGGAGTCGAAATGATCTCTGGATTGATTAGAAGATCCTTTCCATTGGCTAGAATCCATTACTTGAATGAAAATAGAACTTGTGGAATCATATTGAATATTTGACAATACATTCCGTACCTTGCTAAAAAATGGATCCTTGTTTACCAACCACACATTGTCTAACCAAATCAAATTCTCTCTTGATACATTCCTCAAAAAATCTGATTCATGCTGATTCTTTCCCCAACTAATGAAGAGATCTTGGCAAAATTGCCACATATGAAATTGAGCAAACTTTTGCAAAGAAATACCCCACTTGTTTCTCAAGAAGAGACGGGAAACATGCTCAATATCATTTGATTGAATAGTTGCCTCAACTCTTTGTTGTTTGATGAAACCATCCCCTTCAATTGGTCTTTTTCCATGAAAACCAGACATGAGATAACAAATCAAGTCTTTGCCTATGATTTTGAGTCCCGAATTCAAGTTGATTATGTTTCACTTCTTCCTTGGAGAAAGAGGATCACACAATTCCCAAACATGGTCCTTGCGGATTGGATTATCCGTATAGGATAAAAAAAGAAACTCCAGATATTTATCTTTCTCTTTGAATGAGATCTCAATTCTAGTTGTGGTTTAATTAGATATCTTACAACTAGAAACCCGGTTAGATTCAGGCATGATACACTTCTTATTTATTGGGAAAACCCAAGTATGCTCTTGCGAATCCATGAAATAACTCTCAAAAATATTTTTCCTTTTTGGAAGATACAAGAGCAAAACAATCAATCTATTGATATTGGAAGACTAAAAAGATTATTCCAATGTCTCATTTCTGGGTACAATGGAATTCATAGGTATGGGAAGAAGCCCCATAAAATAGAGATTTTTTCTTTCGACCATCTTTCGATTGTTAATACGAGATATAAGGACCGTTACTACAAGCAGTACTACACCTTTGATCATGAAATATTGCTTGTTGAACTTTGTGAATCATGTGAAAGTCGGATACTCCCAATTTGGGGGTCAAAGAGTTTCATAAAATGTTCTTGGTGGAAAAAAATGTGAGTGAAAGATCACACTAAATCAAATTTGATCCATGAATCTAAGAAATATTGAGAATTCTTGATCTCTCCATATCTCTCTCAATTCAAAGATCCAGGATTTTAATTGATGTTGTTTCATTGATTCCTCCTAAAGATTTCATTTCAATTGGAATTTGGTTATTCACGGTGTACGGTGATCCTTGTTAAGCATCCATGGCTGAATGGTTAAAGCGCCCAACTCATAATTGGCAAATTCGTAGGTTCAATTCCTGCTGGATGCATGCCAATGGGAACATTCAATAAGTCTATTGGAATTAGCTCTATATCAATGGAATCTCATCATCCATACATAATGAATTGGTATATTCATACCATAACATATGAATAGTAAGAACTAGAATTCTTATCGATACTAGAACTCATAGGGAAGAAAATGGATTTATGGATGCAATCAAATATGCAGTATTTACAGAAAAAAGTATTCAATTATTGGGGAACAATCAATATACTTCTAATGTCAAATCAGGATCAACTAGGATAGAAATAAAGCATTGGGTCAAACTCTTCTTTGGTGTCAAGGTAATAGCTATGAATAGTCATCGACTCCCTGGAATGGGTAGAAGAATGGGACCTATTATGGGACATACAATGCATTACAGATGTATGATCATTATGCTTCAACTGGGTTATTCTATTCCACCTCTTATAGAGAAAAGAACTTAAAGGAAAAAATTTAATAACATGACGATAAATTTATACAAAAATTCTACCCCGAGCACACACAATGGAACTGTAGACAGTCAAGTGAAATCCAATCTATGAAATAATTTGATCTATGGACAGCATCATTGTGGTAAAGGTCGTAATGCCAGAAGAATCATTACCACAGGGCATAGAGGGGGAGTTCATAAGCGTCTATACCATAAAATCGATTTTCGACGGAATTAAAAAGACATCTGGTAGAATCATAACCATAGAATATGACCCTAATCGAAATGCATACATTTGCCTCATACACTATGGGGATGGTGAGAAGAGATATATTTTACATCTCAGAGGGGGTATAATTGGAGATACCATTATTTCTGGTATAGAAGTTCCTATATCAATGGGAAATGCCCTAGCTTTGAGTGCAATTTGAACTATTGATTTACATAATTGGAACTAATCAATTAGGTTTACAACCAAACCTAAAAATTGATCACTGATCCAATTTGAGTACCTCTACGAGATAGACATCAACAAAAAACTATTGAGTAATGGCAGCAAGTGATTGAGTTCAATAGTTCCTCATAGAAAATTATTGACTCTAGAGATATGTAATATGGAGAAGACAAAATTATTTAAAGCACGCATAGAATGGAAAACACCCTTCTTTCAAAGAGAGGACGATGAGTTATTCCCATTTAATTTGATGGTTAGAGGCGAATTGAAAGCTAAGCAATGGTAATTAGAAAGATCCTGGGGGAAAAAAATAGAGATGTCTCCTACGTTACCCACAATATGTGGAAGTAGCAACATAATTTCATAGAGTCATTGGGTCTGAATGCTACATGAAGAACATAAGCTAGATGATGGAACGGGGAGACCTATGATGTAGAAAATCATAACATGAGTGATTTGGCAGATTTGGATTCCTATATATCCACTCATGCAGTATTTCATAATACAATTCATGTAAGATCCATTTGTCTAGATATCATCATATACATCTAGAAAGCCATATGTTTTGGAAGAAGTTTGTACAGTTTGGGAAGGGGTTTTTATTGATAAAAAATAAGAGTCTACTTCAACCGATATGCCCTTAGGCACGGCCATACATAACATAGAAATCACATTTGGAAAGGGTGGACAATTAGCTAAAGTAGCAGGTACTGTAGCAAACTAATTGCAAAAGAGAGTAAATAAGCCACATTAAGATTACCATCTAGGGAGGTTTGTTTGATATCCAAAAACTGCTGAGAAATAGTTGGACAAGTGGGTAATGTTGGGGTGAACAAAAAAAGTTTGGGTAGAGCCGGATCTAAGTGTTGGCTAGGTAAGCGCCTTGTAGTAAGAGGAGCAGTTATGAACCTTGTAGACCACCCCCATGGGGGTGGTGAAGGAAGAGCCCCCTATTGGTAGAAAGAAACCCACAACCCCTTGGGGTTATCTTGCGCTTGGAAGAAGAAGTAGGAAAAGGAAAAAAAATATAGTAATAGTTTTATTCTTCGTCGCCGTAAATAGGAATATTGAAAATCAAATTTTTGGAATTTGCAATAATGTGATCGGCGAACGACGGGAATTGAACCCACGCATGGTGGATTCACAATCCACTGCCTTGATCCACTTGGCTACATCCACCCCTTATCTAGCTAAAGGATTTTCCCTTTTTCCCATTCATCATTATTGTATTTATTCTTACCTTATTAGATTGAGATATTGAACATAGTTTAAAATGTAAAAATAAAGGAGTAATCCATTGTGGCATGTTCACTAAAAAGAATTCTTTTGTACCTAATCAATTATTGGGAAAAATGGAAAAACTCAATATGAGGGAGGAGAAAGAAATAATAGTAACTTGGTATCCGGCATCTACCATTATACCCACAATGATTGGACATACAATTGCCAGTCATAATGAAAAAGAACATTTACCTATTTATATCATAGATCAGATGGTAGGTCACAAATTGGGAGAATTTTCCCCTACTCTGACTTTTGTGAGACATGCGAGAAACGATAATAAATCTCGTCATTAATTTTGTCATTTTTATTTTCTATTTTAGTAAAGTAGGAAAAGTAGTAATCATTCATTGGTAGGAGATAGCCTTATGATAAAGATAAATAACTTGACTTCAAGTATAGAAGTTAAGGTTTTAGCCCAACATATACGTATGTCTATTTTCAAGGTCGAAGAATAATTGACCAGATTCGGGGGCATTCCTATGAAGAAGCACTTATGATACTGGAACTCATTTATGAATCGAATTGTAGAATTACAGATAAATCTACAAAAGGAGATTCATTTTGAAAACCCAAGAATCAACATTACTCTCACAAAAGTTGAAAAACCTTATAGACAACCTAATATTCTTGCAGAATATATAGCTTTACAATTAAAAATTAGAGTTTTGTTTCGAAAGGCAATGAACAAGGCGATTGAATTAACTGAACAAATGGACACAAAAGAAATTCAAGTGCAAATCGCAGGGCGTATCGACAGAAAAGAAATTGAACGTGTCGAATGGATTAGAGAAGAGAGGGTTCCTCTACAAACAATTTGTGCTAAAATTGATCATTGTTCCTATACAATTTGAACTATTTATGGAATATTAGGCGTTAAAATTTGGATATTTGTAGATGAGGACTAATGGATCTTTCTTTATTTGTTTTGCCATTTTGGTTCTGACTAGTGTCTAGCAATAGAAACAAATTTGTTCTTTCATTTATTAATTGGTTCTTTCATTTATGAAATATCAAATAAAAATAGCAATTCATTCTAATTCTCTAATTCTATAGGGTCAAATAAAAATTTGATTGACCTTTTTTTAGAGTAAAATTGCTATGCTTAGTGTGTGACTCCTTCTTTAAAGTAAGTTTAAAGTTTAGAGTTGGGTTAGGATTCCATAGATTGTTGAACACCACTCTAAACTTAATAACTATATATAATATATAAAAAAACCAACTTATTGCTTCGTATTTTTGAGATCCCAAGAAATAGTCACTATATGACTGGATCGAACATATAGTTGTAGCAACTAAAATTTCTCCCATAACATAAAAAATCTAATTGTGAGTTGTAAAACATGAATAAGGGGATGTGGATAAATGAAAGATGATAGAAAGAGAAAACAAAAAAACCAATGATATATGATTACAATATGTATGGTCTATGAATTATCTCATATCTTATAGAAAGGCAATGTGATAAAGCATCAATACTGAATATAAAATTCAATATAATAGTATATAATAATATAATAATATATAAAAAATAATACTCTAAAATTTAATACAATACTATAATGTATAAGATAATAAAGAGCCCGGAGTTAATAGAAACTGAGAAGATTGACTCGGAAACAAATTTTTGTTGAGAGCTCCATTGCAGAGTTCAGACCTAACCATTAATGGAAAAGCTATACGAAAGGTGGAACCTATGACTACATAGGATTAGTATTACTTTTAAATAGAATCCTAATGATTCATTGAGCAGGATGGCGGAACAAACCAAGAACAAATTGATTTATTCTAAGAGGTTTTGGATTGAACAACCTACAAATGAGAAAGAGTCAATATTCCCCCGAGAAACATTTATTTATTGAATTACAATATTTTTTGTTTGGCATAGTTCAATAAGAATAAAAAAAAAGATTCATTATAATCGTTATAGTTATAATTATAAAACAAAAAAAAACCTATATCTCTATCTAGATTTATAGATAAATATGTAAATCTAGCTTTGTATCTCGATTGTATATACTGACAGTTAAACAAATTCAATATCAAACACATTACTTAGTTTAGTGATTAGTGCATTATTTATTATATGTTATATTATAAATATGTATTATAAAATACATATATAAATATTTTATAATAGTATTTTATATAATACTATTTGTTCAAAACTATTGACTGAATTGTTTCATTCACGAGGAGTTGAATGAGAAGAAACTCTCATGTCAGGTTCTGCAGTAGGGATGGAATGAAAAAAAAAAAAGAACCATCAACTATAACCCAAAAGAACTAGATTTTGTAAACAACATAGAGGAAGAATGAGGGGAATATCTTGTCAAGGCAATTATATTAGTTTTGGTAGATATGCTCTTCAGGCACTTGAACCCTCTTGGATCACAGCCAAATAAATAGAAGTGGGGTGAAGAGCAATGACACGATATGTGCGTCGTGGTGGAAAAATATGGATACTCATATTTCCCGACAAACCTATTACAGTAAGACCTACTGAAATATGTATGGGTTCAGGAAAAGGATCTCCTGAATATTGGGTATCCATTGTTAAACCGAGTCGAATACTTTATGAAATGGGAGGAGTATAAGAAACTGTAGCTAGGGCCACTATTGAAATAGCTGTGTACAAAATGCCTATACGAACTCAATTTTTTATTTTAGGATTGGAACATAGAACTAAACTAAACAAAAGGACTATTTATTATATTGAATATTGCGGATGAAAAAACAAACCACAAAAGAGTGGAAATGTGTTGAATCAAGACTAGACAATAAACGTCTTTATTATGGTCATTTCGTTCTCTCCCTACTTTGGAAAGGTCAGGCCAATACAATCAATATTGCCATGCGAAGGACTTTACTTGGAGAAATAGAAGGAACATATATCACACGTGCAAAATCTGAGGATGTATCACATGAATATTCTACAATAGTAGGTATTGAAGAATCAGTACATGAAATTTTACTCAATTTGAAAGAAATTGTATTAAGAAGTAATCTCTATGGAATTAGAGATGCATCCATTTGTGTTAGGGGTCCTAGGTATGTAACCACTCAAGTTATCATCTCACCACCTTCCGTGGAAATAGGTGACACGACATAGTATATAGCTAACCTGATAGAACCAATTGATTTGTTCATTGGATTACAAATCAAGAGAGATCACAAATATTGTATGAAATCTATAAATAACTCTCAAGATGGAAGTTATCCTATAGATGCTGTATTCATGCTTGTTTGAAATACAAATCATAGTATTCATTTTTATGGTAATGGGAATGAAAAACAGGAGATACTATTTCTAGATATATGGACAAATGGAAGTTTAACTCCTAAAGAAGCACTTTATGAAGCTTCTCGTAATTTGATTGATTTATTTCTTCCTTTTCTACATATAGAGGAAGAAGACACTCATTTCAAGGAAAATAAAAACAAGTTTACTTTATCCCCTTTTACCTTTCTAGATAGATTAAATAATTTAAAGAAAAATAAAAAGGGAATTCCATTGAAATCTATTTTTATTGACCAATCAGAACTGCCTTCCAAGACCTATAATTGTCTCAAAAGGTCCAATATACATACATTATTGGACCTTTTGAGTTAGAGTCAAGAAAATCTTATAAAAATTGAATATTTTCTCATAGAAGATGTAAAATAGATATTGGACACTCTATAGAAGCATTTCGCAGTTGATTTACCTAAGAGCTAAGAAAAGGAAAAGTTTGAATTTGAAATTCATTGGAATTATTTCATCTTATTTTTAGAAAGAAAAAAAACAATAAATTTGTCATCTTCGACACAATCCATATTTTTATAGAATGGATCATAATAAACAAATTTAAGGTACCTGAGGAATAGTCACTTTGAAGTGACTATCCCTTAGATACCTAGTCTTCCAGTATTTCACGATTAAATCAATTCAAAAAAGACCTAAAGTTGAAGATTTATCAATAGGTAATGTTGCTCCAATACCTAACCAAAGAGATACTGTGGTACCGACCAAAAAGACTATTGTAGCTATGGGACGACGAAATGGATTTTGGAATTTATTAATATTTTCCAAAAATGGTACTGTCAATAATCCCATTGGTACTAAAACCATTAAAAGAACACTTAGTAACTTATTGGGTACTGTGCAAAGTATTTGGAATACGGGAAAGAAGTACCATTTGGGTAATATTTCCAAAGGAGTTACAAATGGATCTGCCAATTCACTAATCATTGATGGTTTGAGAACCACTAAGCCTACATTACACGCAATAGTACCTAGAATTACTACTGAAAAAATATATAAAAGATCATTGGGCCATGCGAGTTCTCCATAATAATTATGCCCCATCCCTTTAGCCAATTTAGCTTTCAATATAGGATTGTTCGAGTTTGGTTTCTTTGTTATTAGGATAGATGAATTCTTATAGATCCATCCCCTGAAAGAACCGGACATGATTATTTTTCATCATCTGGCTTGAGAAAAAAGGAATGATAGGAATAGATTCATATGAAATATATATTTCATACATATCCACACATTATAGAATTATAATGACTCTATATAAGAATAAGAGTCTATATACCATAGAAAAAAAGATTTATTAAATGAAAGTTGCAAAACTATTCATTGCAAAGAATTTAGTTCTTAGAGGTAGATGCTCAATATCCAAGTAAGCTTACTAATTTGATCTTTGATCATTATTAATTGCTTTTTGGATTGTCTCATGTTTTTTGGTTGGTGTTTATCCTACAACATCTCAATTCTCTTACATATAATGGTATTTACTTGTTACTAATCTAATAAAGTCTAGCCTCTATTTTTCTTTAGATCCTTTATTGCACTCCGATAGTATCATAGATCAAGATTAATGCAAAGGAAATGAATGCATATGTATACTATAAATAAGAAATAAGTAAGTGAAATAGATAGAAAATTGTGGCACATCACTTATTCTCTATTCTATAGGATCTTGCGGAGCCTGTTCATGTATGACATGATTCTGGTATGATCATAGAAAAAATTCTTTGCAAATGAATCAGCCTATCCTTTGCTATGTAAGAGACTTACATGGTGATTGGATACAGAAACACATTTGTTTGTGAATTCTAACGTGGCAGAAAAAATCATATATCTGCATGGCCCAGTCAATAGTTCAAGTCACACACTCCCCTAATCCATCTTCTCTTTGGAAAATGCACTTCAACTATTCATTTAAAATAAGGAATACAATACTTTGGAGTTGAAGAGAAGTATCTAAACAATATGTCTCATTTTTTTTAATAACCCATATTTGTAGCAATGAAATACTATTTTCCTTCCCGAAATGATATATCATCAATTACAAATATCTATGATCTATCTTTTTTTTTTTTCTATAAAGGACCTGAAATACCTTGCTTACGTATCATTGGAAAGTGCATTAACATAAATACAGCAATAAGGAGAGGCAATACCAAAGTGTGTAAACTTCAAAAATGAGTCAAAGTGGATTGGCCCACACTAGCACTTCCACATACTAACTCTACCAAAGGTGATCCTATTACAAGAATAGCTTCAGGTACACCCATCACAATTTTTATGGCCCAATAACCAATTTGATCCCAGGGGAAAGAGTAACTAGTTACACCAAAATATGTAGTTAATATAGCAAGAACCACTCCTGTAACCCAAGTTAATTCCCGGGGTTTTTTAAATCCACCTGTGAGATACACACGAAATACGTGAAGGATTATCATTAGAACCATCATACTTGCTGACCATCAATGAACTGATCGGATTAACCATCCAAAGTGGGCCTTAGTCCTTATGTATTGAACAGAGGAAAAGGCCTCCGTAATGATTGGACGATAGTAAAAAGTCATAGCAAAACCCATAGCTACTTGTACTAAAAAACAAGTAAGTGTGATCCCCCACTAGACAATAAAATATGTTAACATGGGGAGGAACATATTTACTAGTTATGTCATCTACAATCACCTGAATCTCGAGACATTCTTCGAACCAATCATACAAGTTATTGAGATAGGAGAATCCCCCTCTAAGAACTGTATATGAGAATTTCATCTCGTACGACTCAAACAGAAACACACAAATACTGATTTTCAACATAATAGTAATAAAAAGTTCAAAACTTCATAGTCGCTTGATTCGATTTATCTCGAAGATATGAAATAACAAAAATCCTAAATTTCTTCTTTGTGATTATAATGCCAAATCAAGTTGGCTCGACCCTCTTTTTTTATGTTGATCATTACAGGACTCTTGAATCTTCTCTTTCCTATTTTTTTATTTGTTATTTGATTTGTTGTTTTTTTGTACGTAATGTAGATTGACTCTTGTTTCTTGTTTTAATATTCATTAATATTAATAGGAATTTTCTTGTTGAGACCCCATGAATTAATTGAAACTTCAGACTCATACTATAACCATGATGATTTATTTAATAAAGCTCTAAGATAAACCCAAAAGCTTTCTCAGTAAGAACACTTTGATCATCACTTATTAATGAATAGATGTAATAATTTAATGAATAGATGTAATAACTTAATAAAATCTATAGAGACAGCTGTATTTCGATCAAAATAAGTTTGAAGAAAGAAATATCATTTGATTTCTCGGAAATACCTTTTTTTTGGAGTCCGATCGCGAAGTCTAAATAGTGGGTATGAATCACAGCTCAAATATTTCTTTTCTTTATTTATTTTATTCTATATATTCTATGCTCAAGATACTAAAATAAATCAAATAATATCCGATGGGGTAGAATCATCTTGATAAAGATGATAAACTCATTCTTTGTATTACCAATAGGATCAATTATAACAAGTCACACACTCATATTCCATAAATACAGAAATAAATAAATTCCACAAGCAAACTACCAAAATAATCTATAAATCTGAGTTTTAAGTAATTGTTTTGATTGAAAACCTAGGACTTCATAGTTCTTATAAAACTTAACTCACTGAAATTTCATCTAGCAAAATAGAAGAATTATAAATTTCAAAAATAATAGAATGGAATACCACAAATAAAGCCATTACCAAGCCCATAAGTGGTGTAGTACCCCAGCCTAGAGCTACTTTACCATATTCTGAATTCAACAGTTTTAATAAATCCCCTATAACAGTTCATCTTGGCCCAGATTTAGAATTATCCTCAATAGTTTGTGTAGCCATAAACCCTATTTAATCATTGGTTAAAATTTGTTGACTTCGTATACCATTCTGTTGTAGTTGTAAATAAACGATTAAATGATCTTATTGTAGATCCATTGTGATCTTTGAAATTATCTAAAAATGGAAAAAATAACCCTAGTCACCATCCTCATATCTGGTTTACTCGTAAGCTTTACTGGGTATGCCTTATATACCGCCTTTGGCCAACCTTCTCACCAACTAAGAGATCCATTCGAAGAACATGGGGACTAATTGAAGTAATGAGCCTCCTATATTTTTATATTTGGAGGCTCATTACTTTAATTAAGATAATGAAAAATCATTTCTTTTTTTCGTCGGAACCATAGGTGGTTCTTGAAAAAGATAGCAAAAAAAATTATCCCTAAAGTCGAGACTAAGAGAAATGTATAATCAATGCTTCCATAGATTCAATTGTAATTTATAATTATAGCTTCCACACCTATGTTATTTCTATTTTTTTTGAGAGGGGGATCATTTACAAAAGGAAAGAATCAAAGAAAGGATGATGAAAAAAGTGCAAATTTCTTTAGTGCACTATATTTCTTCAGTATACTATATCAAATAGAATATATATATGTATATGTATAAATAGAAGATCCCAGAACAACGTTGTATCAGACTGCTTGTCTCCGTGTAGTTGGATCTCCAAGTTTTTGGAATGCTCCAAATTCAACTTGAGCATCCAAATCTAGATCAATACCAACAAAAACATCTCTGAACAAGGTTCTAGCACCATGCCAAATGTGTCCGAAGAAGAAGAGCAAAGCAAATGAAGCATGCCCAAAAGTGAACCAACCCCTAGGACTACTACGAAAAATGCCATCAGATTTCAAAGTACCTAGGTCTAATTAAAAACTTTCACCTAATTGGGCATGTCTAGCATATTTTTTCACAGTAGTAGGATCACTATAACTGACCCCATTGAGTTCGCCACCATAAAATGCAACAGTTACACCAAGATGTTCGACACAATATTTGGATTCTGCTCTTCTAAAAGGAACGCTGGCTCTAACAATTCCATCGACATCTACCAAAACTACTGGAAACATTTCAAAAAATGTAGGCATACGATGTACAAAAAGCTCATGTCCGTCTTTATCTCTAAAGATTGGGTGTCCTAACCATCCAACAGATATTCCATCCCCATTGTCCATTGAACCTACTCTGAATAATCCCCCTTTTGCTAGATTATTACCAATATAATCATAAAAAGTTAATTTTCGAGAATTTTAGACCAATCTTCTGATAAACTCAGATTTTCAGCCAGTCCAACCCCAACTCTTCGATATATTTCTTGCTGGAAGTATCCCTGATCCCACTGATAACGAGTGGGCCCAAATAATTTGATTGGGGTAGTTGCTGAACCATACCACATAGTTCCAGCAACTACAAAAGTTGCAAAAAAAAACAGCAGCAATACTATTGGAAAGTACAGTTTCAATGTTGCCCATACGTAATCCTTTGTATAGATGTTGAGGTGGATGAACATTAAGATGGAATAGACCTGCCAATATGCCCAATGTACCCATTGCAATATGATAAGAGGCTATTCCTCTTGGAACAAAAGGATCAAAACCTTCTGCACCCCATGCTGGATTTATAGATTGTACTTTTCCAATTAGTCCATAAGGATCAAACACCCATATTCCATGACCGTACAAGCTTGTTACATGAAATGCGCCAAAGCCAAAGCAAGCCAACCCTGAGAGAAATGAATGAATTCCAAATATTTTTGGCAAATCCAAAGAGGGTTTTCCCGTACGTTCATCACAGAATATTTCTAGGTCCCAATACACCCAATGCTAGATAGCTACCAAAAAGCACAAGCCGGAAAACACAATATGTGCCCCTGCCACACCTTCATAACTCCAAATACCTGAATTTGTTATAGTTCCTCCTGAAATACTCCAACCACCCATTGAATTGCTTATTCCTAAATGAGTCATGAAGTGTATAATAAACATACCCTGTCTCCACATTGGATCAAGAATGGGGTTAGAGGGATCAAAAACCGCTAATTCATATAGAGCTATTGAACTAGCCCAACCAGAAACTAGAGCTGTATGCACTATGTGAACATAAAGTAATCAACCAGGATCATTCAATATGATAGTATGAACACGATACCAAGGTAAACCCATGGAAATATCTCTCTTTATCAAAGACAAGTAGACACTATGTAACTTTATCGCATTGAAAAAGACTATACTATGATGTACCTATTAAGAGATTCCGTATGAGAAAGGATTACTATTTATTCCATTTTGTTGGAAATAAGAGAACAAGTTTGTTCATAAGAACAAAGAGAAGCAAATCTATTCTATACTCGATGAGTACCAATACGCAATGGGAAAATTGGTCCTATTTTTGTTTTTGGGAATGAATGCATAGATACTCGTTGATCATTCGAGCGATCGATCCTTTCATTAAATTTTTTTTATTCACTATGTTTTCCCTTCCAATTTATGGAAAATAAAATAGGGTAAACAGAAAAAAAAAAGATGACAAAGACAATAAACCCCTTGTTACGTTTCCATATTAAAGTGAAGTGTAGTGCTTGATTTTTTTTTCTGAAATTTAATGCCTATTGGTGTTCCAAAAGTACCTTTTTGGAGTCCTGGAGAGGAAGATGCAATTTGGGTTGATGTATAGTGTGACTTGTCAGGCATATTGGGTCATATGGGATTTACCCCATTCTCTCCCCCAACCGAGATATCCTCTACTTCGCCCAAGAAATATTGATTGAACTGTCAATTATTTGGAGCCTGAAGAATAATTAAACTAATTAATTTATATTTATATTGGGGATCCATATCCATATATTATCAATGAGAAGAATTTATGGTTGATTTAGACTGATAAAATATCCAGGCTCCGTTCAAAAAAGAAAATACCAAATTGTAATATATGTACAATTACCACTTATATCATAAACAATTCTTGTACTTAAATTTAACTAGTTTAATTAATAAAATATATTAATTAAACTAGTACAAAGTAAAACTACCAATCAATGGAATAGTATGATGAATACATGGAAGAGTTTGTCGGAAGGCAAGTAAAGCTAAAGCATGAAACAAACGAATTCCAAAAAAAGTGGTACTGAGATTATTTGCCCTATATTATGTACAAATAGAATTTAGACAGATCTTTACTCGAAGTAGAATATGAACCTAAGAGAATTGAAAAGACCCATTCAAGAACAAGAAAACAACATCGTGATTTGAATCCTGATGAAACAATATATCACTGAGAGGTTAGTTCAAGAAGTTCAGTAAATTCTTTTTTTTTCTTCTTTTAGTATGGTATGGATGCCAAAACAAAACCTATTTTTGAAAAATTTTAAAAAAAACAAACCTAAAAAAACTGTTACAAACGGAAGAAATAGGACTAAAATCGATACATTGATTTTTTTTTGCAATATTTTTGAATCGTATGCATCCAAAGGTGCATGTACTATTTCTGGGGGATAGAATTTTATCCTAATCAACTGACATTATTAAGAAAGATTACTTTTTTGGGGCCAAGAGGTTGATAATGAGGTCTAAAATCAACTTGTTGGTCTCATGGTATATCTCAGTATAGAAGATGCTACTAGGGATCTTTATTTGTTTATAAACTCTCCCAGTGGATGGGTAATCCCAAGAATGGCCATTTATGATACTATGAAATTTGTGCCACCTGATGTGCATACAATATGCATGGGATTAGCTACTTCAATGGGATCTTTAATTCTAGTCAGAGGAGAAATTACCAAACATATAGCATTCCCTCATGCTTGGCGCCAATGAGTTTGTTCTTTGAAAAACAAAAAATACTATGCCTTTGCCATATTGAATATGGATTCTAAGTAATAATAGCATGGCATCTCAAGTTTGATATCAACAAATCATTCTTGTTTTTTCATAACATGAGGTTTTGTATCAAAATAGTAGTATGAAACAAAGGTTATTTTCTATTTGATCTTATGTGTCGGGAGAACATTTCAGCGTCAGAAGTCATTTTGTTATTCCAAACCAAGTCTCTTTTCTTTCTAATATTCATCTTAGGAAAGAAAGAGTACAAAAATGAAAAAAAAAATGATCATTTTTTTCCCTATTTGATCATATCAAAAATAAACTTTGGGATTGCTAAATCATAGACAAGATAAATATAGGAAGGAACAAAGCCATAATAGTATTTTTTTTACTCCTACGAAAGGAAGGTTAGTAAATGGATCATTCAATGATCTGGAATTGATGGATTATATTTCCTTCGTCCTTCAAGAGAAGGGGGGTGGTAAATTCAATTCCATTATAGAGCCGTATGCAATGCACAAAAATGCCTGTACGGTTTTCAATTCTATTTTTTTTCTTCTTCTTATTTTTTATCCCTTACTTTAGCTTTTGAACAACCATGTGAAATAGAAGAACCCCTTATAATGTTATATTAGTATCATCAGGGTTATGATTCAGCAACCCACTAGTTCTTTTTATGAGGCACAAGTTGGGGAATTTATCTTGGAAGCAGAGCTACTGAAACTTCACGAAACACTCACAAAGGTTTATGTACAAAGAACTGGCAATCCCTTATGGGTTATTTCCAAAGACATGGAAAGAGATGCTTTTATGTCAGCAACAGAAGCCCAAGCTCATGGCATTGTTGATCTTGTAGTGGTAGAAAATGCAAATACTAGTGATTTTGTGTAAATCCATTTTAAAAACATAATTCACATTTTGTTTGATTTGACATTAAATAGAAATGATTCATAATCATCAATGATCCAGTTAAGATCGATCTAAACCAAGCTATTCTTATTCTAGATATACATATATATGATATGCCAACTATTAAACAACTTATTAGAAACACAAGACAGTCGATCAGAAATGTCACAAAATCCCCCGCTCTTCGAGGGTGTCCTCAGCATCGAGGAACATGTACTAGGGTGTATGTGTGACTTGTTCAGATCATGAGCTTGAAGAAAGAAATGGGAAAATTTTTCTGATATTAATGATCAGTACCAACGAATAGAATGGATAGATTGGAAGAAGGCCATTTACTATCTAAAAATGAGGATCTATCATATACCAATATGGTATATAGAATTTTTGGTTTCCATTAGTGCAAATGGATTTGATTTGAGATGAGAAGCAATTCTCCATTGGTAGCAAATGGTTATCCATTAAGCGGAGGAAATACTATTAAGATAAGAAAATCAATTATGCTCTTATTCTTGAAAGAACATACTAAGAGGGTCAGCTACCTATACCTAGCCAATTTTCATAATTAAATACTGTCACTATATAGATAGTTCTTTTTGTGAAAAGACGTATTATTGTATAATTGATGGGTAGAGCCAAAGGATATGAACTATACAAGTTAACAATAAAATTTGATTAAATGACAAAGGAGGCTCTAGTGTATAGAAAGGACCTCACCGTTTAATTAAAGAAGTAACCATAGAAACGATGAAACACACTATTTTTTTAGTGTCGGTAGAATTGAGTATTTTTAGCTCAAATGTTTGGAAGGAATAAAAAATCATGGTTGGGAAGGTCATAGTAGCAAAAACCATGGGAATTTCTTTTTTATATACTGGAATAATCCACTTTGTTATGAATCAAATGGAAGAGGGAAGAAAAAGAATGATTGAAAGAAGAGAAATCAATTAGTTATTCATTAAAGTTTAATTTGATTCAATGACCAGAATTAGACGAGGAAATACAGCTGGGAGACATCGAACAAAAATTCATTTATTTGCATCAACTTTTAGAGGGGCTCATTCAAGACTTACTCGAACAGCTACTCAATAGAAAATAAGAGCCTTGGTTTCCTCTCATCGGGATCGAGATAGGCAAAAGAGGGATTTTCATCATATAGTTATAGTCGATTCATACACAATTTGTAGTAACTCACGAGAATTTGGTATCCTATAGTTATAGTTGATTCATACACAATTTGCACAAGAGGCAATTGCGTCTTAATCATAAAATACTTCTGCAAATAGTTATATCGAATAAGAATTGTCTTTAGATGCCAATAAGATCTCTCAAATAAAATAAAAGAAAGAGATTGTAAAGTAACCTATAGGAATGAATGATTGAAACAAAATTCCCCGGAGAATGAACTCCGAGAAGACAAAAGAAAAATAAATTCAAATACTTCTACTTATAAAATGAACAAAATGTTTCAATAAAAAAAAATTTCCCCTTCCCTTTTCTTTCTTATAACACAACAATCAAATCGGAATCCTAGGTTTTTCTGAACAAAACATCAATTTGAGCTTGAGAGTTCTGAGTCAATTGAGGGATATGTCTATTTATTTCTTATTCTAGGATCAGTAGTTCTAGGGATCGACTCAGCTCTCTCAAATTGTTTCTCATTATCAAGAAAAGCTAACAAAGATAAAATACAAGCTTGTTTTATAGAAATAGTAATTAATCATTATTGTTTCAAAGTTAATCTACTGATCTGTCTAGATAATATTTTTCCTTGTTTACTAATAAATTGACTAATTAAACTCATATTTCTATAATCAATTCGATCCCCCAATTCAATTGGGGGAAAACACCTATGAAAAGATCGCTTGGATTTACGAAAAGGTTGCTTGGATTTATCCATGGATTATTCCTTATCTCAAAAATTCTCTTTATTCATTTTATTTTAGATCCAATAGAATAGTATTTGATTTATATATGTACTATATAATAATTGTGTTGTATATACGTTAAGTTTTGCCTCTATCTCTTTATTTCACCATGAATTGTATGTGTACAACAATAGCGACAAAATTTTCTTAACTCTAATTGATTTGGTGTATTGTGTCGACTCTTTTGAGTAATAAATCTAGAAATACCCGATAATCCCTTATTAATACTATTTCCACCACAACTGTTACATTCCAAAATAACTCTAATTCAGATATCTTTATCCTTGGCCATGAACCTCCATTTTTGGATTTTGGATTGACTTAAATTCCACTATTTTCGATCCGAACTGAAGAAGAAGAAAACAACAAAAAAATCAATAGAAGTTACTAACTAAAAATGCAATTTCTAAAGAAAAGATTTGATTGCAAAAAAATTTATTTGGTTGTAATTAATATTAATCGAGTAAAACTTAAGTGATACAATTTCTTTCAAATTAGAATCCTACTATCCTAATCTTAGTATTTCATTTAAGTATCTTTTATCAATAACTAGAATGAAAAAAGAGAAATAGCAAAGCATCTAGGAATAAACGATTAATTTCTATCAAGTGACTCGCTAAAGATCCAAGTCATAGAGTAGTTAGCACATGAACTGTGGAGAGATGTTTTTATATCTCACATTGAAAATCCTCCTTCTTTATTTTATTGTAATACATAAATAATTAGATGTTGTAGTTCAGGATCATTTGTATTCATTTTTTTTAATATGTTAGTTTCTCATACGTATATAATTCTTTTATTTTATTATATGAATATATGAAGATGAAAGAAAACAAGTGAAAAACAAGACAAGGATTTTGTACAATGATATTGTACAATAATAAAGGGATGTAGCGCAGCTTGGTAGCGTGTTTGTTTTGGGTACAACATGTTTGTTTTGGGTACAAAATGTCACGGGTTCAAATCCTATCATCCCTACCTAAGAAAGCGCTCTTAGTTCAGTTTGGTAGAACGCGGGTCTCCAAAACCTGATGTCGTAGGTTCAAATCCTACAGGGTATGATTCTGTTTATCTTATGCCAAATTATGAATTACAATAAAATAACTTAATAAAATGAAATTGAATTACAATTTCAATTTGACCTCCTCTTTGTATTGTAGGAGGTCAATAAAAAAATTAATATTACTCAATTAAATGTCCAATTAATCACCACGTCTGTATTGTAAATCAGTTGCAATCGATTGGAATTGAGGGAATAACCCAAAATTGACTTTACTTTTCTTGATGCTGAAGTAACTCTCATCAACTAGCACTATTCGGATATGAAATGCAGCATTAAAGCATTAGTAGTAATTAGTCAGATACGTTAACTTTTATGTAGATATTATCTATCTACATACATAACAACGTTTAGGTGCGAAAAAAGCCACATATTCTACCATATTACACTAAATAAATATTTGTATTATAATTAAGTCAGTGTTCAAATAAATTGATGAGATTTGGTTCCATCGGATCTAGAAAATTTTATGTCTTCGGACATAAAGAGACAAAGAAGCCATTGCAATTGCCGAAAATACTAGGCCTGCTAAGGGCACAAGAAAAGAGGGTAAGTTAAGATCTATCATAGAATGAGTACCACGATTACTATTTGTACCTCTTATAAATATAAAGAGGTCTTATGATAACTATATCTATTATAACTAATATTAACTAGTTAATAAGTGCAAGGGGTCTAATAGAAAATTAAATTAAGTTACTATTCTTTTTTTCTATTTTGATTCAAAGGAAGGAAACCATGAAGTTGAAATAACTCACTTAGAACACCTTTTAAAGGATTATGTGGTACGATTAGGTCAAATAAGCCCTTATGGAATAAATATTCAACCGCTTGTAAACCATCAGGTATTGTCTTATTCAATGTTTGTTCAATTACTCTTTTACCCACAAATGCAATGTGGGCATTAGGTTCAGCAATAATGACATTTCCCAACATACCAAAACTTGTCGTCAGTCCACCAGTTGTAGGAGATGTAAGGATTGATACATAGGATAACTTTTTATTTGATTGATAATTATATGAGGCAGAAGAGACTTTAGCCATTTTCATCAAGCTTAAACTTCCTTCTTACATGTGTGCTCCTCTAGAATCACACACAATAATGATAAGTAGAGATTCATTAGTAGCATACTCGATCAAACGGATGATTTTCTCACCCACTATACATCCCATACTACCTCCCATGAACTCAAAATCCATAACCCCAATTGTCACATGAATACCATTTAGTTGACCTATGCTTGTTTGAGTAGCTTCAGTTAAACCTGTCTTTCTCTGATAAGAATCGATATGATCTATATAGGGTTCCTCCTCTGAATGAAATTCTTTAGGGTCCATAGAAACCATGGCTTCATCCATAGGATCTCAAGTTCCCGGATTAATTGAAAGTTCAATTCTATCTGAACTACTCATTTTCAAATGATATCCACAGTGTTCACAAATATGCATTTTTGACTTAAATTTTTTTTTATAATTTAATCCATAACAATTTTCACATTGAACCCATAAATCTTTGTATTTTTTGTTTATATCAAAATTGTTAGATATTTCTTTTATATTTAAATCATTGCCATTACTACTAGTACTTATAATAGAACTCCCACTTTCACTACTACTTACACTTATACTTACATTTACAATTCAGATAATACTATCAATGTAACCGACGTAGTAGTTATTCTTACTTTTAGACCCACTGTTCAAATAACTATAAAAAAAACTTTCTAGTTCACTCAGAAAAAGAACTATTATTCTTATTGTCAATCTCAAAATCTAATTTTCAATATCAAAATATATAGAATAACTATCGCCATTACTATCCCTAACTAACGAAGTGTTATCAAAGATCAAACCAAAAATATTCCTGATCTCCAATAAATAATTAACATTACTGAAACTATAACTGCCACTATCACTCCAATTAAGAAGAATGTTTTTCTCCGTATCATTTAGAATGGGGTCTTCTCTTCCAGGGCTATGCCCAATACCATCAAGACTATCCGTTGATTTACTTAGCCCATACCTATCTTCTAACCTCTCATTAGACAATATCAAATTGAACCGCCATTTCTCCATAGAGTCTTCCTGCACCCCCGCAACCCCCCCCCCAAATTTATGAAAATACAATAAAGGAATAGTCATTTGATGAATAATCATTTTACATTTTACTATTTGATTGATTGATTTTCTAGCAAAATGAAGCATATGGATTCCATCATTAGGATTGTTAATTGTTAACCAACAACGAGTGAGTACTGAAAGAAATTATTCTTTTTTTGGTAAATTTGAAGTATCACTTCTTTCTAATATATATATATATTGATAGAATCTTTTCTTGAATTAGAAATATAAAAAGAAGTTTCTCTCATGTCATGTACAAACAAATCTTTCATCGAAAGATAGAATTGTTTCTTCCTACAAAGTGAAGAATTTATTCTCCTATGATTTTGTATCATATAATCAAATAATAAGTTTCTATTCTAACATAGAACGAAAAAGATAATATTATATTAGAGGATAGGTCGAGGAAGCCCTTGCCTCTTGGCTTGGCTTGATTTATGGTTTGAAATAAAATTGTGGAATCTAAAAATCCACCAATCCAAGAATTCATAGATTTAATTATGAGAATTCATTATGGATCTAACGATAGAAGTATTGAGTTGTTTAGTTTTTGGTATTTGCATCTTCCATATAGTATAGTAAGGTTTGTACATATCAAAGATATATGCAAATACATAATATATAGGATTTATAGGATATTCCATTTTATTCGACTCAATCCTTTTTAGTAAAAGATTGGGCCGAGGTTAATTAAAATTAGGAGAACAAACATGAATTACCAAATTATTTTTCTCTTTATCATCATCTGACATATCTACTAGTCTGGTGTATCTACTGGTGCAAATTCGAATTTGATCTCCTTCCATACTTCACAAGCATCGACTAGCTCAGGACTCCATTTGCTAGCTTCACAGATAATTTCATTACCTTCATGAGCAAGGTCATGTCCCTCGTTATGAGCTTGTACACACGCTTCCAAAACCACTCAATTAGCTACTGCACCAGGTGCATTTCCCCAAGGGTGCCCTAAAGTTCCTCCACTGAATTATAGTACGGAATCATCTCCAAAGATTTCGGTCAGGGTAGGCATATGCCAAACATGAATACCCCCTGAAGCCACGGGTAGAACACCAGCATAGAGACCCAATCTTGAGTGAAAAAAATACCATGACTTCGGTCTTTTTCAATAAAATCATCACGTAATAAATCAACAAAACCCAAAGTCATCTCATGTTCCCCTTCCAATTTACCTACTACTGTACTAGTGTGAATATGATCTCCACCAGACATACGTAATGCTTTAGCTAGTACACGAAAATGCATATCATGATTTTTTTTGTCTATCAATAACTGCATGTATTGTGCGATGGATGTGAAGCAGTAGGTCATTATCACGACAATAATGAGCCAAGCTAGTATTTGCAGTGAATCCCCCTATTAAGTAATCATGCATTATGATAGGAACTCCCAATTCACTTGCACATACAGCCATTTTGATCATTTATTCCCATGTACCTGCAGTAGCATTCAAGTAATGTCCCTTGATTTCGCCTATTTCGGCCTGTGGTTTATAAATTGCTTCAGTACAAAATAAGAAATGGTCTTTCCAATGCATAAATGGTTGGGAATTCACATTTTCATCATCCTTGGTAAAATCAAGTCCATCACATAAACATTCATAAATGGCTCTACCGTAGTTCTTTGCGGATAACCCCAATTTTGGTTTAATAGCGCATCCCAATAGGGGATGGCCATACTTGTTCAACTTATCTCTTTCAACTTGGATACGATGAGGCGGACCTTGGAAAGTTTTAGAATAAGAAGGAGGAATTCGTAAATCCTCCAGACGTAGGGCTCGTAAGGCTTTGAAACCAAATACATTACCTACAATGGAAGTAAACATGTTAGTAATAGAACCTTCTTCAAAAAGGTGTAAAGGATAAGCTACATAAGCAATATATTGGTTTTCCTCCCCAACAACACTCTCGATGTGGTAGCATCATCCTTTGTAATAATCAAGACTGGTAAGTCCATTAGTCCACATAGTTGTCCATGTACCAGTGGAAGATTCCGCAGCTACCACAGCTCCTGCTTCTTCAGGTGGAACCCTAGGTTGAGGACTTACTCTGAATGCTACCAAGATATCAGTATCTTTGGTTTCATAGTCAGGAGTATAATAAGTCAATTTATAATCTTTAACACCAGCTTTGAATCCAACACTTGCTTTAGTCTCTGTTTGTGGTGACATAAGTCCCTCCTTACAACTCATGAATTAAGAATTCTCACAACGACAAGGTTTGCTCGATATGGATTAGAGGTGAATGAAACCCTTAAGAAAAATATTTCAAAAAATTCAACTAATATTATCAACTAATTAGAAAATGGTTGGTTATTAGACTATGTAATGTATTTGATTCACCAAATACATCATTATTGTATACTCTTTGCTATATATGGCGTAAGCCAATCCTTGTTTTGTAAGTTTATAATTGAGTTGATCCTCTTCTTATTTGTCATTAAATATATATAAATTAATTAATAAAACACTCTTGACAGTGATATATGCTGTATATGTAAATCCTAGGATGTGAAAATAGCCATAATTCATCCATGAAAACGTATAAAATAAGGAAAAGGTATGAAACAAGAATAGACAAAAATGTATATGAAAAATATAATGAACAATGAGATCAAAATAATAAATCCTAAATGGAGTTTGAGTTGGAATTCCATAGATAATATAATCTAATGGGATGGTATTTTCTATAGTGATAGAAAAATGAAGCACAATTAACTTACTCATGATTCCTATTCATCTACTTTATATTAAAAATACTAAACAAAATTATTGGTTGAACTTGAAAATTGAATAATTCAATGAGTAAACAATGGAATTGAATTCCTTTGGGCAATACCAACTAAATCCAATGCTAACTTTGATTTATTTCTTATTCAATTAGCCGATCGACTTCCTATCAGACATTTTTTTTATTAGATACTATTCCAAGGGATTTTTGACATATTTCACTTTATTATGATTATGAAAATCAATCTTACTACATCTGGTCCTATGGTTTCTGCACTTGAGGAAAAAAACTTAAGACATATCGCCCAAATTATTGACCCAGTAATGGATGTTGCTTTTCCCCTAAGAAAGATGCCTAATATTTATAATGCTTTGGTAGTTAAAAGTTGAGATATTACTGGTCAACAAACTCATGTGACTTGTGAGGTATAGCAATTATTAGGAAATAATTAAGTTATAGCTATAGCTTTGAATGCTACAGATGTCTGATGAGAGGAATGGAAGTGATTGACACAGGAACTCCTCTAAGTGTTCCAGTTGGCGGAGCTACTCTCGGATGAATTTTCAACATTCTTGGGGAACCTGTTGATAATTTAGGTCCTATGGATATTCGCACAACATCTCCTATTCATATATCTATGCCCGCTTTTATACAATTAGATATGAAATTATCAATTTTTGAAATAGGGATTAAAGTGGTGGATCTTTTAGCTCCTTATCATTGTGGGGGAAAAATCGGGCTATTTGGGGGAGCTTGTGTGGGTAAAATAGTACTCATCATGGAATTGATCAACAAAATTGCCAAAGCTCATGGAGGTGTATCTGTATTTGGCGGAGTAGGTGAATGTACTCATGAAGGAAATGATCTCTACATGGAAATGAAAGAATTTGGAGTGATTAATGAAAAAAATATTGCAGAATCCAAAGTAGCTCTAGTCTATGGTCAAATGAATGAACCACCTGGAGCTTGTATGAGAATTGGTTTGACTGCCCTAACCATGGCGGAATATTTCCAGGACGTTAATGAACAAGACGTGCTTCTATTCATCGATAATATCTTTCATTTCATCCCAAGGAGGGTCAGAAGTATCCACCTTATTGGGTAGAATACCTTCTGTAGTGGGTTATCAACCCACCCTTAGTACAGAAATGGGTTCTTTGCAAGAAAGAATTACTTCTACTAAATAGGAATCTATAAATTTGATCCAAGCAGTTTATGTACCTACGGACGATTTTACCCACCCGGCTCCTGCCACGACATTGGCACATTTAGACACTACTACCATACTATCAAGAGGATTAGCTGCCAAGGGTATTTATCCAGTAGTAGATCCTTTAGATTTAACATCAACTATGTTATAGCCTCAAATCATTGGCGAGGAACATTATGGAACTGCATAAAAAGTTAAGCAAACTTCACAATGTTACAAAGAACTTCAGGACATTATAGCTATCCTGGGGTTGGATGAATTATCCGAAGAGAATCGGTTAACTGTAGCAAGAGCATGAAAAATTGAGCATTTCTTATCACAACCTTTCTTTGTGGCAAAAGTATTTACTGGTTCTCTAGGTAAATATGTTGGTCTGGCAGAAACAATTAGGGGGTTTCAACTCATCCTTTCTGGAGAATTAGACAGTCTTCCCGAACAGGCCTTTTATTTGGTGGGTAACATCAATGAAGCTACCACGAAAGCTATAAACTTAGAAGTGGAGAGCAACAAATGACCTTAAATCTTTGTGCATTGACTCCTAATTGAATTATTTTGGATTCAGAAGTAAAAGAAATAATTTTATCTACTAATAGTGGGAAAATTGGTGTATTACCAAACCACGCTTCTATTGCCACAGCCGTGGATATAGGTCTTTTGAGAATATGCCTCAATGACCAATGGTTAATGGTGGCTCTGATGGGCGATTTTGCTAGAATAGGTAATAATGAGATCACCATTTTAGGAAATGATGCGGAGATGAGTACTGACATTGATCCGCAAGAAGCTCAACAAGCTCTTGAAATAGCTGAAGCTAACTTGAGTAGAGCTAAGGGTAAAAGACAAGCAATTGAGGCGGATCTAGCTCTCGATGAGCTAGGACATAAGTAGAGGCTATCAATGTTATTTTCTCATAGTCAACAAAATACATCAAAATCTTCAAAAGAATTATTACATTTTGATTCCACCAATTGAACATAATCAAGTCTAATCTAATACAATGAAACCAAAAAAAAAAGATGGGTAGAAAAACTTATTAAATACCATTTACTCCACTCCAGTATTTAATAAGTTCTACCTACTATTGGATTTGAACTAATGACTCCCGCCGTATGAAAGCAATACTATAACCACTGAGTTCAGTAGGTCATTTATCACCACAAAAGACCCATCACTCCGAGGATTATAGATAGAATAGTATTTCTAAGCAATTCCAATTTGTTAAAATAGTAAACCAATCGCAAAGCTATCATACGATGTGGGATTATGGACTGTCTATCTTGACAAGAAATTATCCATATGTTAAGATATCTATGACAAGGACAAGGGATATAGCTCAGTTAGGTAGAGCACCTCGTTTAAATGTGTGCCAATGCTTTTCAAAAGACGCCAATTATAAAATGAACATAATTGATCTTATTGAGATGAAAAATTGATGTCTTACTCCACAGATTTGAGGAACAAGAGAACAATAGCCTGACATATATTTTATTTTGTTTGATTCAGTCCAATTTAGATTTAGTGCAAATTTAAACGCCAAATAGAAAATCTACCGTTGATTTGATAATTGATAGGGTAAATACCCAATCCACATTCAATGCTAGGCATAATGAGTATAAGGACCTCAAAATCATCTCTTTTCATCCTATGAACTTTAAGGTATATGAAGTCTCATATTTGACTCTTGTAGAGGAGCGATAGAAACTCCATTTAACTTAGGTTGATCTAGGCTAGAGGCAGACCTAAGTCAAAGTAATCCTTCTTTGAGAGACTTTGGTATTGCTCCTAAATCATAATTCAAATAATGAATATGAATCAGAGCATGCAAAACCATCTTATTATCTTTTTATCTTCCTGTGAAGAAAAAATATGGTGGACTAACTGATCTTTACATCAATTGATGAAAGATCCCAATGCAACAAAACGCATGTTGGGTCTTTGAAATAGTTTGAATCATTTTGATAATATAATAATAAGTTTGATTTGTTTTACTAAGGAGGTCTACCGTTTGAATCCGTATAGCGCTAATAGATTGTATTTTTGTATAGATATTTTATTTGAGTTTATAATAGTTTTCATCTCCTTATTTTATTTATGGACAGATTGACTGATAAGTTGATCTATAGAAATAAAAGTATTATGTAATTATGTATGTATAGGGACAAGAAAAAAATAATCCACTCTAATGGATCCTATGGGTATTTGTCAAATCTAGCATAAGCTAAGATGGCCATATTTATTTATTTTTATTAATCCTCATAGATTAATTTCTTTTCCTGTCCATGATCAAAGAGTTAGTGATACATTTGATTTTCTGGTATACTCAATCCCAGTCAATTTATGAAGTGAAAATCATGACATGATCGATCCGTCTAGAAACTCTAACCCAACCCAACCAAATTTAATCCTAAGTCACATGGATTGAGACCTATTCTTAGTCTTGTATTTGTAGAAGTCCCTTGACTAATTGGTTTTTGTCAGAACCTCTATTGAATTGATTATTTCAAAGATAATGAATCGGCCCTAAATGTATCAGCCTCTCTTCAACTATATTCTATGCTACAAGTTGGATTGGGATTTAATTTGTTGAATCATTCAATAATGTGTGATTCTATATATTTATTGATAATAAATATTCATTGTTCTTGTAATCCTTATCCCTAAATAATCCTCATATTATAATAATAAATAATATTATATGTCTATTTATTAGTTTTTCTTAGTTTATTAGTGTTTACTATTTCATTAGAAATGCTAAGTGGTACTCCGATGGATGAATCTTTAAACAAGACATGCCTACCATACAACAAACAACCTCTAAGCTATGTAGTTTGATTGATCAAAATCAATTCTTGTTTCGACTAAGAAATTCTATAGATGAATTGATGATCCCAATCCATAATTGAATAATTCAACAGATTCCAGATTAATAGGAGTACATTTATGTTTTTGCTTCACGAATATGCTATTTTCTGGGCATTTCTGATAATATCAAGCATTATTCCTATCTTGGCATTTCTAATTTCTGGAGTTTTAACCCCGATTAGTAAAGGACCAGAGAAGTTCTCTAGTTATGAATAGGGTATAGAACCTATGGGGGATGCTTGGTTACAATTCTGAATCTGCTATTACATGTTTGCTCTAGTTTTTGTTGTTTTTGATGTTGAAACGGTCTTTCTTTATCCATGGGCAATGAGTTTCGATGTATTGGGCATATTTGTATTTATAGAATCTTTCATTTTTGTGTTTATCCCAATTGTTGGGTTAGTTTATGCATGGAAAAAAGGAGCATTAGAATGGTTTTAGCTAAATATTCAGACAATCAAAATAAAAAAAAGGATTACAATTGAGATTGTTATGAATTTGATTGAGTTTTTGTTACTTGACCAAATGACCCACAATTCAGTTATTTCAACTACATCGAATGATCTTTTGAATTGGTCAAGACACTCCAGTTTATGGCCGCTTCTCTATGGTAGTAGTTGTTGTTTCATTGAATTTGCTTCATTAATAGGCTCACGATTCAATTTTGATCATTATGGATTGGTACCAAGATCGAGTCCTAGCAAGCAGACCTAATTTTAATAGCCAGCATAGTAAGAATGAAAATGGCTCCTTCTTTAGTGAGATTATATCAGCAAATGCCTGAACAAAATATGTTATTGCTATGGGAGCCTTTACTATTACAGGAGGAATGTTCAGTACTGTTCGGGGAGTCGATAAGCTAATTTCTATGGATGACTATTTGTCGGGCTGCCCCCCTAAACCAAAGGCAGTTATAGATGATATAACAAAACTTCATAAGAAGATATCTCGAGAACTCCCTAAGGATAGAACTATGTCTCAATGGGAAAATCGATGTTTTACTACTAATCACATGTTTTATGTTCGACACAATACTTATACTAGAAATTATGATCAAGGATTGTTCTATCAATCATCATATACTTCAAAAATACCTTCTGAAAGATTTTGCAAATCTCAAAATTTAGTATCTTCCTACAAATTAGTGAATTAGGTAGGGTTTTCTTGTGCAAAATGAGAAAGAGCAAGTCAATCTTTCAAAATTTTCATTCTATATTGAGAAATACTTGTACAAGTACAAATAAAGGTGGGAGAAATCAAGAAGAAGCAGGGTCATTTATCTAATTGTCTAGTCAAGCATGAGCTTGTCCATAGATCCTTGGGCTTCGACTATCAAGGAATAGAGACTTTACAAATAAAAACAAAGGATTGGGTCTCCATTGCTGTTATTTTATATATATATGTTTACAATTATTTACATTCCCAGTGTGCCTATGATGTAGCACCAGGTAGATTTTTAGCTAGTGTATATCATCTTACAAGAATAGAATATGGTATAGATAAAGCAGAAGAGGTATGCATAAAAGTATTTTTATCTAGAAATAATCCTAGAACCCCGTATGTTCTCTGGATTTGGAAAAGTGAGGATTTTCAAGAGCGGGAATCCTATGATATGTTAGGAATCTCTTATGATAATCATCCACGTCTTAAATGTATCACGATGCAAGAAAGTTGGATAGGCTGGCCCCTACATAAGGACTATATTACCCCCAATTTATATGAAATATAAGATGCTTATTGAATGATAAGAAACTTATGTTCACTTCTATGACATGACTCCAGACTTCATTTAAGTCAAATCAAGAATATTTTTACATTCTGTTCTAAATGAAACAGAGTAACTAGACTCCAATTCATATTATGGAAGGGCTAAAATAGAAAAAAAGGCTTTTTGTAAGATATCTCATAATTTCATTTGTAAGATATCTCATATAAGCAGAAACTATAAATAAGATGAATCAAAAAAGTTCCACACCATAAACCTTGTACCGCACACTTCACTTAGTAAAGTAATGTAAGTAGGAATGAAGAAATAGAATAGAAATATTAAAATAAATGAAAAGGGATCGAATTTTATTTGTACTGTGTCTAAAATGCATCTTGTCTATTGCTATCCTTCAACTCTTGTAGATTTTTGAAACTTTTTAGCCAACTCATTTATTTTAGATATATATTTACCTTTTAAGTGAGAATTTGTATAAATATCAATGTGATATAGTATTGGGATGTTAGGAACCAGACTTGAACTAGTGACATGAGGATTTTTCGTCCTCTGCTCTACCAACTGAGCTATCCTGACCATTTTTTGCGCATCATTCTACTATAGTAGAGTATTTGTATCTATGTCAATAACCAAAAAATATTTTTAAATCTTACCTAGTCCCTGAATTTTTTAGATCTTCCAAAAGTTTATTTATTTATTTTTATTTGAATCCTTGATGAAACAAAAAAGAAGTAAAATGGTATTTTTTGGGATAGAGGGACTTGAACCCTCACAATTTCTTAAGTTGACAGATTTTCTTCTTACTATAAATTTCATTATTGTCAATATTGACATGTAGAATGGTACTCTCTCTTTATTCTCATCTAATTAATTCATTTTTCAAAAGATCTATCTGACTCTGGAATCAATGATTTGATCATTAAATATTCGATTCTTCCTTCAACTTCCAACTTTGGTTGGAATAGATTCCTAATTGACTTTGCATTTTTTTTCATATCATATATATTCAATTCATTTCATATATAATGTCATATACATATATATCATATATATATATAATGGAATCGGGTCATGATTAATCATTTGATATGTCAGTATGTGTATGTACGTATTGGGTATATAGAGTTCCCCTTTTCATAATTTTGATGGAGGGATTCCAACTACTAACATAACGTAATCAATTCCATTCGTTAGAACAGCTTCCATTGAGTCTCTGCACCTATCCTTTTTTGATTTTTGATTCTAGTTTTTTTGATAAACCAAACCTTTTCAAATCTCAAATAAAGATTTGGCTCAAGATTGCCCATTTTAAATTCTAGGGTTTCTTTGAATTTGGAAGTTAGCACTTAGTAGGTTTCCATACCAAGGCTCAATTCAATCAAGTCCGTAACGTCTACCAATTTTGCCATATCCCCCTTTCTACTTCTTTGATTTATCTTGAAACCATTGAATTCATTAGATAATGATTCTTATATTGTATTGGAAAAGTGTATACTGCTATTTTATTTTTTGCCACCCTCTATTATTTCATCTTTATTGGATAAACTATATTTGTTTTAATCAGAATTGATTCTATTATTGATATATCTGCAATTCAATATGGATACATATATCCCACATATATATGCTTCCCCCCTCTTTCATTTTTACAACACGATTTGCAATACTGGAACGGTTGATATTCATTCTTTCTTATCTCCTACGTTTCTAAATGAAACTAGAAGAATACCTCATTCTTGTATCTTTATTCTCCTTTTCTTATTCTTTTCTGATCTGAGAACCGATCGAGTAGTTAATATAATTAATATAGTTTGCTATAACTACTCTAAAAAATAATTCCATTTTTTTCTAGTCAAAATTTCAAGTTTGATAATATCATGTCATGATATTTTATTTTAATCATATAAAATATATATTGAATTATTTTGAATATTTAATTATTTAATAATTTATTTAATAATATAATACTAAATCAAATTATACTTATAAATACTATTAAATACCGATAAAGTACTTATTAAATACTTATATTATAGTGATATTTATTAGATAGTTAAAGTTAATTTACTAAATTAAAATTCTAACGAATTTGAGTATTTTAGTATTCAATTATGAATTTATTAATAGCTAACTAAGATCAGGTACTTTATAGAATTCCTATACATCTCTGTTATGCTCATCTGTTTGACTCTGATAGCCGGCTTTCTCTCCATCTATTTTTTTCCATGATTGACAATCCCCCTTCTCCATTTCCCCAAATGTTGGGTCGCCAATCAGATCTATTATGTGGTGATAACTTGTAACTAGAAATCCAAAAATACAAAATGGAGGAATTAGATTTGTATAGAACAAATCTGAAGACAAAGTCTAAATTCCTTAGTATATAAATTATTTCCTATATATACAAAAAAAATCTATATATTGATATAATTTATTCCATTCTACTTTATTTGATTTGTAGTATGTCAATAATTGTTTGTAGTACTTCAATAAATCCATTTTAGCTTTACGTTATTTCTTGTTTAGTTCAGTCTTAATTTTGATTTATTCTATAATGTAATATGAAGAAATGAAATGTCAATAAAATAAAAAAAGGAGTCTTTTTCTATGTCTCGTTACTGAGGACCTCGTTTCAAAAAAATATGCCATTTGGGGGCTTTACCAGGACTAACTAGTAAAAAGCCTAGATCTAGAAGTGATCTTAAAAACCAATCATGTTCTGGGAAAAGATCACAACAGCGTATTCATCTAGAAGAAAAATAGAAATTGCATTTTCATTATGGTTTGACAGAATAACAATTACTTAGATATGTACATATCAATGGAAAAGCCAAAGGGTCAACAGGTCAAGTTTTATTCCAACTAGTTGAGATGCATTAGGATAACATCCTTTTTCGATTGGGTATGGCTTTGACTATTCCCGGAGCCAGACAACTAGTTAAGCATAGACATGTTTTAGTTAATAATCGTGTAGTGGATATACCAAGTTATCGTTGCAAGCCCAGAGATATTATTACTACAAAGAATAAACAAAGATCGACAGCGTTGATTCACAATTCTATGGAATCGCTCCCCATGAAGAATTGCCAAAACATTTGACTATTGACTTATTCCAATATAAAATATTATTCTTGTTAGACTTGAACCTAACAAAAATAACAAGGAAAGGTTCAGACAATTCCCCCCCCCCCCCTTGCGCAGAAGGAAAATTTTTATAAATATATCTAAGAGTTCATTTTCCCATTTATGTATTACAAATAAATCAAGGATTTTCATTTATCTTCACTCTTTCTGATATTTATATTTGTATTTTATGCATCAAACAGAATAATGTAATTAGGAATAGAGAATCTCTATGAAATAGAAATAAGAGTCTTAGTGTTGGAATAAGGGTATCGATTCTTATTATATTTGATATATTGTAGTTAGTAACGTTGGTGAATTAACATAAATAAACGGAAAGAGAGGGATTCGAACCCTCGGTAAACAAAAGCCTACATAGAAGTTCCAATGTTATGCTTTGAACCACTCAGCCATCTCTCCTACATAATATAATCTTATTATTGACCAGAAATAGAAACCTAGTAAATAGTGAGTCATTCATATTATTGCAATACAAGTTCAACCGATCAATGGCTCCATAAGAATAAAAAAAACCTTTTTCTTGGTTATTCAACTTAGATGAAATATTAATAGTTCTATCCAATAGTAATAGTTCTGTTCATTGGTATACTATATAAATAATAAATAATTTGATAATTGGGATGAAATCCAATCTGATTTAAATATTCAATATCTCTCCTTACCAAAAGCATAATTTCAATTTATAATTTGACTGAAGGGTTCACAATTTTTTAGAACTAAATTAGTCTATTTATTTTTATGTTATCTTGTACTGTAGAATTCCTTTGTTTGTGGGATCATTACCTCTCGCAGTAATGTGAAAAATTATAGAATCGATTGCTAATTAATTATGCCTAGATCTCGGATAAATGGAAATTTTATTGATAAGACCTCTTCAGTTGTAGCCAATATCTTATTATGAATAATTTTGACAAAAGGCATTTACTTATTACAGAGATGGTGCAATCTAATTCTTTTTTCTTGTTTTTTTAGCCCTCTCAGTCTTACGAAAGGGGTGTGGTTCAAGATGGAAAGAAACAAATTATTGAAATAGACCTACGTTTGGTGAAGGTGAAGTTTGGAGATCGAATAGCGCACCCCCCCCCCCTCCCCTTTTTTTTTTGTTAAGGGGGTTCATTTCTTAAAAATCTAATACAGTTAGTATAGATTAAAATGGGATGCCAAAAGAATCAATTGCTGAGCTGTATGAGGTAGGAAACTCTCAAGTATGGTTCTAAGGAAAGGAATTTACTCACCTATTCCAACCAGGGAGAACGGGCCACCCTACGGGGTGATTCTGAAATCGCAGAAGCTTGGTTCAATCAAGCTGTTGAGTATTGGAAATAGGCTATAGCGCTTACCCCGAATAATTATATTGAAGCACATAAAATTTGATTGTTGGATCTATTAATCAAATAAAATAGATCATACATATCTTATGATAAGATCCAATCATACATTTCATTATATCTCTTACTTCTAAAATCATTATTCTATGGTATCTTATATGGATAAAGGAGATATGGGTATAGAAAACTAATCTAATAAAGGAAAGAATACCTTTGAATGACTAAATATAAATATCAAAATGAATCCTATTAATTCTAATGAATTATTTTGTGATTTTTAATGTAATGTAATACAGTACAGTAATTAAGATATTATGCTTCATGGAAGTAGATACATATGGGCCTTTATACATTTAGATAGAAATATATTAGAATAGGTTAGGTTGCACAAAAAATAGTTTTCTCATCACACAAGGAAAGGGTTTTATGAGAAAAGGTTTTACAAGATTTTAAATTGTCTGTTAGGCACCTAATCGTTATGTCATAATAGATCTGAACACTTGCCCTGGATCGACTTGGATATCATAATTGCTCTAGTGAAAAACTAAATAGATGGATGGGAGATAGGAAAAAAAAAAGGGAATAATCGTAAATTAAATAAAATATTCATCTTTCAGAGGTTCACTAAAAATCTTACTATTGGCAGGTCTCTTTGTATGTGTTGTCCAGAAAGAGGAGGACTTAATGATTATTCGTTCATTGGAACCAAAAGTAAAAAATTATTGTAGATAGGGATCCTATAAAAATGTCTTTTGAAGAATGGGCCTGACCTGGCCATTTCTCAAGAACAATAGCTAAGGGTCCTGATACTACCACTTGGATCTGGAACCAACATGTTGATGCTCATGATTTTGATAGTCATACCAGTGATTTAGAGGAGATCTCTCAAAAAGTATTTAGTGCTCATTTCAGTCAACTCTCCATTATCTTTCTTTGGATGGGCGGCATGTACTTCCATGGTGCCCATTTTTCCAATTATGAAGCATGGCTAAGTGATCCTACTCACATTGGACCCAGTGCGCAGGTGGTTTGGCCAATAGTAGGTCAAGAAATATTAAATGTAGGCGGGGGTTTCCGGGGAATACAAATAACATTTGGTTCTTTTCAGATTTGATGAGCTTCTTGAATAACTAGTGAATTACAACTCTATTGTACCGCAATTGGTGCATTGGTCTTTGCATCCTTAATGCTTTTTGCCGATTTGTTCCATTATCACAAAGCAGCAACAAAATTAGCTTGGTTCCAAGATGTAGAATCTATGTTGAATCACCACTTAGCGGGGTTACTAGGACTTGGGTCTCTTTCTTGGGTGGGACACCAAATCCATGTATCTTTACCTATTAACCAATTTCTCGATGCTGGAGTTGATCCTAAAGAGATACCACTTCCTCATGAATTTATCTTGAATCAGGATCTTTTGATTCAACTTTATCCTAGTTTTGCCAAGGGAGCAACCCCCTTTTTCACCTTGAATTGGTCAAAATACGCAAAATTTCTGAGTTTTCATGGAGGATTAGATCCAATAATGGGAGGTCTATGGTTGTGTGATATAGCACATCATCATTTAGCAATTGCAATTCTCTTCTTTATCACCGGTCATATGTGTAGGACCAACTAGGGTATTGGCCATGGCCTTGAAGACATTTTAGAAGCCCATAAAGGTCCATTTACAGGCCAGGGTCATAAGGGCCTTTATGAAATCCTAACAACATCATGGCATGCTCAATTAGCTCTTTAACTTAGCTTTGTTAGGTTCTTTAACCATTGTTGTAGCTCACCATATGTATTCCATGCCCCCCTATCCATACTTAGCTATTGACTATGGTACACAACTTTCGCTGTTCACACATCATATGTGGATCGGCGAATTTCTCATAGTTTGTGCTGCTGCACATGCAGCTATTTTTATGGTAAGAGATTACGATCCAATTACTCGATACAATGATCAATTAGATTGTGTCCATAGGCACCGTGATGCAATCATATCACATCTTAGCTGGGCATGTATATTTCTAGGGTTTCACAGTTTTGGCTTATATATTCATAATGATATCATGAGTGCTTTAGGGCATCCCCAATATATGTTTTCAGATACCACTATACAACCCCAACCCATCTTTGCTCAATGGGTACAAAACACCCATGCTTTAGCGCCGAGTGTAACAGCTCCTAGTGCAACAACAAGGACCAGCTTAACTTGGGGAGGTGATGAATTAATAGTAGTAGGTGGCAAAGTAGCTTTATTTCCTATTCCATTAGGAACCGCAGACTTTTTGGTCCATCACATTCATGCATTTACGATCCATGTGGCTATATTGATACTACTAAAAGGTGTTCTATTTGCTCGCAGTTCCCGTTTGATACCTGATAAAGCAAATCTTGGTTTTCATTTCCCTTGTGATGGGCCTCGAAGAAGAGAAACATGTCAAGTATCCACCTGGGATCATGTCTTTTTAGGTCTATTCTGGATGTACAATGCAATTTCGATAGTAATTTTCCATTTCAGTTGGAAAATGCAGTCAAATGTTTGAGGCACTATAAGAGATCAAGGAGTGGTAACCCATATGACAGGAGGAAACTTTGCACAAAGTTCCATTACTATTAATGGGTAGTTACGGGATTTCTTATGGGCACAGGCATCTCAGGTAGTTCAGTCTTATGGTTCTTCATAATCTGCATATGGTCTTTTTTTCTTAGGTGCTCATTTTGTCTGGGCTTTCAGTTAATGTTTCTATTTAGTGGCCATGGTTATTGGCAAGAACTCATTGAATCTATCATTTGGGCTCATAACAAATTAAAACTTTTTCCTACTACTAAGCCTAGAGCCTTGAGCATTGTACAAGGACGCGATGTAGGAGTAACCCATTACCTTCTGGGTGGAATTGCCACAACATTGGTATTCTTCTCAAGAAGAATTATTGCAGTAGGATAATGGCTAGGAGGATTTGAAAGGCATTATGGCATTAAGATTTCCAAGGTTTAGCCAAGGTTTAGCTCAGGACCCCACCACTCATCGTATTTGGTTTGGTATTGCTACCACACATGACTTCGAAAGTCATGATGATATTACTGAGGAATGTCTTTATCAGAACATTTTTGCTTCTCACTTTGGGCAGCTAGCAATAATCTTTTTGTGGATGTCCGGAAATTTGTTTCATGTAGCTTGGTAAGGAAATTTGGAGTCATGGATATAGGACCCTCTACATGTAAGACCTATTGCTCATGCAATTTGGGATCCTCATTTTGGTCAACCTGCCATAGAGGCCTTTACTCGAGGAGGTGCTATTGGCCTCATGAATATTGCTTATTCTGGTCTTTATCGGTGGTGGTATACAATTGAATTATGCACCAATAAAGATCTTTATACTGGAGCTCTTTTTCTATTATGTCTTTCTGGTATATCTTTAATAGCAGGTTGGTTACACCTACAACCAAAATGGAGATTGAGCATTTCATGGTTTGAAAATGCCAAATCTTATCTCAATCATCATTTGTCAAGACTCTTCGAACTAAGTTCTTCAGCTTGGGTAGGACATTTAGTTCATGTCACTATTCCTAGATCTAGGGGGGAGTATATCAGATGGAATAATTTCTTAAACATATTACCACATCCCCAAGGATTGGAACCACTTTTTACCAGTCAGTGGAATCTATATGCACAAAACCCTGATTCCAGTAATCATTTATTTGGTACCTCCAAGGGGGTGGGAACTACCATTCTAACCGTTCTTGGAGGATTCCATCCACAAATGCGAAGTTTATGGCTGATCGATATTGCTCATTATCATTTAGCTATTGCATTTCTTTTTCTAGTTGTTGGTCATATGTATAGAACTAACTTCGGGATTGGGCACAGTATCAAAGATCTTTTAGAAGCACATATTCCCCTAGGGGGTCGATTAGGATGTGGGCATAAGGACCTTTATGACAGAATCAACAATTTGATTCATTTTCAATTAGGTCTTGCTCTAGCCTCTTTAGGGGTTATTACTTCTTTAGTAGCTCAACACATGTACTCTTTGCCTGCTTATGCATTCATAGCACAAGACTTTACTACTCAAGCTGCATTATATACTCATCACCAATACATTACAGGATTAATCATGATGGGAGCCTTTGCTCATGGAGCTATATTCTTCATTAGAGATTATAATCCAAAATAGAATGAGGATAATGTATTAGCAAGAATGTTAGACCATAAAGAACCTATCATATCTCATTTAAGTTGGGACAGCCTGTTTCTAGGATTTCATACTTTGGGATTTTATGTTCATAATGACATCATGCTCGCTTTTGGTACTCCAGAAAAACAAATCTTGATCGAACCCATATTTTCCCAATGGATACAATCTGCTCATGGTAAGACTTCGTATGGGTTCAATGTACTCTTATCTTTAATGAATGGCCCAGCATTCAATGCGGGTCAAAACATATGGTTACCCGGCTGGTTGAATGCTATTAATGAGAATAGTAATTCACTCTTCTTAACAATAGGTCCTGGAGATTTCTTGGTCCATCATGCTATTGCTCTAGGTTTGCACACAACTACATTGATTTTAGTAAAAGGTGCTTTAGATGCATGTGGTTCTAAGCTAATACCAAATAAAAAGGATTTTGGTTATAGTTTTCCTTGCGACGGCCTAGGACGTGGTGGTACTTGTGATATTTTTGGTTGGGATGCATTTTATTTGGCAATTTTTTGGATGTTAAATACCATTGGACAGGTGACATTTAATTGGCATTGGAAACACATCACATTATGGCAGGTAACCTTTCACAATTTAATGAATCCTCCACTTATTTGATGGGATGGTTAAGAGATTATCTATGGTTGAACTCTTCACAACTTATCAATGGATATAATCCTTTTGGGATGAATAGTTTATCCGTGTGGGCGTGGATGTTTTTATTTGGACATCTTGTTTGGGCTACTAGATTTATGTTCTTAATTTCCTGGTGTGGATATTGGAAAGAATTGATTGAAACTTTAGCATGGGCTCATGAATGCACACCTTTGGCTAATTTGATTCAGTGAAGAGATAAGCCAGTGGCTCTTTCCAATGTCCAAGCAAGATTGGTTGGATTAGCCCACTTTTCCGTAGGTTATATATTTACTTATGCAGCTTTCTAGATTGCCTCTACATTTGGAAATTTTGGTTAAATTAGTTATTTTTTTATGTACTGTATCAGCAACAATCTCATCTCTTTCAATGGAGAGGGAGGGAGATTGAACTTCTTCTATTTTTTTTACATCTAGGACCCGAACTCTATTATTGATAATAATAGGAACTGAACATTATGGCAAAAAAGGTTTGATCCATAGGGGGAAGAAATGGCAAAAACTAGAATAGAAATATCATTTGATTAGTCGATCTTCAAAAAAATAAATAAGCAAAGTTCTATCATTGAGTGAAAAATGGGAAATTCATAGAAAATTACAATCCCCACCACGTAATAGTGCACCTATATGTCTTCATCGACGTTGTTTTTTGACCGGAAGACCTAGAGGTAACTATCGAGACTTTGGGTTATCTAGACACATACTTCGAGAAATAGTTCATGAATGTTTGTTGTGCAATAAGATCAAGTTGGTAAAGGTAAAAATAGCGTTCCATATTTGTATAGATCTCTATGATCATAGATCATAGAGGGGCCCCCTTTACCATTCTGTATAAATAGACTATTCTATTTGTATAGATATGGTAGAGAGGCATATCTAATCTTTCTTTGTCTATTAGTTCCCAGTTCTTTAGCTCAAAGTAGAGCAGTTTGGTAGCTCTCAAGGTTCATAACCTGTCTTCGCAACATTTTTTGTTTTGATGGGAGATAAAAAGGAGGAAGATAGAACTATGATACTATCGTAGTCAACTATATCAAATTTTTTCTTAAATTGAAGTTTTATTAAGAAGTATATTACTTCACTAGGGGTGGATGGCAGGGATTGAACCCGCATCTTCTCCTTGGCAAAGAGAAATTTTACCATTTGACCTTATCCGCATTTTCTTCCTTTCTAATACACATGCATATGTCCATGCATATATGATATATCATATATGCGTCTGGATCATATTTGCACAAAGCCAGATACTCAGATACTTCAGATTGAATCTTAATGTCTTTCACAATACTTTTAAAAAATGAGTGGCATTTTTTGATCCAAATAAATTCAAGAAATAAGAGAATTAAGGATAGCTACTAGAAAGACTAATCCAATCCATAATGATGTACCTGAAAATACAACAATTTTGTTACTTGACCAGTCATCAGAAGAAGCAAATACAATGGGTACACTAATTAGTAAGATTGATAAAGTCGATATTAATGCAAAAACTGCTAATTGGAAAGCAATAGTCATTTTTCTAATCCTCCAAGTTAGCACCATATAAACTATAAACTATACCATTTCATTTGATCCCTCACTTAGTAAAATCATGTAGGCATCTGACCGTGAATTAATTGATTCTTTAGAACTTATTACGCTTTATTTTATTTATTTTTTTATTCGAGCATATGGTCAGGGGGAGTTTAGTATTTACTCCACAAACAGACATAGTGGATTATGTGTATATGTATATATGTATATATACAGTATATAGATAAATACATAGAAATATAGATTCGCATCTGGGATGTTTCTACAGTACAGATAGTTAGTGTATCAACTCATATGGTTATGTTCTATTCATAGTAATAAGATATAGATTACCCATCGAACAGATGGCTGAGTGGTTGATAGCTCCGGTCTTGAAAACCAGTATAGTTTTGAACAAAGAACTATTGGGGTTCGAATCCCCCTCTCTCCTTTTTTTTTTGTTTGTTGAATAAATTTATTTCTTTATTCATTTGGTTTGGCCTACTATTATAAAAGGGAATGACTCGGCTATCTCACTTAGCCGAGCCAAAACAGAAAAAAGTAGAATGAATATATATAAGTATAAGAAAATCTTAGCTAAAAAATCTTAGCTAAGTGGGGTCATAGAAAGAACAGGTTCCAAATCACGATCGATTCCTTTTTCAAATCCTGCTGTAGCTGCACGGGCCCTTTCGGCATGCCACAAATGACCCACAAATAGGAAGAATCCTTAAAAAAATGAGAGGTCGCCAACCAACTTTTAGGAGAGACATAATTGACTGCATTGATCTCAGTAGCAACACCACCAACAGAATTTAAAGAACCTAAAGGAGCATGGGTCATATATTCTGCTGAACATTGTTCTTGCCAAGGTTGTACATGTTTTTTTAGCCAGCCCAAGTGCAAACCATTGGGACGTCTTAGAGGTTCCAACGAAGGAGCACAGAGATCCCAAAAATGCATAGTTTCCCCTCCAAGAATAACCTCTCCGGTCGGAGACCGCATTAGATATTTACCTAAACCAAGGTTCTTGGGCGGATCCCACATTAGCCCCAAGATGTTGGTCTCTAACTAGAAAAGTAAATGCCTAAGCTTGAGAAGCTTCTGGTCTGGTGGGTTAGTAAAATTCACTAGGATAGGAGGTATTATTGAACTAGATGAAGTAACAAGCGATGAAACCAAAGATAGATAAAGCACCTAAACTATAAGACAAGTAAGCTTCTCCAAACCATACAAATGCACGGCAAGTCCATGCAAAGGGTTTGGTTAAGATATGCCAAATTTTGCCAAGTATACAAATGGAACCTAACCATACATGCCATCCAATTATGTCTTCTAAATCGTCCACACTAACAATCCAGCCTTCTCCCCCAAAAGGGAATTTTAATAAATAACCAAATATAACACTTGGACTAAGGGTCAAGTTGGTAATTTTTCTTACATCTCCTCCCCCTGGCACCCAGGTATCATATATGCCACCAAAATAAAGAGCCTTGAGTACTAGAAGAAAAGTTCCTATACCTAACAAAATTAAGTGAATACCTAAAATTGTAGTCATTTTGTTTCTATCATTCCATACATAACCAAAGAATGGAAAGGATTCTTCAAGAGTTTCAGGTCTAAGAACTACATGATAAATACTGCCAAAGCCTAAGAGTGCAGAAGAATTAAGTGAAGTATTCCAGAGTAGCTAAGTGCGGAAGTAAAATCAACCCCTATTCATACATGGGTTTCTCTGGTACAAAATGAGCCACTTCAAATAGGTTCATTGCTCCGGCCTAGAGTGCAATTAATTCGGCATGGGATATGTGAGCCCCAAATAGTTTGCTAGACAAATTTATAAGTCTGGCATTCCCGACCCACCAAGCAAAACCCATAGTTTCTTGGTCACAACTAGCTAAAGCTAAAGTTCCATTAAAGAGCATTTCCACGGGGTAGAACCTCTTTAGGGAATATAAGGTTTTCATGAGGTTGATCTTGAGCCGCCATCCAAGCACAAATACCTTCATTTAAGAGAATATTTTTGGTGTAGAAAGTCTCAAATTCAGAATCTTCTGCTGCACGGATTTCTTAGGAAACAAAATCATAGGCACATAGGTTCAAAGACAGACCGACTACCCCAAGAGCACTCATCCATAAACTGGTTACTGGTACAAATAGCATAAAGAAATGTAACCAACATTTATTGGAAAAAGCAACCCCAAAGATTTGGGACCAAAAGCGATTAGCAGTCACCATTGAATAAGTCTCTTTAGCTTGAGTTGTGTTAAAAGCACGGAATGTATTTGCACTGTCACCATCTTCGAACAAAGTATTTTCTACCATAGTGCCATGAATAGCACATAGCAAAGTGGCACCTAATACTCTGGCAACTCCCATCATATGAAATGGGTTCAATGTCCAATTATGAAACCCTTGGAAAAAGAGGCTGAATCGAAATATAGCTGCTATGCCAAAACTGGGCGCAAAGAACCAACTAGATTGACCCAGTGGATAAATTAGGAATGTAGAAACAAAAATAGCAATTGGATTAGAGAATGCGATTGCATTATAAGGTCACAATTGAACAGATCGAGCAAGTTCAAATTGACATAGCATGAAACCTATTAGTCTGAAAACACCATGGAGAGCAACAAAAGTCCATAGGCTGCCTAATTGACACCAATGAGTAAAATCTCCTTGTGCCTCATAGGACCCCATAGTTGCAATAGAGAGTGTGCTAAACTATTCACAGGAGTAGAAACTACAGTGGTTAAGAAATTACAACCTTCCAAATAGGAACTGGCCAATCCATGGGTATACCATGAAGTTACAAAAGTTGTACCTGTAAACCAACCTCCTAAAGTGAAATAATCACAAGGAAAGAGCAATAGACCAAACCAACCTACAAAAATGAAATAGTCCCTCTGTAACCAACCATCAATAATATCAAATAAATCCTTTCCTTCTTTGGCAAATCTACCAAGGGCTATAGTCATAGTGATCCTCCTATTCAAGTACTTCAACCATTTTCGAACACCTCATATCATTTTTGGGGCATACAACAGTTCGATTGTCTATGGGAAATTCCTTGTTCAATGCCTTTTATGATATGTTTTGAAGATACAAATTCTTCTTTTCTATTAGAACACATAGCAACCTAGGTAAATCCATGAGTTTGACTCGATTAGACCTTACTATTTCCATTCTTATCCCAGTCTTAACTTAATAAAATAAGTTAATAAGAATACAAATTTGAAACTCGAATTGTCCTATGACTCATACCATCAAGTATATCTTTTAAGGGGCAAAAAAAGAAAATTCCTTATTTTTTCCTTGCCCCTAAATTTAATATTAATATTAAATAATTGTAGACTAGAAATGAAAGCCCTTTTCTCTTCTTACATTTGTTTGCTATTGCATTTTTGCAATAAAAAAAATAGAATATATAATTTTGGAATCAAATAAAAATATTGCAAAAGAGATTTTCAAAATATTTATCTGTATCGGAAAAGAATAATGATTTGTTTCCTATGGAAGAGCATCCAATAACAAAAAGATAAAATCGAAAAAATGTTAACAAATTTAAATATCAGAATAGCTGATATAGTAATGATTCAATGGGTCAGGTTCACTTACTTTTTTTGATTCAAAATTCTATGGCGGATTTGATCGGAACAATTAGGAATACTTTAGTTTTGTGATTAATAATCAAAATTGGATATCTAGAATAATTTTTATGTCCCAAGATAATTTGAATAATAAGGCATGAAGAGGACTATTATGTTACTACAAGGTATACTCAGTATAATTATTAATTACTAATTGTTCAACTTTCTAACTATAGCTTTCAATAATAAGAATTGATTATAATAATATAGTCATTACCCTTTTACTTTTTTTTAGAGGTATCAACTTCTATTCTTTGTGGAAAAACAAAGATTAAAGATTAAGTTGAGTTTAGTGGAAAATGCCCTTTATCAAATTTGAACCGATGAATTGCGCCTTACCATGGTGTTACTCTACCACTGAGTTAAAAGGGCCTATTCCTTTTTAAGTCATGAATTAGCCATCTTCAATTATGAGTTTACTGCATATATCTATATATGTACATATATAGATACTCATGCAAGAACAAAAAATGGGAGTTGCCTAGTAGTAATTGGTAATTGGGTATTAATATTTAATATTATTAATATTATTATTTAATAGAATTGTATGTAAATAAATAAATGATATTTAATTAAATAAATAAAATAAATGTAGTGAATTCCCCCCCGCCTACTATGTGCTTGGAATTGAGGTAAAAGGAGGGGTCGATATCTCATGGATTTGGATGCTCGTACGCATATTCGCAAGCGCCTTTCGGTCCGTATAGCCTACCTGGAATTTTCTAGGAAAGAGGGGAGCTCGGCAAAGCAAAGTCATTGTTTGAAGACCAATATCACTTGTAATCAATCAGAACAAGATTGACTTGATCGATACGTGTACCAATCTGACATCAACATAAAAAAAATGCAAGATATTCTTATTGAATCATGTGATGATGGAATTCGATTCATACCCTAAACTGAATTTTTTGAATATAAAAAAGAAAATTCTTACTCTTACTATAGTATCATCCTAAAAATAGGAAAGACTCTTCGGATTTGGATCTAATCATTACATTAGATTATATTGACAATTCCAAAAAAATGTTCATACTATCATGGTAGTATGATGGTGGTCGGGCTGATATGCCCCTATCATCTAGTGGTTCAGGACATCTCTCTTTCAAGGAGGCAGCGGGGATTCGACTTCCCTTAGGGGAATGGTACCATAAAAGGAAGTTGATCATGGATTAGATTATCAATAAGCTTAGAATTAATTCTTCCTAGGTCGATGCCCGAGCGGTTAATGGGGATGGACTATAAATTTGTTGGTGATATGTCTATGCTGGTTCAAATCTAGCTCGGCCCAAAAATTCATCATCCCACGAGTATGATATAACCTTCAGAAGTGTCCAATACATGGACCAATACGTAGAAATAAAGAGAAATGAGTCCTTTTTTTTTGCTCTATGCATATGTTATTCTCATCCATTTTAATCTTTCTAACAATCTAGATTGATGATCCTTAAGCATTAAGAATATGTATGTCATCATAGACCTCACCGGGATTGTAGTTCAATCGGTCAGAGCACTGCCCTGTCAAGGCGGAAGTTGCAGGTTCAAGCCCCGTCAGTGCTAAACTAGGACCATTATCTCTCTATTTTATGTGAAAATAAAAATGAGACATGCATCAAAATATAATTCCCTCTGATTTTTATTTCTTTTGTTTTTTTATCATCAGACAAATACGAAAATTTCCATTTCTTCCCCTCGTACTAATTGATTGGGGAGAGACATGAGTAGGTACAAGTGGTAGTATTAATATTAAATTAAGTATGCTAAGAGATACATGTTTGACTTTCTTTTTTGATTGTTCTTGATCAATAAAATGTAATAGAATGCCAATATTTTTAGCATAGTAGAGTACATACACAAATTGTATTAATTTATTGTACGATAGAGAATGTACTTACCATAATTATCTCGGCAAAGTATTTTTTGGGTTAAATCACACTTTTTCTAGCTTAGCTCTGACTTTCCTTGTGTTTTCTCCATTACTAGTTGGAAACAATATATTTCATTCTCATTCTAATTTCCCATTGAATTTTTTGTCTTAAACTTTTTTCTATAACCTACCACCTACCGTCTTTTTTACACTTTTACATACAATTACCATATAAATTTAAAATACCATATGACTGCTATTCTATGGGTTATACACATATCCGAAAGAATAAAAGTGAGATGGAAAAGGGCGAGTTAAAGTTAACTATAAAAGTTTAATATTCCAACAAACTTACTCAAAAAATAAATAAAAGGATCTTCTTTGGTCTTTTATTTTTTGAGTATCCTCCTTTCGGATTTTGGATTAAAGTTGGCATACATACATAAAAAAAATTCATCGGGATTTCCTTATTGGATCAGGAATCCCATTTTTTGTTTTTTATGGATAAAAATTTTCCTGTGTTATGTTATACTATTCAATTCTTGACGATGAATCAATTTGATACATCAGATATTATTATTCATAATATTGATCCGATTCAGTATCATCAGGATTCAATTCATCCTAGTGAATTTATAGGAATTACAATTTCTAATTTCTATGGGATTAGATCTCGCGTTATTGTGAAACAAAAAACAATGAGATTATGGAAGTCAATATTCTTGCATTTATTGGTGTTGCACTGTTTATTCTAGTTCCTACTACTTTTTTACTTATAATCTACATAAAAATAGTCAGTCAAAATGATTAATTTGACTAAAAGTTGAATTATTAGTTCTTATCAATGATTGAAGAAATGAAAGAAAGGGATTCAAACTCCAAGTCTTAAATGATTAGGGGTGGAATCAGAAGTATTTGAGATACTATCTTCTATTCTATAGTTGTTTGTATAGTATTTTTAATTAAAGTTGTATTGTATACATATATAGGCTTTATATAGATCCTAATTTATATAGATCGTAGGATAATATATATCTCATATATTAGACATACATCTATAAATTTGAATAGCCTTTTCTATTTTATTTTGTTTTCTTCAATAGATCAATTTGTATGGATTTCGATTAATCCAGACAAAATAATCGAAACCTAACTCAACTCTTCTAATTCCTAGGTTTCTTTTCATTCAATAGAATCAAGGATAGTATGACTATATACTATTAAAAAAATGAAATAAAGGAAAAGGAATATTTTTCGGATTCCCATCTCAAGACAAGAAGTCATCGATTGAGGTCTTAACAAATAATCCACGGAGTTCTATGGTAACGAACTTCTTCAAGGTTGGAAAAGGAGTAGAACACAAGGAAACTCCTATTTTCTTATGTAGGACCTCTTTTGATAATCGAATCTCTGGCCATTTCCAGTAGCAAGTATATATCATCATAATAGTAGAATAATTTTTTCTTAGAATAGTAAAAAAAATAAAGAAAGGAGGAAAACAAAAATAAGGAAAAGCAATAGGGATTGGTGCATCAAAATAGAATATTTAGGAAAAATTCCGTTGGAAAAAAATTTCCTATTATGTGTAGATTTGAGTCTTGAAATACAACTATGGTAATCATTCATTCTTTGATTGAATGATTATTATTCATTATTGTATTTTTTTCTATAATTTAGTATAATTTTGAAAGAGTTAAGGTTTTGGAAAATGATCAATTAAAGTAAAGAATTAATACAATTTGATTACCAAATGGAGTAATCAATTATACCTTAGAGCCCACTCCTTCCCCATACTATAAGTGAAAGGGAAAATGAAAAGACTACCATTAAAGAAACCCAAGAGAGACTTACTATATCCATGTCAAATTATACCTCCTATCTCTATGAAGGAATTATTTTATTGATCAATAATTATAGTAAAATTAATGGTGCATAGTCAAAACAAAAAAGGATAAGGATTCTAACTTAAGGCTATCTCTAAAGAATAAAATAAAAGGTGACATAGCCACCCTGTTTGAATATCTGAGCACTCAGAACTTCTAGTGAGTCTCGATATAAAGTATTTTTGATCCTTTCAACAACTCCTAAATTGATTTCCCATTAGATTATAGCCTATCCAATCTAATTCCTAATAGACTCAATAAACACTACCTATACTAAGGTAGTGTAAGATAATTATGAAGTTTTGGATAGTCTTTCGTATAATGCTTTCTTCAATCCTAGAAGAAAAAAATGGGGAGTCCTTTAGTTTATAGGATTTTTGACCTTTTACTTTAATAGTTCTAAATCCCCAAATTGACTCTCATTATTTATTTGTTTGATTTCATTTTATTTAGGAAAAAAATGGCATGAAACAATCATTAATAAGTGAAAGTTGTTTTATCTCTATTGATACTAGTTTGGGACATGTACAGAACCACCAAAAAAATTGATAGTCTTTTATAGATATAGAATTTACCTACATATCCTAAAAATCCAGTATCCCCAGTATCAACGAGCCCAGCCCTTTCTCCCTACTTTTGTGAGTCAAGAATTCATCGAACAATCAACAGGATATGAAATCTCAAGTCTTTTGTTGAGTTGATTAGGCGACACCCAGATTTGAACTGGGCACAAAGAATTTGCAATCCCTCACCTTACCACTTGGCCATGCTGCCAAATCTGATAAAAAATGGATAAAAGTATTATCCATATTCTATTACTAATAATTCTTTTGGAAATTATAAAATTACTCAGAACCTCCTTTTTATATTTTATATTTGGATCTTGAATCCCATTATATCCCTAAATTAATCCATCCCTATATCTTTTTTATTGAATCCCATTTAGATTATTCTTTTCAATTGATTGTATCTTAAAACATACATCCTGTTTAAAAAAATTTCCTTTCTCTTTTTTTCAATATAAAAGAAAAGAAAAAAATAAATTTACATTCACAGACTATAAAATTCAGGACAAACTATGTTCCCTTAATGGCATAAGAAAAGCAAATCGATTTATGACTAATCAGTATAAATTAAATTATTCTAAATAATAGATCATTTTCCATTTCCATTATAACAATATATATGTGTCTATGTAAACCCCAAAATAGAAATTGTTACATAGATATTGATTGCATTGAGTGGGATCTTCCTCTTATGCACATAACCCTGTAGAAAAGTAGAAAGTAGAAAATCATTTTGCTTTTTCATTGGATATATTGAATAAAAAATAGGAATTATGATATAGTGTGACCTGCTCCATATTTAGGTTGCCAAAATAAAACTACAATAAAAGGATACAATATGAAGATTGCTAGATAACTATATCAAATCGCCATACACCTACTAAATATTATTCTATTCCTCAATTGTATTCTATACATTTTACTATAAAAAAAGAATCCATGAATTCTTTTTGAACATTAACTAATTATTCTGTCTTTATTGCATTTATAATCGTAAAAAGTGGAAGTGCATTTAAATTTAATTTAAATTCTGAATCCATTTATTTTTTGCTACCCAATTTGATCATAATATCATACATAATAAGTAGAGATCCATTTTGATATAGTTATCTGTAAGTGTCTGTAAGGTAAGTGGCAAGGTTTTTTTCCAGGAATATTTTATCAACTCATTTCTACTTGTACCTGTCGAAAATATTCTTCATTCCTTCATCTCCTCTCACTTGATACATATGAATAAAAGACAAGTATGGGGTTTGCCTAAAATTTTATGTGATTCAGTAAATAGAATATACATTCCATCATTACTAGATCGATTTGTATAGTTCGATGAAGAGTGGGGGATTTTTCAACAAAGAGGAAATTTAATATTAAAATGCTCCGAGATCAAAATGGGGAAATGTATACAATGCTTGGATTTAATCATATCCAGTTTGAGGGATTTTGTAGGTTCATTAATCAAGGCTTGATGGAAGAACTTCATAAGTTTCCTAAAATTGAAGATAGAGATTGAGAAAATAAATTTCAATTATTTGTGGAAACATATCAATTGGTAGAACCCTTGATAAAAGAAAGAGATGTTGTGTATGAATCACTCACATATTCTTCTGAATTATATGTACCCACGGGATTAATTTGGAAAACCAGTAGAGCTATGCAAGAACAAACCATTTTTATTGGAACCATTCCTTTAATGAATTCACTGGGAACATCTATAGTAAATGGAATATACAGAATTGTGATCAATCAAATATTGCAAAGTCCTAGTGTTTATTATCATTCAGAATTAGACCATAATGGAATTTCTGTTTATACTAGTACTATAACATCAGAATGGGGAGGAAGATTGGAATTTGAAATTGATAGAAAAGCGAGGATATGGGCCTGTGTGAGTAGGAAACTAGTTCTATCATCAGCTATGGGTTTGAATCTAAGAGAAATTTTAGATAATATTTGTTACCCTGAAATTTTCTTGTCTTTCTTGAATGATAAGGAAAAAAAAAAGATTGGGTCAAAATAAAGTGCTATGTTAGAGTTTTACCAACAATTTGCTTGGGTAGGTGGGGATCTAATATTTTCTGAGTCCTTATGTAAGGAATTACAAAAGAACTTTTTTCAACAAAGATGTGAATTAGGAAGGATTGGTTGATGAAATATGAACTGGAAACTAAATCTTGATATACCTTAGAACAATACATTTTTGTTACCACGAGATGTATTAGCTACTGCAAATCATTTGATTGAAATGAAATTTGGAATGGGTACACTTGACGATATGAATCACTTGAAAAATAAACATATTCATTCTATAGCAGATCTATGACAGGACCAATTCAGATTGGCTCTTGTTCATTTAGAAAATGTGGTTCGAGGAACTATATGTTGATCAATTAGGCATAAATTGATACTGACTCCCCAAAATTTGGTAACTTCAACTTCATTAACAACCACTTATGAATCATTTTTTTGCTTACACCCTTTATCTCAAGTTTTGGATTGGACTAATCCATTGACCCAAATTGTTCATGGGCGGAGGTTGAGTTTTTTAGGCCATGGGGGGTTGACAGGGAGAACTGCTAGTTTTCGAATACAGGATATTCATCCTAGTCACTATGAATGTATTTGTCCAATTGATACATCCGAAGGAATCAATGTTGGACTTATTGGATCATTAGCTATTCATGTGAAGATTGGTCATTGGGGATCTATAGAGAGTCCGTTTTATGAAATATTTGAGAGATCAAAAAATGCACAGATGATTTATTTATCATCAAGTAGAGATGAATATTATATGGTATCAACAGGAAATTCTTTGGCCTTGAACTAGGGTATTCAAGAAGAACAAGTTGTTCCAGCCTGATATCATCAAGAATTTCTGACCATCTCATGGGAACATATTCATCTTAGAAACATTTTTCCCTTCCAATATTTTTCTATTGGAGCTTCTCTCATTCCTTTTATTGAGCATAATGATGCAAATTGAGCTTTAATGAGTTCTAATATGCAACATCAAGTAGTTCCACTTTCTCAATCTGAGAAGTGCATTGTTGGAACTGGACTGGAAGGCCAAATAGCTCTAGATTCTAGGGTTTCAGCTATAGTGGAACGGGAGGGAAAGATTGGTTATACTGATACCCACAAGATCATTTTCTCAAGTAATGGGGACACTATGAGCATTCCATTAGTTATGTATCAATGTTATAACAAAAATACTTGTATGCATCAAAAACCTCAGGTTGCATGGGGTAAATGCATTAAAAAGGGACAAATTTTAGCAGACGGTGCGGCTACAGTTGGTGGGGAGCTCTCTTTAGGCAAAAATGTATTAGTAGCTCATATGCCATGGGAAGGCTATAATTTTGAAGATGCAGTACTAATTAGTGAATGTTTGGTATACGAAGATATTTATACTTGTTTTTACATTCATAAATATGAAATTTAGACTCATGTGACAAGTCAGGCCCGGAAAGAATCACTAAGGAAATACCACATTTAGAGGCTCATTTACTCCGCAATTTAGACAGAAATGGAATTATGATGCTTGGATCATGGATAGAAACAGGTGATATTTTAGTATATAAATTAATCCTTAGGTAGTGAACGAATCATCGTATGCCCCCGAAGATAAGATTATTAGGAGCCATACTTGGCATTCAGGTATCCACTACAAAAGAAACTTCTCTAAAACTACCTATAGGTGGAAGGGGTCGAGTTATTGATGTGAGATGGATTTAGAAAAAGGGTCATTCCAGTTATAATCCAGAGATGATTCATATATCTATTTTACAGAAATGTGAAATCAAAGTAGGTGATAAAGTAGCTGGAAGACATAGGAATAAAAGTATCATTTCCAAAATTTTGCCTGGACAAGATATGCCCTATTTGCAAGATGGAATGACCATTGATATGGCTTTCAACCCATTAGGAGTACCTTCACAAATGAATGTGGGACAAATATTTGAATGTTCTCTCGGGTTAGCGGGGGATCTCCTAAAGAGACATTATAGAATAGCACCTTTTGATGAGAGATATGAGCAAGAGGCTTCGAGAAAACTAGTCTTTTCTGAATTATATTCAGCCAGTAAGCAAACAAAAATTCCATGGGTATTTGAACCCGAGTATCCAGGAAAAAGTAGAATATTTGATTGAAGAATAGGAGATCCTTTTGAACAACTTGTTCTAATAGGAAAACCCTATATCCTAGAATTAATCCATCAAGTTGATGATAAAATCCATGGATGTTCCAGCAAACATTACGCACTTGTTACACAACAACCCCTAAGAGGAAGGTCCAAGAAAGGGGGACAACGAGTAGGAGAAATGGAAGTTTGGGCTCTAGAGGGATTTGGTGTTGCTCATATTTTACAAGAGATGCTTACTTATAAATCTGATCATATCAAAGCTCGTCAAGAGGTACTTGGTACTACAATTATTGGAGGAACAATACCTAACCCCGAGGATGCCCCAGAATCTTTTCTATTGCTCATCCGAGAATTATGATCTGTGTCTCTGGAACTAAATCATTTCCTTATATCTAAGAAGAACTTCCATATTAATAGGAAGGAAGCTTGATCGGAATGAATCCAAATTTTTATTCTATGATCGACTGGTATAAACATCAACAACTTCGAATTGGACCAGTTTCTCCCCAACAAATAAAGTCTTGGGCCAACAAAATCCTACCTAATGGAGAGATGGTTGGGGAGGTGACAAAACCCTATACTTTTCATTACAAAACCAATAAACTAGAAAAGGATGGATTGTTTTGTGAAAGAATCTTTGGACCTATAAAAAGTGGAATTTGTGCTTATGGAAATTATGGAGCGATCAGGGCTGAAAAAGAAGACCCGAAGTTCTATGAACAATGTGGGGTGGAGTTTGTTGATTCTCAGATACGAAGATATCAAATGGGATACATCAAACTCGCATGTCCAGTGACTCATGTGTGGTATTTGAAACATCTTGCTAGTTATATCACAAATCTTTTAGATAAATCCCTTAAGGAATTAGAAGGCCTAGTATATTATGATGTGTGATTTGATCAAAATTTGCATTTTACAAATTCAAACTGAGAAACTATCATCCCATTCAATCTGATTGGATGTCCTTGCTCTGACATGTGTCCTGGAAGGACTAACATGAAGCTCAGAATGTTGTGTGTATTCAATACTTTCAAAAAAAGGGAATTGATCCATGGTCGATTCCCTAACAAATAAACAGGAATGGAATTACTAATTTTACCTCATGGAAAAAAATACTTTTCATGGAATTAGCCATTCCATTTCTTTTAGAAAGAGACTCTGTTCAAGCAAGTAACTATGGCATGGTTACAGAAGTTTATCTATCGCATATACGCTTCAAGGGACTTAATGGCATAAGCACCATCGAGGTGAGTAGGGACCTAAAAGATTGAATGGGATGATATATAGACAAGTAAATCCCTTATGAGTCTCAAAGTATTAACTTTAAAAGTTTAAGTGGATTCAGCATTTGAAGGGAAGTAGACTACTCAATAATTTCACATTTCCTTTTTTGCCGTAAATGAATTGTAAATTGAATTTAAGTAATTCAGAAAGTCAAAAAAAGAATGAATTAATGAAAGATTAGTTGTCACTGGGAACTTGAGTAAGGAGTAGCCTTTAGCCTTTGTAGGGTTTTATTGAACAAAATTTCACCCCTCTTTCTTTTTCTTTGTTTGCTATAACTACTTGAGTTGGATGAGAGGAAACCTTCACATCCAATTTTTAAGGTGGGAATCCAATCCTATAGAAACCTATCTCAATTTTTCTTTTGCTAGGCTCATATCTAAAAAACCAACTTTCTTCCGGTTACGAGGTTCAGTCGAATATGAAATCCAATCCTAGAAATATAGCATTCCACTTTTTTTTACTACCCAAAGCTTTGAGACACTTTGAAATTGAGAAATTGTGATGATGAGAGCAAGTGCTATCAGAGAACAATTTGCAGATTTGGATTTGCAAATTATTATAGATAATTCATTTGTAGAATGGAAGGAATCAGGAGACGAGGAGGAAATTGGAACTGGAAATGAATGGGAAGATAGAAAAATTCAAAGAAGAAAGGATTTTTTGGTTAAACACATGGAATTAACTGAACATTTTTTCCAAACAAATGTAGAACCAAAATAGATGATTTTGCGCCTATTACCAGTTCTTCCTCCCGAGTTGAGACCAATCATTCAGATAGATGGAGGTAAACTAATGAGTTTAGATATTAATGAACTCTATAGAAGAGTTATCTATCAGAACAATACTCTTACCAATCTATTAGCAACAAGTAGATCTACGCCAGGTTAATTAGTAGTGTGTCAGGAGAAATTGGTACAAGAAGTAGTAGACACACTTCTTGATAATGGGATCCGTGGACAACCGATGAAAGATGGTCATAATAAAGTTTACAAGTCATTTTCTGATGTAATTGAAGGCAGAGTGGGAAGATTTCATGAGACTCTACTTGGCAAATGGGTCAATTATTTGGGGCGTTCTGTCATTGTCGTGGGTCCATCATTTTCATTACATCAATGTGGATTACCTCGCGAAATAGCAATAGAGCTTTTCCAAACAGTTGTAATTCATGATTTAATCAGACAACATGTTGCTTCTAACATAGGTATTGCTAAAAGTCAAATTCGTGAAAAGGAACCCATTGTATGGGAAATACTTCAAGAAGTTATGCGTGGACATCCTATATTGTTGAATAGAGCTCTGACCTTGCATAGATTGGGTATACAGGCCTTCCAACCCATTTTAGTGGAGGAGTGTGCTATTTGTTTACATCCATTAGTTTGTAGAGGCTTCAATGCATACTGTGATGGGGATCAAATGGCTGTTCATGTACCTTTATCTTTGGAAGCTCAAGCGGAGGCTCCTTTACTTATGTTTTCTCATATGAATCTCTTGTCTCCAGCTATTGGAGATCCCATTTCTGTACCAACTCAAGATATGCTTATCAGACTCTATGTATTAACGATTGGGAATCGTCGAGGTATTTGTGGAAATAGGTATAATACATATAATTGCATAAATTCTCAAAACAAAATAGTTAACAATAATAAGAATAATTATAAGTATATGAAAGTGATGTATTGTTGTAGTTCCTATGATGTACTTGGAGCTTATCGGCAAAAACAAATTGATTTAGATAGTCCTTTGTGGCTCTGGTGGTGACTAGATCAATGTGTCATTGGCTCAAGAGAAATTCCTATTAAAATTCAATATGAATCTTTGGGTACTTATAAAGAGATTTATAGGAACTATCTAATCGTAAGAGTGTAAAAAAAAGAAATTCATTGTATATACATTCGAACCACCATTGGTCATATTTCTTTTTTTTGAGAAATGGAAGAAGTTGTACAGGGGTTTTCTCAGGCCTACTCATACGCTATCTAAACTAAGAAATTTGACTAGTTGATATCCGTGTTTGGGAATTCGGTTCTCTCCAGTTTTGTTGGTATCAGAATTCCCGAATTTCTATGTGAATTAAGATTGAGGGAAGGAAGTTTTTGAATCATTGACTCAGGTCCATTGTGGAATCCTATTAAGCATAATATGGGGGTATTTATGATAGAACAGGCTGATATGGTCTTTCACAAAAAAGTGATAGATGAAACTGCTATGAAACAACTTATTAGCAGATTAATAGATCATTTTGGAATGGCATATACATCACATGTCCTTGATCAATCGAAGACTCTGGGTTTTCAATAAGCCACTACTATGTCTATTTCATTAGGAATTCATGATCTTTTAACAATACCTTCTAAGGAATGGTTAGTCCAAGACACTGAACAACAAAGTTTTCTTTTGGAAAAATACTATCATTATGCGAACGTACACGAGGTAGAAAAATTAGGTCAATCCATTGAGATATGGTATGCTACAAGTGAATATTTGAGACAAGAAATGAATCCTAATTTTCAAATGACTGATCCTTCTAATCCAGTCTATTTATTGTCCTTTTCGGGAGCTCGAGGAAATGTATCTCAGGTACACCAATTGGTGGGTATGAGAAGATTAATGTCGGATCCTCAAGGACAAATGATTGATTTACACATTCAAAGCAATCTACGTGAGGGACTTTCTTTGACAGAACATATAATTTCTTGCAACGGATCCCGCAAAGGCATTGTAGATACTGTTGTACCAACATCAGATGCTGGATACCTCACATGTAGACTTGTTGAAGTAGTTCAACACATTATTGTACGTAGAACATATTGTGGTACTATCCAAAGTATTTTTGTGAGTCCTCGAAAAGGGAGGATGATGGAAAAAATATTTGTCCACACACTAATTGGTCGTGTATTAGTAGATGATATATATATGGGTCCATGATGCATTGTAGTTCGAAATCAAGAGGTTGGGATTGGACTTGTCAATCACTTGATAATTTTCTAAGCATGACCGATATATATTTGAACCCCTTTTACTTGTAAAAGTACATCTTGGATCTATCAATTATGTTACAATCGGAGTCCCATTCATGGTGATCTGGTTGAATTGGGAGAAGCCGTAGGTATTATTGCAGGTCAATCAATTGGGGAACCAAGGACTCAACTAACATTAAGAACTTTTCATACCAGTGGAGTATTTACAGGCGATACTGCTGAACATGTGCGAGTTCCTTCTAGTGGAAAAATCAAATTCAATGAGGAATTGGTTCAACCTAGACATACTCGTCATGGACATCCTGCTTTTTTATGTTCTATAAATGTGTATGTAACTATTGAGGGTTGGGATATTATACATAATGTGAATATTCCACCAAAAGGTTTGATTTTAGTTCAAAATGGTCAATATGTGGAATCAAAACAAGTGATTACCGAGATTTGTGTCGGGGCATCCACTTTTCATTTTAAAGAGAGGGTCTGAAAAAATATTTATTCTGAATCAGAGGGAGAAATGCATTGGAATGCCCATGTCTAACATGCCCATGAATACCCATATGGTAATGTTCATTTATTACCAAAAACAAGTCATTTATGGATAGTACTAGGAGGTCTATGTAGATCTAGTATAGTGTCTTTTTCACTCCACAAGGATCAAGATCAAATGAATTTTCATTCTTTTTCTGTCAAAGAAAAATATATTTCTGATCTATCAATAACTAATTATCAAGTAAGGCATAAATTGTATACTTCTGGTAAAAAAAAAGAAATTCTTGAACATTTAATACCCAATCAAATCATATCCAAGGGTCATTGGAATTTCATATATCCTTTTATTCTTCAAGAGAATTCAGATTTCTTGGCGAAAAGATGAAGAAATAGATTCATCATCCCATTACAATATGATCAAGGCCGAGAGAAAGAACTAATACCCTGTTTTGGTATTTTGATTGAAATACCCATAAATGGTATTTTGCATAGAAATAGTATTCTTGCTTATTTTGATGATTCAATATATAGAAGAAGCAGTTCGGGAATTACTAAATATGGGACTGTAGAGGTAGATTCAATTGTAAAAAAAGAGGATTTGATTGAGTATCGAGGAACCAAAGAATTTAGTCTGAAATATACAAATCAAATATATCAGGGTTTTTTTCATTCCCAAAGAAGTGCATATCTTACCTATATCTTCGTCGATAATGGTTCGGAACAATAGTCTCATTGGAGTAGATACACAACTTGCCTTAAAAACAAGAAGTCGAGTAGGCGGATTAGTACGGGCGGAGAGAAAAAAAATGTATTGAATTGAAAATCTTTTCTGGAAATATCCATTTTCCTAGAGAGACAAATAAGATATCTAGGAACCATGCCATTTTGATGCCACCAAGAAGGGGAAAGAAAAATTTTAAGGACTCCAAAAAAAAAATGGAAAAATTGGATCTATGTTCAACGAATCACACCCACTAAGAAAAAGTATTTTGTTTCAGTTCGGCCTATAGTCACATATGAAATAGCTGATGGGATAAATTTAGCAACACTTTTCCCTTAGGACCTCTTAGAGGAAAAGAATAATGTCCAACTTAGGGATGTAAATTATATCCTTTATGGAAATGGCAAGTCAATTTGTAGAATTTCTCACACAAGTATTCAATTAGCTAGGACTTGCTTAGTATTAAATTGGGACCAAGAACAAAATAGTTCCATAGTAGAGGTGTATGCTTCCTTTGTTGAGGTAAGGGCAAATGATCTGATTCGTGATTTCATAAGAATTGACTTAATCAAGTCCACTATTTCATATACCAGAAAAAGGAATGATATGGCAGGTTTGGGGTCGATTCCTGATAACGGATTTAATTGCACCAATATCAATACTTTTTTTTGCAAGTCAAAGATTCAATTACTTACCCAACATCAAGGAACTATCGGTATGGGTAACTTGTTGAATCAAAATAAGGAATGTCAATCTTTGCTATTTTTGTCATCATCCAATTGTTCTCAAATTGGTCCATTCAACGGTTTGAAATATAACAATGTAACAAAAGAATCAGATGTCATAATTCCAATTATGGATTTTCTAGGTTCCTTAGATACTATTGTACCTAAAATAGCAAATTTTTATTCATCTTACTAATTAATAACTCATAATCAGATTTTGTTAAAGAAATTTTTGCTACTTGAGAATTTTCATTTTAAACAGACTTTACAAGTACTTGAAGTACTTCAATACTGTTTAATAGATGAAAATAGGTGAATTTATAGTCCTAATCCATGCAGTAACATCCTCTTGAATCCATTCCTTTTGAATTGGTGCTTTCTCCATCACAATTATTGTGAAGAGACATCTACAATAATTAGCCTTGGATAATTTTTTTTGTGAAAATGTATGTCATACGGACTAGACATAACAAAATCTAGTCAAATTCTAATTGTTCACATTGATTCCTTAGTTATTGGAAAATCCTTTATGAAGGAGATACATTAGTTACATTTAACTATGAAAAATTGAGATCTGGTGACATAACGCAGGGTCTTCCAAAAGTGGAACAAAGCTTAGAAGTGCATTCAGTTGATTCCATATCGATGAACCTGGAAAAGAGAGCTGGGAGTTGGAACAAATGTATACCAAGAATTCTCAGAAGACCTTGGGGATTCTTGATTGGGGCTGAGCTAACCATAGCTCAAAGTCGTATCTCTTTGCTTAATAGGATTCAAAAGGTTTATCGATCCCAGGGGGTACAGATCCATAATAGACATATAGAAATTATAGTACATCAAGTAACAACAAAAGTGTTGGTTTCAGAAGATGGAATGTCTAGTGTTTTTTCACCTGGAGAATTCATTGGATTATTGCGAGCAGAACGTGTAGAACGTGCTTCGAACAAAGCAATTTGTTATCTGGCAATCTTATTGGGAATAATGAAGGCATCTTTGAATACTCAAAGTTTCATATCCAAAGTGAGTTTTCAAGAAACTGCTCAGGTTTTAGCAAAATCTGCTCTACGATATTGATTGGTTGAAAGGCCTGAAAGTGAACGTTGTTCTTGGGGGATTATACCTATTGGTACCAAATTTAAAAAATTAGTGCGCCAGTCAAGACAAGACAAAAATATTCGTTTGGAAATCAAAAATAATAATCTATTCTCATTAGAAATGAGGGATATTTTGTTACACTACAAAGAATTATTTTGTTCTTGCCTCGCAAAAAATTACATGAGACATTAGAATAACCATTTACAAGATTTAATGATTTCTAAAAGGAGATTCACTTTTCTCTCCTTTAATTTTTCTCTAGTCTATAGATTTTGTAATAAAAAAATAAGTAATTAAAAGAAATTAATGGTTCAGACCGCGTATTATATTGATGGTCAATCCTCGGTATAAGGTTCCCTTGGAATAATTATTATTATTGCTTTTTTCAGGGTATCTCATCTCTTTGTAAAAAATAAAAACAAAGAGGGAATTGGGAGAAAATGCCAAGAAGATATTGGAACATCGATTTTGCCAAAGATGATGGAAGCGGGGGTTCATTTTGGTCATGGTACTAGGAAATGGAATCCTAGAATGGCCTCTTATATCTCTGCAAAGCGTAAAGGGCTTGGGGTAGAAGTTTTGTATAAATGTATCATCGCGTTACTAAGTGTTTTCCTTTTAGTTCTTTTCTCTATAAGAGGTGGAATAGAATAACTTGGTTGAAGTGTAATTATCATATGTCTGTAATGCATTGTATGTCCCATAATAGGTCACATTTTCTACCCTTTTCGGGGAGTCGATGACTATTCATAGCTGTTACCTTGACACCAAAGAAGAGTTCGACCCAATGCTTTATTTTTGTCCTAGTTGATCCTGATTCAACATTAGAAGTATATTGATTATTCCCCAATAATCAAATACTTTTTTCTATAAACACTGCATATTTGATTACATCCATAAATCCATTTTCTTCCCTATGAGTTCTAGTATCAATAAGAATTCTGGTTCTTACTATTCATATATTATCGTATGAATATACCAATTCGTTATGTATGGATGACGAGATTCCATTGATACAGAGATAATTCCAATAGACTTATTGAATGTTCCCATTGGTGTGCATCCAACAGGAATTGAAACTACGAATTTGCCAATTATGAGTTGGGCGCTTTAACCATGCAGCCCTGGATGCTTAACAGGGATCATCGTACATCGTGAATAACCAAATTCCAATTGAAATGAAATCTTTGGGAGGAATCAATGAAATGACATAAATTCAAATCCTGGATCTTTGAATTGAGAGAGATATGGAGAGAGGTCAAGAATTCTCAATATTTCTTAGATTCATGGATCAAATTCGATCCAGTGGGATCTTTCACTCACATTTTTTTTCCACCAAGAACATTTTATGAAGCTCTTTGACCCCCAAATTGGGAGTATCCAACTTTCACATGATTCACAAAGTTTAACAAGCAATCAATATTTCATAATCAAAGGTGTAGTACTGCTTGTAGTAGCGGTTTTTATATCTCGTATTAATAATCAAAAGATGGTCGAAAGCAAAAATCTCTATTTTATGGGGCTTCTTCCCATACCTATGAATTCCATTGTACCCAGAAATGAGACATTGGAAGAATCTTTTTGGTCTTCCAATATCAATAGATTGATTATTTTGCTCCTGTATCTTCCAAAAAGGAAAAAGATTTTTGAGAGTTGTTTCATAGATTTGCAAGAGCGTACTTGGGTTCTCCCAATAAATAAAAAGTGTATCATTCCTGAATCTGACCAGGGTTCTAGTTGTAAGATATTTAATGAAACCATAGCTAGAATTGAGATTTCATTCAAAGAGAAAGATAAATATATGGAGTTTCTTTTTTTATCCTATACGGATAATCCGATCCGCAAGGACCATGATTAGGAATTGTTTGATCGACTTTCTCCGAGGAAGAAGCGAAACATAATCAACTTGAATTCGGGACTCGAAATCTTAGGGAAAGACTTGATTTGTTATCTCATTTTTGCTTTTCGTGGTAAAAGACCAATTGAAGGGGATGGTTTCTTCAAACAACAAAGAGCTGAGGCAACTATTCAATCAAATGATATTGAGCATGTTTCCCGTCTCTTCTTGAGAAACAAGTGGGGTATTTCTTTGCAAAATTGTGATCAATTTCATATGTGGCAATTCTGCCAAGTTCGCTTCATTAGTTGGGGAAAGAATCAGCATGAATCAGATTTTTTGAGGAATGTATCGAGAGAGAATTTGATTTGGTTAGACAATGTGTGGTTGGTAAACAAGGATCTGTCTTTTAGCAAGGTATAGAATGTATTGTCAAATATTCAATATGATTCCACAAGTTCTATATTTTTGTTCAAGTAATGGATTCTAGCCAATGGAAAGGATCTTCTGATCAATCCAGAGATCATTTCAACTCCATTAGAAATGCAAATTCAGAATATCACACATTGATCGATCAAACAGAGATTCAGCAAGTAAAAGAAAGGTCAATTCTTTGGGATCCTTCCTTTCTTCAAATAGAACGAACATAGATAGAATTAGATCAATTCCTGAAATGCCTTTTTGGATCTTCCTCAATGTCCTGGCTATTCACGAAACATGAGAAGCAGATGAATAATCATCTACTTTTAGAAGAAATTGAACTTGGGAATCCTACAAGATCAATTCATTCTTTTTTCTCTGACTGATGGTCATAACTTCATCTGGGTTTGAATCCTACTGAGAGGTCCACTGGATATCAAAAATTTTTGAAGAAAAAACAAGATGTTTCTTTTGTCCCTTCCAAGTGATCGAAAAATAAAGAAATGGTTGATATATTCAAGATAATTACATATTTACAAACTACTGTCTCATTTCATCCTATTTCATTAGATCCGAGATGTGATCTGGTTCCGAAGGATGAACCAGATATGGACAATTCCAATAAGATTTCATTCTTGAACAAAAATCCATTTTTGAATTTATTGCATCTATTGCATGACCAGAACAAAGGGGGATATGAGTTACACCATGATTTTGAATCAGAGAGAGATTTCAAGAAATGGCAGATCTATTCACTCTATCAACAACCGAGCCAGATCTAGTGTATCATAGGGGATTTGCCTTTTCTATTGATTCTTATGGATTGGATGCAACAAAATTCTTGAATGAGGTATTCAACTCCAGAGATGAATTGAAATCAAAAGAGAAATCTTTATTGGTTCTACCTCCTATTTTTTATGAAGAGAATGAATCCTTTTATCGAAGGATCAGAAAAAAAAAAATCAGTCTAGATTTACTGCATGAATGATTTGGAAGATCCAAAACTAAAAACATCAGTATTTGCTAGAAACAACATAATGGAGGCAGTCAATCAATATAGATTGATCTGAGATTGGATTCAAATCCAATATAGAACCTATGGGTGCATAAGAAATGTATCAAATCGATTCTTTTTAATGAATAGATCCGATCACAACTTCCAATATGGAATTCAAAGGGATCAAATAGAAAATGATACTCTAAATCATATAACTATAATGAAATATATGATCAACCAACATTTATCAAATTTGGAAAAGAGTAAATGGTTTGATCCTCTTATTTCTCGAACCAAGAGATCCATGAATCGGGATCCTGATGCATATAGATACAAATGGTCCAATGGGAGCAAGAATTTCTAGGAACATTTGGAACATTTCATTTCTAAATAGAAGAACTATTTTCAAGTAGTGTTTGATCGATTATGTATTAATCAATATTTGATTTATTGGTCCAAGGCTATCAACAAACAAGATTTGTCTAAGTCGCTTTGTTTCTTTTTGTTCAAGTCACTTCTCTTTTTGTCCAAGTCACTTCCCTTTTTTCCAAGTCACTTCCCTTTTCCTTTGTGATTATCAGGGATATACCCATTCATAGGTCTGATATCCACATCTATGAATTGAAAGGTCTGAATGATCAACTCTGCAATCAGTTGTTAGAATCAATAGGTGTTCAAATCATTCATTTGAATAAAATGAAACCCTACTTATTGGATGATCATGATACTTCCCAAAGACCAAAATTCTTGATCAATGGAGGAACAATATTACCATTTTTGTTCAAAAAGATACCAAAGTGGATGATTGACTCATTCCATACTAGAAATAATCACAGGACATCCTTTGATAATATGGATTTCAATTTCTCAATGATATCCCATGATCGAGATGATTGGCTGAATATTGTGAAACCATTTCATAGAAGTTCATTGATATCTTCTTTTTGTAAAGCAAATCGACTTCGATTCCTGAATGATCCATATCACTTTTGGTTCTATTGTAACAAAAGATTCCCTTTTTATGTGGAAAAGACCCATATCCATATTTATGATCTTACAAATGGATAATTCCTCAATACTTGTTCATTCACAACAAAATAGTTTCTTTGTGTGTCAATAAAAAAAACATAATTTTTTGGAGAGAGACTACTTCACCAATCGAGTTACAGGTATCTGACATATTCATACCTAACGATTTTCCACAAAGTGGTGACGAAAGTTATAAATTGTTCAAATCTTTCCATTTTCCAATTCAATCCGATCTGTTCCTTCGTAGTGCTATTTATTCGATCGCAGACATTTCTGCAACACCTCTAATAGAGGAACAAATAGCTAATTTTGAAAGAACTTATTGTCAACCTCTTTCAAATATGAATCTATCTGATTCAGAAGGGAAGAACTTGCATTAGTATCTCAATTTCAATTCAAATATGGGTTTCATACAGAGTCTTTGTCTAAAGAAATGCATTGAGAAAGGGCAAATGTATAGAACCTTTCAACGAGATAGTGCTTTTTCAAATCTCTCAAAATGGAATCTGTTCCAAACATATATGCCATGACTCCTTACTTCGATAGGGTGCAAATATCTAAATTTCACCCTTTTAGATACTTTTTCAGACCCATTGTCGATACTAAGTATAAGTAGCAGTCAAAAATTTGCATCCATTTTTTATGATATTATGCACGGATCAGATATATCATGGCCTATTCCTCAGAAAAAATTGTAGGTGATTCTTCCACAACGGAATCTGATAAGTGAGATTTCGAGTAAGTGTTTACTGAATCTTCTTCTTTTGTCCAAAGAAATGATTCATCAAAATAATGAGTCATCTGTTCTATTGATATGAACACATCTGAGATCAACAAATGCTCGAGAGTTCCTCTATTCAATCCTTTTCCTTTTTCTTGTTGCTATATATCTTGTTCGTATACATCTTCTCTTTATTTTTCGAGCCTCTAGTGAGTTATAGACAGAGTTAGGAAAGATCAAATCTTTGATGATTCCATCATACATGATTGAGTTGCGAAAACTTCTGTATAGGTATCCTACATCTGAACTAAATTCTTTCTAGTTAAAGAATCTCTTTCTAGTTGCTCTGGAACAATTAGGAGATTCTCTGGAAGAAATACGGGGTTCTACTTCTGGTGGCAACATGCTATTGGGTGGCTGTCCTGCTTATGGGATCAAATCAATACGTTCAAAGAAGAAATATTTGAATATCAATCTCATTGATCTCATAAGTATCATACCAAATCCCATCAATCAAATCACTTTTTTGAGAAATACGACACATTTAAGTCATACAAGTAAAGAGATCTATTCATTGATAAGAAAAAGAAAAAATATGAACGGTGATTGGATTGATGATAAAATAGAATCCTGGGTTGCGAACAGTGATTCAATTGATGATGAAGATAGAGAATTCTTGATTCAGTTCTCCACCTTAATGACAAAAAAAAGGATTGATCAAATTATCTTAAGTCTGACTCATAGTGATCATTTAGCAAAGAATAACTCTGGTTATCAAACGATTGAACAATCGGGATTAATTTACTTATGATACTTAGTTGACATTCATAAAAAGTATCTAATGAATTATGAGTCTAGTAGATCCTGTTTAGTAGAAAGATGGATATTCCTTGCTCATTATTAGACAATCGCTTATTCACAAACCTCATATGGGGCTAATAGTTTTCATTTCCCATCTCATGGAAAACCCTTTTCGCTCCCCTTATTATTAGCCCTATCCCCTTCTTGGGGTATTTTAGTGATAGGTTCTATAGGAACTGGATGGTCCTGTTTGGTCAAATACCTAGCGACAAACTCCTATATTCATTTCATTATGGTATTTCTGAACAAGTTCTTAGATGACAAGCCTAAAAGTTATCTTATTGATGATAGTGATGATATTGATGATAACCTTGATACGGAGCTGCTAATTATGACGAATGTGCTAACTATGTATATGACACTGAAAATAGACCAATTTTCTGTCACCCTTGAATTCAAATTAGCAAAAGCAATGTCTCCTTGCATAATATGGATTCCAAACATTCATGATCTGTATGTGAATGAGTCAAATTACTTATCCCTCAGTCTATTAGAGAACTATCTCTCTAGGGATTGTGAAAGATGTTCCACTAGAAATACTCTTGTTATTGCTTCATCTCATCTTCCCAAAAAATTGGATCCTGCTCTAATAGCTCCGAAAAAAATTAAATACATGCATTAAGATATGAAGGCTTCTTATTCCACAATAATGAAAGCACTTTTCCATTCTTTCATATACTAGGGGATTTCATTTGGAAAAGAAAATGTTCCATACTAATGGATTCAAGTCCATAACCATGGGTTACAATGTAGGAGATCTTGTAGCACTTATCAATGAGGCCCTATCAATTAGTATTACGCAGAGGAAATCAATTATAGAAACTAATATAATTAGATCAGCTCTTCATAGACAAACTTGGGATTTGCGATCCCAGGTAAGATCAGTTTAGGATCATGGGATTCTTTTCTATCAGATAGGAAGGGCTATTGCACAAAATGTACTTCTAAGTAATTGCCCCATAGATCCTATATCTATCTATATGAAGAAGAAATCATGTAAGGAAGGGGATTCTTATTTGTACAAATGGTACTTAGAACTTGGAATGAGCATGAAGAAATTAACGATACTTCTTTATCTTTTAAGTTGTTTTGTCGGATCCGTCGCTCAAGATCTTTGGTCTTCACTTGGACCCGATGAAAAAAATTGGATCACTTCTTATGGATTCATTGAGAATGATTCTGATCTAGTTCATGGCCTATTAGAAGTAGAAGGCACTCTGGTGGAATCCTCGCGAACAAAAAAAGATTGCAGTCAGTTTGATAATAATTGAGTGACATTACTCGAACCAAGGAATTAGTTGGATATGATGCAAAATGGATCTTGTTCTATCGTTGATCAGAGATTTCTATATGAAAAATATGAATCAGAGTTTGAAGAAAGGGAAGGAGAAGGAGCCATCGACTTACAACAGATAGAGGAGGATTTATTCAATCACATACTTTGGGCTCCTAGAATATGCGCCCGTGTGGTAATCTATTTGATTATATCAAAAGGCCCACTGAATTGGGATTTCCCTATTGGGCCATGTCATTTCACGGCAAGCAGATCATTTATCATAAAGAGGATGAGCTTCAAGAGAATGATTTGGAGTTCTTGCAAAGTGGGACCAAGCAATACCAGACATGAGATAGATCTTCCAAAGAACAAGGCTTTTTTTGAATAAGCCAATTCATTTGGGACCCTGTAGATCCATTCTTTTTCCTATTCAAAGATCAGCCCTTTGTCTCTGTGTTTTCACGTCGAGAATTCTTTGCAGATGAAGAGACATCAAAGGGGCTTATTACTTCCCAAACAAATCCTCCTACATCTATATATAAATGTTGGTTCATCAAGAATACACAAGAAAAACACTTCAAATTGTTGATTCATCACCAGAGATGGCTTAGAACCAATAGTTCATTATCTAATGGATCTTTCCATTCTAATACTCTATCCGAGAGTTATCAGTATTTATCAAATCTGTTCCTATCTAACGGAACACTATTGGATCAAATGACAAAGACATTTTTGAGAAAGAGATGGCTTTTCCCAGATGAAATGAAACATTTGATTCATGTAATAGGAGAAGGATTTCCCATTCCTTAGCTGTAAAGATATGTGGCTATGAAAAGGGGATTAAGTGGAATAGAATTGGCTGGGTGGTAGAGTTGTGGAAACACTTGTTTATTCTATATTTTGGACCTTAGCTCCATGGAACAATATGCTACTTACTGCTAAAACATGGAAGAATTGAAATCTTAGATCAAAACACTATGTATGGATGATATGAACTGCCTAAACAAGAATTCTTGAACAGTAAACAACCAGAGCCTCTTACTCACTACATCAAACAATTTCCATTAATGAAACCATGTAAATCCATCAGAAAATAAAAAATACACATGTCCGATGAAATGGTTGTTGCTATATGCTCCAATAACGAATCCTTGGTTTAACTGAATAACTAAAGAAAACAGACAAACCTTTCTTTTCATCTCAAGTCGATGGATCTTCTCAATTGGAATATCCCCATATGAATAATACACATTCCAGTTAACCGAGTATAATTCAAAATTTCAAATTATTTTGTTTCAAAGCAAAGATATCCACGGAGGCCAGTTTGTCCTATTCAGATATTCACGACCAAGAAGTACTGGATTCTCTTTTGAATAGGCACTGAAAGGAGAAGGAAGGCCGGAATGCCA
>RXID01008533.1:437500-440000 GCA_005019695.1 Trichopus zeylanicus subsp. travancoricus
AAGTCACTCTTACTGTCACTCTACAAAATCGTACATGAGATTTTTGCCTCATATGGCTCCTCGTTCAATTCTTTTGAAGTAATTGGATCCTTTTCCTCATTTGTGAGAATTTCCTCCCTTCTCCCATTCCGTCCTGAAGGGTAACTAAGACCAATTCAGTCAAGTTTTCATGTTCCAATTGAACACTTTCCATTTATAATCAAAGGAGAATATTATTCTTTATACCAAACATAACATATGCAAATCAAATCACGATCTTATAACTTATAATAAGATAATAAGAACAAGTAATAAGAATAAGAGATCTTTCTCGATCAATCCCCTTTCCCCTCATTCTTTGAGAATCAAAAAGATCCTTTTCGAGTTTGAATTTGTTCATTTGGAATCTGGGCACTTTTATATTCTACTTAATTTATTTATATTTACTTCTATTTTTTGTTTTATTCTTTATTTCATCTCAATTTTCTTTTCCTCTATTTTTATTCCCTTCCATCATTCCTTATGTTCCATAGGTTTGTTAATCCTGTAGAATCTAACCCATTTTCTCATCAAGTGAAGGGTACGAAATAAATCAAATTGATTTTTCGATCAAAAGTACTATGTGAAACCTTAGGCTTTTTTCCTCTTCCTCTATCCCTATTCCATAGGTGCAACGTTTGAATCAATAGAGAACCTTTTCTTTTGTATGAATCAATATTATTACATTCTGATTCCTTCTCGATACCTCCTAAGGAAAATATTGAATTGGATCCAAAATTGACAGGTTGGTGTGAGCTTATCCATGCAGTTATGCACTCTTCTAATAGGAATTCATTTTCTAAAAGATCCTAGCTTTTGAGCTTTTATGAGTCATCCGAGATCCTTTTGATGACCTATGTTGAGCTTATCCATGCAGTTATCTCGATAGGACATGTATTATTATGAAATTCATAAATGAAATAAATTCAGAAATGAAAATGAAGTTAAGTAGTTAATGGTGAGGTTACCATTATCCTTTTGTAATGATGAATCTTGTATGTGTTCCTAAGAAAAGGAATTTGTCCATTTCATTTTTTGAGGTCTCAAAAACAAAGAGAAAAGGGTGTGAAAATGCATAGGAACTCTTGAATGGAAATTGAAAAGAAATGTAGCTCCAGTTCCTTTGAAAATGGTAAGATCTTTGGCGCAAGAAGAAGGGGTGGTCTGTATCATCTTGACTTGGTTTTGTCTCCCCTTTTTTTTAACAATACCTAGTCGGGTTATTTTCCTACTAGTATCAAATAGAACATGCTAAACAAAATCTTCTTCATGTAAAACAAAACCTACTCAATTTAGATCGGGAAAATCATATGGATTTTATGAAACCATGTGCTATGGTTCGAATCCATGGTCAATCCTATTTCCAATAAGAGTAGTTGATAATGGAATCCCATTTTTCCCATTATTTTACTCTATCCATATCCATAATAGTAATAATGCGAAAAGAAGGCTGGTCAGCTCCAAGTTGTTCAGGAATAGTGGCAATGAGTTTCTCGACCCTTTGCCTTAGGATTAGTTAGTTCTATTTCTCGATGGGGCCAGGAAGGGATATAACTCAGTGGTAGAGTGTCACCTTGATATGGTGGAAGTCATCAATTTGAGCCTGATTATCCCTAAACCCAATGGGAGTTTTTCTATTTTTACTTGGCCCCCCACTATAATTGAAGGAGAATGGATAAGAGGCTCGTGGGATTGATGTGATAGTGTAGGGATGGCTATATTTCTGGGAGCGAACTCTCGATTAATATGAAGCACATGGGTACAAGTTATGCCTTGAAATGAGAGATAGTTCTGAATCTGCTTTGTCCACGAACAAGGAAGCTATAAGTAATGCAACTATGAATCTCATGGAGCGTTCAATCCTGGCTCAGGATGTACGCTGGCAACATGCTTAACACATGCAAGTCGGACGAGAAGTGGTGTTTCCAGTGGTGGATGGGTGAGTAATGCATAAGAACCTACCCTTGGGAGGGGAACAACAACTAGAAATAGTTGCTAATACCCCATAGGCTGAGGAGCAAAAGGAGGAATATGCCTAAGGAGGGGCTCACATCTGATTAGCTAGTTAGTGAGGCAATAGCTTACCAAGGCGATGATAAGTAGCTGGTCTGAGAGGATGATCAGCCACACTGGGACCCATGCAGTGCTATAGCTAATGCGTTAAGTATCCTGCTGGGGAGTACATTCACAAGAATGAAACTCAAAGGAATTGACAGGGGCCCGCACAAGCGATGGAGCATGTGGTTTAATTCGATGCAAAGTGAAGAACCTTACCAGGGCTTGACATGTCATGAATCCTCTTGAAAGAGAGGGGTGCCCTTGGGAATGTAGACACGAGTGGTACATGGCTGTTGTCAGCTCGTGCCGTAAGGTGTTGGGTTAAATCCCACAATGAGTGCAACCCTTGTGTTTAGTTGCCACCATTGAGTTTGGAACCCTGAACAGACTGCCAGTGATAAGCCAGAGGAAGGTGAGGATGATG
>RXID01008533.1:442500-460000 GCA_005019695.1 Trichopus zeylanicus subsp. travancoricus
CTGTTGGGGAGGCCTGAGAGGCAGTGGTTTACCCTATGGTGGATGTCAGCGGTTCAAGTCTTGGGTGAAACTAAGTGGAGGTCTGAATTGACTGATGTTGAAGAATTAGTGGATGAGTTGTGGTTAGGGGTGAAAGCACTATTTTGGTGCAGGCCATGAGAGTGGTAGCAAATCAAGGCAAACTCTGAATACTAGAAATGACCCCAGAATAACAGGGGTCAAGGTTGACCAGTGAGATGATGGGGGATAAGCTTCATCGTCGAGAGGGAAATAGCTCGGATCACTAGCTAAGAGCCCTAAATGACCACTCAGTGATAAAGGAGGTAGGGGTGCAGAGATAGCCAGGAGGTTTGCCTAGAAGCAGCCACCCTTGAAAGAGTGCATAATAGCTCATTGATCGAGTGCTCTTGCATTGAAGATGAATGGGGCTAAGCGATTTGCTGAAGTTGTGGGATGTAAAAATGCATCGGTAGGGAGCATTCTGCCTTAGATGGAAGCACCCGCGCAATTAGGTGTGGACGAAGCAGAAGAGAGAATGTCGGCTTGAGTAACACAAACATTGGTGAGAATCCAATGCCCCGAAAACCTAAGGGTTCCTCCACAAGGTTCATCCACGGAGGGTGAGTCAGGGCCTAAGATCAGGCCAAAAGGTGTAGTTGATGGACAACATGTGAATATTTCAGTACTACCCCTTGTTGGTCATGAGGGATGGAGGAGGCTAGGTTAGCTAAAAGATGGTTATCGGTTCAAGGACGCAAGGTGACCTTACTTTTTTAGGGTAAGAAGGGGTAGAGGAAATGCCTCGAGCTAATGTTCGAGTACTAGGCACTATGGCTCTGAAGTAACCCATGCCATAATCCCAGGAAAAGCTCGAATGACCTTCAATAAAAGGGTATCTATACCTAAAACTAACACAGGTGGGTAGGTAGAGAATACCTAGGGGTGCGAGACAACCCTCTCTAAGGAACTCTGCAAAATAGCCCCGTAGCTTCAAGAGAAGGGCTGCCTCCATACAAAGGGGGTCACAATGACTAGGCCCAGGTGACTGTTTACCAAAAACACAGGTCTCTGCAAAGTTGTAAGACCATGTATGGGGGCTAATGCCTGCCCAGTGCCAAAAGGTCAAGGAAGTTGGTGACCTGATGACAGGGTAGCTAGTGACCGAAGCCCTGGTGAACAGTGGCCATAACTATAATGGTCCTAAGGTAGCAAAAAACCTTATCAGGTAAGTTTTGACCTGCACAAAAGGTGTAATGATTTGGGCATTGTCTCAGAGAGAGGCTCGGTGAAATAGACATGTCTGTGAAGATGTGAACTACCTGCACTTGGACAAAAAGACCCTATGAAGCTTTACTGTTCCCTGGGATTGGCTTTGGGCCTTTCATGTGTAGCTTAGGTGGAGGGCAAAGAAGGCCTCCTTCCGAGGGAGCCCGAGCCATCAGTGAGATACCACTCTAGATGAGCTAGAATTCTAACCTTGTGTCAGGACCTATGGGCCAAGGGATAGTCTCAGGTAGATAGTTTCTATGGGGTGTAGGCCTCCCAAAGGGTAACAGAGGCATGCAAAGATTTCCTCGGGCTAGACAGAGATTGGCCCTCGAGTGCAAAGGCAGAAGGGAGCCTGATTGCAAGACCCACCTGTCGAGCAGGGACCAAAGTCGGCCTTAGTGATCCGACGGTGCCGAGTGGAAGGGTTGTTGCTAAATGGATAAAAGTTACTCTAGGGATAACAAGATGATCTTCCCCAAGAGTTCACATCAACCAGAAGGTTTGGTACCTCGATGTCAGATCTTCACCACCTGGGGCTGTAGTCTGTTCCAAGGGTTGGGCTGTTCGCCCATTAAAGCGGTATGTGAGCTGGGTTCAGAACGTCATGAGACAGATCGGTCAATATCCATTGTAGGCGTCAGAGCATTAAGAGGACCTTTCCCTAGTATGAGAGGACCAGGAAGGATGCACCTCTAGTGTACCAGTTATTGTGCCCACCATAAACACTGGGTAGCCAAGTGTGGAGTGGATAACTGCTTAAAGCATCTAAGTAGTAAGCCCACCCCAAGATGAGTGCTCTCCTATTCCAACATTCCCAGAGCCTCTGGTAGCATGGTTGAGATAGCGACAGGTTCTCTATCCCTATGGGGATGGAGCGAGAGAAGTATTAAGAATCCAAGATAAGGTCATGGCGATACGAGACATTTATCATTACGATAGGTGTCAAGTGTAAGTTTAGTGATGTATGCAGCTAAAGCATCCTAACAGACTGAGAGATTTGAACCTTGTTCCTACACAATCCGATCAATTTGATCAGGCACTCACCATCCATTTTCATTATTCAACTATTTGAAAACATGAAAAAACCAACAAAAAGCTCTGCCCTTCTCTATCTATCAAAGGGATGGAATGGTAGAGGCCTTTGATGTCCCTTCCAGTCAAGAAGTCAAGAGTTAGGGCCTCACAATCACTATCCAATATGCTTTTCTCTCATCCTTTCTTTATTCATGATTCGATATTCTGGTGTCCTAGGCATAGAGGAACCACACCAATCCATCCCGAAATTGGTGGTTAAACTCTATTATAGTAACGAAATGGTTGAAGGAGGCATCAACAACAATAGGTTTTATTACGGGATAGCTCATGATGTTCATATCGATCTATTATGCACCTCTGCATCTAGCATTGGGTAGACCTTATACAATAACTGTCCTAGTTCTACCATATCTTTTGGAACAATTAAAAAAAAATTTTTGATTATGGATCTACTACCAAAAATTCAATGCATAATCTTAGCATTCAATGTATATTCCTGAATAATCTAATTTTTCAATTATTCAACCATTTCATTTTACCAAGTTCAACGTTAGCCAAATTAGTCAACATTTATATGTTTCATTGCAATAACAAGATGTATTTGTAACAAGTAGTTTTCTTGTTTGGTTAATTGGTCACATGTTATTTATGAAATTGGTTGGATTGGTATTATTTTGGATACGGCAAAATCATTCTATTCGACCTAATAAGTACCTTGTGTCAGAATTGAGAAATTCTATGGCTTGAATCTTTAGTATTCTCTTATTTATCACTTGTGTCTACTATTTAGGCAAAATGCCGTCGCCTATTGTCACTAAGAAACTGAAAGAAACCTCAGAAATGGAAGAAGGGGGAGAAAGTGAGGAAGAAAGCAATGTAGAAACAACTTCCAAAATGTGGGAGACTAAACAGGAACAATAGGGATCCATCGAAGAAGACCCTTCCTTTTCTTCGGAAGAAAAGAAGGATCCGGACAAAATAGATGAAACGAAAGAGATCCGAGCAAATGGAAAGGAAAAAACAAAGGATGAATTCTACTTTCACTTTAAAGAGACATGCTATAAAGATAGCCCAGTTTACGAAGATTCTTATCTTGATACCCATCAAGCTAATTGGCAATTGGGAAGACTTAAAGAAGATAAAGAAAAGAAAAGACTTATTTAATATACAAAAAATCTCTTATGAATTTTCTTTTTGATTATAAATGATGAAATCGTCCATTGTGATATATAAAAATGATCAATTTGAAAATGTTGTACAAAATGAAATCTCACAATATTTTTTTTATACGTCCAAGTGATGAAAAAAAATATCTTTTACATACCCGCCCAGTTTGTCGATTTTTTCAGAAACATTAAAACAGAAAAATTTTTTGTACACGACAGAAAAACTATCCCATGAAGACCTATATAATCATTGGGTTTATACCAATGAACAAAAAAATACAACTTGAGTAATGAATTACTAAGTAGAATAACAGTTCTGGAAAACATTTTTCTAGATATGCTGAAAAAAAGAATCAGATTGTACAATGATGAAAATGAACAAAAATGCTTGCACAAAGCATATGATCCTCTTTTGAATGGACCATATCGTGGGACAATAAAAAAAAAATACATTCACATGCAATCAAAAATGATTTCCTATTTTCTACAAAAGAAAAATTTTCCATAGAAACTTGGAGCTAGATACAAATACAAAAAAATACAAGAAATACAAGATAAGATATATACAAGAATAAATAAGACGATATTCCTCCACCCCCTATATATTTGATTCCTTCCCCTACAAAGAAACTAAAAAGACCAATTCCATTCGTAATTCCCTCAATTATACGTCTATCAAAAAATTGAGTTAATTTTGCCACTTCTTTTGGTTTGAGTTAATTGAGTTAATTCCTTCTTTTGTTTTGTTTGGTTAATAACTACAAATACTGATTATAACCACTTGGTGTTGAGAATTATTCTTTAATTTAAACTCAAAATATATTTTGGTGATGAATTTGAATATTTGAACTACTTTTTTATTTTCGCCTAAAAAAAAGGATGGGATTGGTCCAATAAGTTTATCTACATTAATCCATAATACATGAAGATAAAATTTAAATTAGGAATGTATCATATTCAAGATACAAGAAAAAAATAAGTAACCTTTTTCCTAGACCATTCAGTAACGTCATGAAATATCTTTATCTCTTATTTTATACATTATACATAATGGATTTACTTGGATCAATACATGGTATTCTTGTAAAATTTCTGGGATCAGTTCTTATATTAGTGGGTTTGGGAGTGGTATTACTTACCAATCCCATTTTTTCTGCTTTTTCATTGGGATGCATTCCTTTTCGTATATCCTTATTCTATATTCCATCAAACTCCTATATTTGTAGCTGTTGTGCAGCTCCTTATTTACGTGGGAACCATAAATGTCTTAATCATATTTGCTATAATGTTCATGAAGAGTTCAGAATATTCCAATGAAGGAATTAACCAAACAAGTGATTATAATTAGTATTTGTAGTTACTAACCAAACAAAACAAAAGAAGGAATTAACTCAATTAACTCAAACCAAAAGAAGTGGCAAGATTAACTTAATTTTTTGATAGACATATAATTGAGGGAATTACAAATGGAATCGGTCTTTTTAGTTTCTTTATAGGGGAAGGAATCAAATATATAGGGGGTGGACGAATATCATCTTATTTATTCTTGTATATATCTTATCTTGTATTTCTTGTATTTTTTGTATTTGTATCTATCTCCAAGTTTCTATGGAAAATTTTTCTTTTGTAGAAAATAGGAAATCATTTTTGATTGCATGTGAATGTATTTTTTTTTATTGTCCCACGATATGGTCCATTCAAAAGAGGATCATATGCTTTGTGCAAGCATTTTTGTTCATTTTCATCATTGTACAATATGGTTCTTTTTAAGAGCATATCTAGAAAAGAGTTTTCTAGAACTTTTATTCTACTTAGTAATTCATTACTCAAGTTGTACGTTTTTTGTTCATTGGTATAAACCCAATTATTATATAGGTCTTCATGGGATAGTTTTTCTGTCATGTACAAAAAAATTTTCCATTCTAACATTTCCAAAAAAATGATAAAATGGGCTGGTATGTAAAAGATATTTATTTTCCATCACTTGGACATGTATAAAAAAAATATTGAGAGATTTCATTTCGTACAGCATTTTCAAATCGATCATTTTTTATATATCGCAATAGAAGATTCCATCGTTTATAATCGAAAAGAAAATTCATGAAAGATTTTTTATATATTAAATAAGTCTTTTCTTTTTTATCTTCTTTAAGTTTTCCCAATTTCCAATTATCTTGATGGGTATCAAGATAAGAATCTTCGTAAACTGAGCTATCTTTATAGCATGTCTCTTTAAAGTCAAAGTAGAATTCATCCTTTGTTTTTTCCTTTCCATTTGCTTGGATCTCTTTCGTTTCATCTATTTTGTCTGGATCCTTCTTTTCTTCCGAAGAAAAGGAAGGGTCTTCTTTGATAAATCCCTCTTGTCCTTGTTTAGTCTCCCTTATTTGGGAAGTCGTTTCTACATCACTTTCTTCCTCACTTTTCCCCCTTCTTCCATTTCTGAGGTTTCTTTCAGTTTCTTAGTGACAATAGGCAATGACATTCTGTCTAAATAGTAGACACATGTGATAAATAAGAGAATACTAAAGATTCAAGTGATAGAATTTCTCAATTCTGACACAAGGTACTTATTAGGTCGAATAGAATGATTTTGTCATATCCAAAATAATACCAATCCAACCCATTTCATGAATAAAATGTGACTAATTAACCAACCAAGAAAACTACTTGTTACAAATAACATCTTGTTGTTGCATCGAAACATATAAATGTTGACTAATCTGGCTAATGTTGAACTTGGTAAAATGAAATGGTTGAATAATTTAAAAATTAGATTATTCGGAAATACACATTGAATGCTGAGATTATACATTGAATTTTTGGTAGTGGATCCATAATCAAAAAAAGTTTTTTTTATTGTTCCAGAAGAAATGAAACAAAAGATATGGTAGAACTAGGACAGTTATTGTATGAGGTCTACCCAATGCTAGATGCAGAGGTGCATAATAGATCGATATGAACATCATGAGCTGTCCCGTAATAAAACCTATTGTTGCTGATACCTCCTTCTCCGTTCCTTCTTCCATAACCCAAGCTCGCAGAAGGAAGAGATAAGAGGGCCCTGTGGAGAATGCAGTCAGAAATCCATAATAGAGTCCAACCACAACGACCAAATTTATTAACTTCATGCATAAGGATAATAGATTACCTAGTGGAAAAGATTTCAAAATCATCACAAACATCCCCTTTTTCTTTTCTATTGCAATTTCTCGATTATTATATGATGATTTCTTAACTTTCCATATATAGGGACTATAAATGACATCTCTTATGTCAATGATACCATCTTCTTCGATTGAATGACTTCTCATCTCTTATGTCACTAACACCAAAGGGATATTAAATGAATGGAATTGGATATAGATGGAATATAATGAAATAGAGCCACTTTGAGGTTTCCTATGAAATGAGGCATGGAACGGAGCCACTACGAAGAAGCTATGGGAGTTACGAAGGAAGCTTCAGACTCATATTGTTCATGGGTTGAGAACAGGAGTTGAACTTTGTGAGGTCGAATCTCCAGTTGTTCCTCAGTAGCTCAGTGGTAGAGAGGTTGGCTGTTAACTGACTGGTCATAGGTTAGAATCCTACTTGGGCAGATTTGATTAATTCCTAATTCAAGAATGAAGAATTGAATGAAATAAATAAATAAAGGGCTTGCTTTGACCGTTAGGAGTAGGTAACCCATTCCCTGTCTTTGTTTGTATTGCATTCTATCTCATTGTATCCCATTCTTACGATATTTGAGAATCACCGTCCTTAATGTAGATCCAGGATTTTCCCTTGTAAATATCTAATTAAGAATTCTCGGATGATGTACTAGAAGTGCATCAAAGATGCAGTCATCGATTCTCCTGATACGCCACAATTACCGCAAGAAAACATGTGAATGACAATGATGAGGAATGCATTTTAGCTATGCTACTAATACTTGTATACTTGTACTTGCTCTACCCATTTTGACAAATGACCCATAGTTCAATAGCTTTGCGCCCACTATCTCGATCATGATTTTCCTACCCCCAGAGGTAAAGGAAAGGTCCTTCCTTTTTGGGTTGGTTATGGGCGAGGAGGGATTCGAACCCCCGACAACATGGTTTGTAGCCATGTGCTCAAATCCTCTAAGCTAAAGGCCCCACCCATCTCCACTAGATCTGTTCCCGAGAGTACCCTCAAAAAGGAACCTTTCCTCTCCTCAGCTATTTTGAGTTAAGAAGATGTAAAAGCCCCTTTCTCTCTATAAAAGACTATAAGAACAGTGTGTTTTGAAGTGTGAAGTGGGAGAGAAGAGATGTCATAATTGGCGTTTTGAATAAGATGACCTTTGCATTTTTTATTTTGATTTTTTTCCTATTTAAAAAGTAAAATAAGAGGTGTTAAGCTTTTTATCATTATCATTCTAGCATCAAGCTATTTTTCTGCAAGACCTCCCCTATAGTATCGTTACTATAGTAGAGTTTAACCACCAAGTTTGGGATGGATTAGTGTGGTTCCTCTACGCCTAGGACACTAGAATATCAAATCATGAATGAAGAAAGGATGAGAGGAAAGCATATTGGCTAGTGATTGTGAGGCCCCAATTCTTGACTTCTTGACTGGAAGTGACTGATCGAATTGATCAAGTCGTGTAGGAACAAGGTTCAAATCTCTCGGTCTATTAGGATGCCTCAGCTGCATACATCACTGTACTTCCACTTGACACCTATCGTAATGATAAATGGCTCATCTCACCATGACCTTACCTTGGATTCTCAATACTTCTATCGCTCCATCCCTGCAAGGGTAGAGAACCCATCGCTGTCTTGGCTGTGCTACCGGAGGCTCTACGGAAGTCGGAATAGGAGAGCACTTATCTTGGGGTGGGCTTACTTCTTAGATGCTTTGCACTTGTCTACCTTGAGTTTACTATGGGCACTATAACTGGTACACTAGAGGTGCATCCTTCCCAGTCCTCTCATATTAGGGAAAGGTCCTCTCAATGCTCTAACACTCACACCGAATATGGACCAAAATGTCTCACGACATTCTGAACCCAACTCATGTTCCACTTTAATGGGCGAACAGCCCAACCCTTGGAACATATTACAGCCCCATGTGGTGAAGAGCCAACATCGAGGTGCCAAACCATCCTATCAATGTGAACTCTTGGGGAAGATAAGCCTATTATCCCTAGAGTAACTTTTATCGGTTGAGCAACAACCCTTCCACTCGACACTATCGAATCACTAAGGCCAACTTTCATCCCTGCTCGATGGGTGGGTCTTGCAATCAAGCTCCCTTCTGCCTTTGCTCTCGACGGCCAATCTTTGTCCATCCCATGGAAACCTTTGCATGCCTCTATTACCCTTTGGGAGGCCTACACTCCATAGAAACTATCTACCTGAGACTGTCCCTTAGCACGTAGGTCCTGACATAAGGTTAGAAATCTAGCTCTTCCAGAGTGGTATCTCATTGATGGCTCAGGCCCCCCTAGAAGGAAGCCTTCTTTGCCCTCCACTAAGTTGTGCAAGAAAGGCCCAAAGCCAATCCCAGGGAACAGTAAAGCTTCATAGGGTCTTTCAGTCCAGGTGCAGGTAGTCCGCATCTTCGCAGACATGTCTATTTCACCAAGCCTCTCTCTGAGACAGTGCCCAAATCATTACACCTTTCATGTGGGTTGAAACTTACCCGACAAGGAATTTCGCTACCTTAGGACCATTATAGTTATGGTAGCCATTCACCAGGGCTTCGGTTGCCGGCTACCCTATCATCAGGTCACCAACTTTCTTGACCTTCTGGCACTGGGCAGGCGTCAGACCCCATACATGGTCTTACGACTTTGCGGAGACCTATGTTTTTGGTAAACAGTTACTCGAGACTGGTCACTGCAACCCCTTGTGTGAGGAGGCACCCCTTCTCCCGAAGTTACGGGGCTATTTTGCCGAGTTCCTTAGAAAGAGTTGTCTCGTGCCCCTAGGTATTCTCTACCTACTCACCTATGTCGATTTCGGGTACAAGTACCCTTTTGTTGAAGGTCATTTGAGCTTTTCCTGGGAGTATGGCATGGGTTACATCAACATCATAGCACCTAGTACTCGGACATTGGCTCGAGGCATTTCCTCTACCCCTTCTTACCCTTAAAAAGCAAGGTCAACTTGCATAACCATCTTTTGGCTAACCTAGCCTCCTTCGTCCCTTGTGACCAACAAGGGGTAGTACAGGAATATTCACCTATTATCCATCGATTATGCCTTTTGGCCTGATCTTAGGTCTTGACTCATCCTTTGTGGATGAACCTTGAAAAGGAACCCTTAGGTTTTCAGGGCATTGGATTCTCACCAATGTTTGTGTTACACAAGCTGACATTCTCGCTTTTGCTTCATCCACACTTGCTTGTGCGGGTGCTTCCCTCTAAGGTAGAACGCTCCCCTACCCATGCATTTTTACATCCCATAGCTTTGGTAGAGCGCTTAGCCTTGTTCATCTTTGGTGCAAGTGCACTCGATCAATGAGCTATTACGCACTCTTTCAAGGGTGGTTGCTTCTAGGCAAACCTCCTGGCTGTCTCTGCACCCCTACCTCCTTTATCACTGAGTGGTCATTTAGGGCCTTAGCTGGTGATCCGGGCTGTTTCCCTCTCGATTATGAAGCTTATCCCCCATCATCTCATTGGTCGACCTTGACCCCTGTTATTTTATCTAGTATTTAGAGTTTGCCTCAATTTGGTACCACTTTCCTGGCCCACACCAAAATAGTGCTTTACCCCTAGATGTCTAGTCAACTGCTACACCTCAATGCATTTCAAGGAGAACCAACTAGCTCTGGTTTTGAGTGGCATTTCACCCCTAACCACAACTCATCCACTAATTCTTTAACAGTCGGTTCGAACCTCCACTTAGTTTCACCCAAGCTTCATCACAGTTATGGATAGACCACCCAGGTTCAGGTCCATAAGTAGTGACAATTGCCCTATGAAGACTCACTTTCACTACATCTCTGGTGGGTTCCCTTAACCAAGCCACTAGCTATGAGTCGCCAGCTCATTCTTCAATAGGCACACAGTCAGAGATAACATTCTCCTCCCACTACTTGGGAGCTCACAGTTTCATGTTCTATTTCACTCTCAGATGGGGGTTCATTTCACCTTTCCCTCACGATACTACTTCGCTATCGATCACCCAGGAGTATTTAGCCTTGCAAGGTGGTCCTTGCTGATTCACACGGTATTCCACATACCCCATGCTACTCAGGTCAGAGCATAAGCTAGTGATGCTTTCAGCTACTAGACTCTCGCCATCTAGGGTGCAGTACTCCACCACTTCACCTAGTAGCACAATGCTTGTATTGCTCTCCCACAACCCCGTTTTCACGATTTAGGCTGCTCCCATTTCACTCACCCCTACTATGGGAATCATTTTTGCTTTCTTTTCCTCTGGCTACTAAGATGTTTCAGTTTGCCAGGTTGTCTCTTTCCTTCCCATGGATTCAGTAGCAGTTTGAAAGGTTGACCTATTTGGGAATCTCCGGATCTATGCTTATTTTCAACTCCTCAAAGCATTTTGTAGCGTGCTACGCCCTTTTTCATCTCTGGGTGCCTAGGTATCCACCGTAAGCCTTTCCTCGTTTGAAACTCGCCATTAACGTTAAGGCTATGACATCCTAAGGTGCTTCTAATGCTAAATGGAAGGATCTTATCAACATCCATGAATGAGAAATCATAGATTGAACTACTGGATCAGAAAAATTGGGTGCTATCATAGTATCAGCTAAGTTCACAGGCTGGAGATAAGTAGACTCGAACCACTGACATCTACCACAAGGTAAACTACTACCTCTCAAGCCTCCCTGACTGATTCGACCATAGAGGCCAACGATAGACAATAACTCCCCCTCAAACACAGCTTACAACTTTCATCATACTGTGCTCTCCAAAGAGCAACTCTTCTTAAAAGGTGCTGAGTGGGAATCCCATTCTAAGGATTCTTGTGATTCCAGAGAATCAAGCTATAGGAGAATAGGAATAGAGAGCTCTCCCCCTTTTTTTGCCCGACTCTTTGGTCTTAAGAATGCTGGTTTTAAGAACAAGTGATTGCCCTTCTCCAACCCTTACTGCCCAATTGGAGAGCGGACAACTAATGCATTCCACTTATCGAATAGGGTCTATGGTTGGTCCGTGACCTGTGGATGCCAAAGGCGTCCTTGGGGTGATCTCGTAGTTCCTTCAGGGTGGAGACGATGGGGTTGGTCCATGGATTTTCCATCCTTTTGGCACATTTCACTCAAAGGGTTGAAGGGAGATAGTGCATCAAGCTATTTGCAAGGGCCAACTTGATCCTCTTCCCCAGGGATCCTAGATGAGGGAACCCTAGGAGAGCCACCGACTCCAACTCTTGTCCATGTATGATCCATACTGGCTCTAACCAACTACCCATCCGACCTCCTCTACATTCTTGACAGTCCATTGTTTTGTCTCAGTAGAGTCTTTCAGTGGCATGTTTCAGTCCTCTTCCCCATTACTTAGAAAAAGTGAGCCACTGGTTCAAGTACAAGATACTATCATTACCGCCTAGACAATTAGACATCTAACCCATAATCACAATGACCCAATTACAAGAGCGAAGCTCTACCAACTGAGCTATATCCCCTCGAGCCAAGTGGAGTATGCATGAAAGAGTCAGATGCCTCTTCTATCCTTTTCCCTGGCATAGCTGGGCCATCCTGGACTTGAAGTAAATCATCGCACCTACAATCCAACCAATTGTGAGAGAATCAATAATTCTTTTTGGGGAGTGATTCATCCTTCATGAATGTAGCATACAGCTCTCCATTATACTGCACTCTTCAAGTGTGCTTACCTTCTCCCTTACCATGGCAAGTCTTTGTGAAATAACTCTGATGGGAAGAAAAAATAAGGCATTAAGAGACCCTCCTGGTCCAACCCTAGACACTCTAAGATCCTTTTTCAAACCTGCTCCCATTTCAAGTCAAGAGATAGATAAATAGACACATCCCATTGCACTGATCGGGGGGCACTCGTAGTGACTAAGGGGGTCAAAGACCAAGAAGTGAGTTATTTATACCAAGCATTCTTCTTATGGCTATATCTAATCTCCTGGCCCCTATAGAAAGGAAAATGAATTTAACATTCTTTTCTTCCTTTTGGGAAGGGAAGATTAGAGAAATCCTATTGATTGCTGCTTTCTCTAGACCTCCAAGAAAGCATGAAAAAAGGCTCGAACGGTACGATCCATTTGTCACCTTAGAATGAAAGGGGTGATCTCATAGTTCTGGGTCTATAAAACTGCATTGTTAGGTGTTCTATTTTCCCATCGAGGCCAAACCTAAACATGTGCTCAATAGATAGCTGTCCATACACTAATAAGGTATGTATGGATTCCCGAGAAGAGAGGAGTCGTGGTAGTCCCCCTCGGACTACCCGGATCCCACAAGTGAATAGCAAGTTAGATCTACATTGGATCTCACCTGAATCACCCCATCTATCATCCTGAGGAGAAGTTTGGTTTCAAACTCCGATTCAAATGGGAGGAGTATGCCATGCTAATGTACCTTGGATGATCCACATTTTCAGGTCAGGCATTGATGAGCACACTGAACTATCCATGTGGCTGAGAGTCCTCACAGCCCAGGCATGAAGCAATTATCAGGGGCATGCTCTACCACTGAGCTAATAGCCCATCGTGTGGGCCTCCCACTGGGAGGCTTGCTATGCCAAAAGTGAGAGAAACCCCATTTCTCTCTTTCCTTTCTATGTCCCCATGTTGTCGCCACACGGGAGGGACATGGGGACGTAAAAAGGGGGATCTTATCAACTTGTTCCGACCTAGGATAATAAGCTTATGAGCTTTGTCTTACATCACGGTCGAGAAATGAAAGAAGACTTCCATATCCAAGCTTAGCTCAGATGTAACTTGCTTCTTTTTGGATGTGAAGTAGTGTCAAACAAAAATACCCAACAAGCATTAGCTCTCCCTGAAAAGGAGGTGATCCAGCCGCACCTTCCAGTATGACTACCTTGTTATGACTTCACTCCAGTCACTAGCCACACCTTCGGATCCCCCTCCTTGTGGTTAAGGTAATGACTTTGGGATGGACAGCTCCCATAGTGTGACGGGCAGTGTGTACAAGGCCCGGGAATGAATTCACTGTCGTATGGCTAACCAGTGATTACTAGCAACTTTGGCTTTATGTAGGTGAGTTGTAGCCTACAATCTGAACTGAGGATGGGTTTTTGGAGTTAGCTCACCCTTGCAGGATCGCGACCCTTTGTCCCACCCATTGTAGCATGTGTGTCGCTTAAGGCATAAGGGGCATGATGACTTGACGTCATCCTAACCTTCCTTTGGTAGTCTATTCAAGGTTCCAAACTCAATGGTGGCAACTAAACACGAGGGTTGCACTCATTGCAGGACTTAACCCAACACCTTATGGAATGAGCTGACGATAGCCATGTGCCACCTGTGTCTACATTCCTGAGGGCACCCCTTTCTTTCAAGAGGATTCACGGCATGTCAAGCCCTGGTAAGGTTCTTCGCTTTGCGTCGAATTAAACCACATGCTCCACTACTTGTGTGGGCCTCCGTCAATTCCTTTGAGTTTCATTCTTGCAAACGTACTCCCCTGGTGAGATACTTAATGCATTAGAAACAGCACTACACGGGTTGATACGCACAGCGCCTAGTATCCATCGTTTATGGCTAGGACTACTGGGGTATCTAATCCCATTTGCTCCCCGAGCTTTTGTCTCTCAGTGTCAGTGTCGGCACAGCAAAGTGCTTTCACCATTGGTGTTCTTTCCAATCTCTACGCATTTCACTACTCCACCAGAAATTCCCTCTGCCCCTACTATACTCCAGTTTGCTAGTTTCCACCATCTATCCAGGGTTCAACCTTGGGATTTGACGGCAGACTTGAAAAGCCACCTATAGATGCTTTACGCCCAATCAATCTGGATAATGCTATCATTCCGGATAACGCTTGCATCCTCTATCTTACCATGGCTTCTAGCACAGAGTTAGGTGATGCTTATTCCTCAGATATTATCATTGCTTCTCCTTTGAGAAAAGAAGTTCACGACCCGTGGGCCTTCTACCTCCACATGGCATTGCTCTGTTAGGCTTTCGCCCATTGCAAAAAATTCCCCATTGCTACCTCCCATAAGAGTCTGGGCTGTGTCTCAATCCCAGTGTGGTTGATCATCCTATCGAACCAGCTACTGATCATTGCCTTAGTAAGCTATTGCCTCACCAACTATCTAATCAGACACGAGCCCCTCCTTGGGTGGATTCCTCCTTTTGTTCCTCAGCCTATGGGGTATTAGCAACCATCTCTAGTTGTTATTCCCCTCCCAAGGGTAGGTTCTTATGCGTTACTCACCCAGTCATCACTAGAAACACCACTTCCAGTCCAACTTGCATGTGTTAAGCATGCCGCTAGCGTTCATCCTGAGCCAAGATCAAACTCTCCATGTGATTCATAGTTGCATTCGTTATAGCTTCCTTGTTCATGGACAAAGCAGATTTGGAACTATCTTTCATTTCAAGGCATAACTTGTACCCATGCGCTTCATATTGGCCTGGAGTTCGCTCCCAACAATATAGCCATCCCTACCCTATCACGTCAATCCCACGAGCCTCTTATCCATTCTCTTTCGATCATGGTGGGGGGCAAATCAAAATAGAAAAACTCCCATTGGGTTTAGGGATAATCAGGCACGAACTGATGACTTCCACAATGTCAAGTTGACACTCTACCACTGAATTATATCCCTTCCCGGCCTCATCGAGAAATAGAACTAACAAATCTTAAGGCAAAGGGTTGAGAAACTCAATGCCACTATTCCTGAACAACTTGGAGCCGGGCCTTCATTTTGCATTATTACTATTATGGATATGGATAGAGTAAAATAATGGGGAAAATGGGGTTCCATTGTCAACTGCTCCTATTGGAAATAGGATTGACTATGGATTCGAACCATAGCACATGGTTTCATAAAATCCATATGATTTTCCCGATCTAAATCGAGTAGGTTTTGTTTTACATGAAGAAGATTTTGTTTAGCATGTTCTATTCGATACTAGTAGGAAAAGAACCCGACTCAGTATTGTTAAGAAAAGAGGGGAGGCAGAACCAAGTCAAGATGATATGGATCACCCCTTCTTCTCACGCCAAAGATCTTACCATTTTCGAAGGAACTGGAGCTACATTTCTTTTCAATTTCCATTCAAGAGTTCCTATGTGTTTCCATGCCCTTTTTCCTTTTTTTATATAATATTTTGAGACCTCAAAAAATGAAATGGACAAATTCCTTTTCTTAGGAACACATACAAGATTCGTCACTACAAAAGGGATAATGGTAACCTCACCATTAACTACTTAACTTCATTTTCATTTATGAATTTCATAATAATACATGTCCTACCGAGATAGAATTTGTAACTTGTTATCCTCTCTTGCCTAGCAAGCAAAGATTGACCTTTGTCAAAAGACTGATTCATTCGAATCAACATGAGGGTCCAACTCCATTTCTAGAATCCATGTTGTATATTTGAAGTAGGTTGACCCCCTTGCTTCTCTCAAGGTATAACCCTCTTCCCACTGAGCCCCCTTTCTCCTCAGTCCATAGAGACAAAATAAAATATAGGATTGGTTCCAACAGTTCATCACGGAAGAAAGGACTCACCGAGCCGGGATCACTAACTAATACAAATATAATAAAAAAGAACTGTCTTTTTTGTATACTTCCCCAAGTTCTGTTGTTACTATGGGTCTTACGCAATTGATCGGATCATATAGATATCCCTTCAACACAACATAGGCCATCGAAAGGATCTCAGACGACTCACCAAAGCACAAAAGCTAGGATCTTTCAAAAAATGGATTCCTATTTGAAGAGTGCATAAGTGCATGGATAAGCTCACACCAACCCGTCAATTTTGGATCCAATTCAGGATTTTCCTTGGGAGGTATCAGGAAGTAATTGAAATGTAATAATATCAATTCATACAGAGGAAAAGGTTCTCTATTGATTCAAATGTTGTACCTATGGAATAGGGATAGAGGAAGAGGAGAAAAGCCGAAGGTTTCTTTTGATCAAAAAATCAATCTGATTTATTTTGTACCCTTCGCTCGATGAGAAAATGGGTCAGATTCTACAGGATTAACAAACCTATGGAACATAAGGAATGATGGAAGGGAATAAATATAGAGGGAAAGAAAATCCAAATGAAATAAAGAATAAAATAAAAAATAGAACTAAATATAAATAAATTAAGTAGAAGATAGAAGAGCCCAGATTCCAAATGAACAAATTCAAACTTGAAAAGGATCTTTTTGATTCTCAAAGAATAAGGGACAAGGGGATTGATCGAGAAAGATCTCTTGTTCTTATTACTTATTCTTATTATCTTATTATAAGTAATAAGATCATCATTTGATCTGCATATGTTATGTTTGGCAAAAAGAATAATCTTCTCCTTTGATTATAAATGGAAATTGTTCAATTGGAACATGAAAACCTAACTAAATTGGTCTTAGTTACTCCTCGGGATGGAATGGGAGAAGGGAGGATATTCTCACAAATGAGGAAAAGGATCCAATTACTTTGAAAGAATTGAATGAGGAGCCATATGAGTCCAAAATCTCATGTACGGTTCTGTAGAGTGACAGTAAGAGCGACTTATCTGTCAACTTTTCCACTATCACCTGCAAAAAACCAAACTCGGCCTTACAAGAAGTTGCCAGAGTACGATTAACCTTTGGATTTGAAATCACTGCTTATATACTAGGTATTGGCCATAATTTACAAGAACATTCTATAGTATTAGTAAGAGGAGGAAGGGTTAAAGATTTACTGGGTGTGAGATATCACATTGTTCGGGGAACCCTAGATGCTGTCGGAGTAAAGGATCATCAACAAGGGCATTCTAGTGCATTGTAGATTATTATCCAAGACTTGTATCATTTGATGATGCCATGTGAATCGCTAGAAACATGTGAAGTGTATGGCTAACCCAATAATGAAAGTTTCA
>RXID01008533.1:465000-472500 GCA_005019695.1 Trichopus zeylanicus subsp. travancoricus
GCAGTTCATATCATCCATACATAGTGTTTTGATCTAAGATTTCAATTCTTCCATGTTTCAGCAATAAGTAGCATATTGTTCCATGGAGCTAAGGTCCAAAATATGGAATAAACAAGTGTTTCCACGACTCTACCACCCAGCCAATTCTATTCCACTTAATCCCCTTTTCATAGCCACATATCTTTACGGCTAAGGATTGGGAAATCTTTCTCCTATTACATGAATCAAATGTTTCATTTCATCCAGGAAAAGCCATCTCTTTCTCAACAATGTCTTTGTCATTTGATCCAATAGCATTCCGTTAGATAGGAATGGATTTGATAAATACTAATCACAATTTCATCACTAAAAAACATCTCATCATGAGTTAAATTTATATATTGTAATGAAAAAGAAACAATGAAAAATGAAAATAAAACCCACTAGAAACAGACAGAGGAATTGGTATTCTATATACCATAACAGTTAGTTCTAACTTATATTAAGGAGTTCAATATAGTAATTAATACGAATCATTCATCTTTAAAAAAATGACATTTTTTTTCATGCCGTATGGATTCAGATTAGTTCAAGTTTTTTTTTCTTCTTTGTTGTACAAGAAAACTTTTGGAATGTCTGGTAGAAATCGATTTAGCTAAAGAAAAAGCTTTTCCTGCAGCTAAATATGCCATTTGCCACCAAATACTTCTATGAATAAGTTTTTTTGATATAGAAGTTCATTTTTGGGGGACCACCATTTAAATTACTAATTTTTATTGTTCTATGTGGAAGACATGTATTGTTTAAAAAAGATTGTTCTTTCTTTTTAACTTATTGCGTTGCACGAACACGAATAAGAGTTTTTTTTTATTTAACATTTTTTTCATTTTCTTTTCTCAGAAAATTTTTTTGTTTCTAATATACAAGAAATATATATATATAATAAAATCAAAAGAGAAAATCCTATATAAATTATATAGAAATTGATATATAAATAAAATATATAATACATGCCCATCGCATAACATATGACATTAACAAATTAACACTGGTTAATACTAAATAAAAAAAGATCTAATTATTATAGTTAATTTATTTGAAATCTAACTCATTGTGTAATTGATTAATTAGTTTGTCAAATTAATTAATTAGATTCCAATCAAATAAGAAAAACTTTTGTTTATTGGAAATCCCCAATCCTATGATACTTCGTATAGAATTGAAATAAAAAATAACTAAGGTTATCTTATTAGGTTTTTTTAGTTCTAATTTAAATTAAAATTATAGCCACCTTGCCTCGAAGTTGATCAATTATCAATTAATTGATTAAGTTGCACCAAAACAATATTTGATTCTAATATAGATCATATTGCTAATTAATTAGATTAAAGAATTAATGAGCAATATGATCTATATTCGAATCAATTAAAAAATGAAATTTTGTTTATTGTTACTTTTAAAAATGATAGAAATGGTGGACCAGAAACAACTAAACTAAATTCATTAAATTAGAGAAAAATTGAAATTTTTTTTATGGAACATATATATCAATATGCATGGATAATACCCTTTCTTCTGCTTCCAGTTACTTTGTCAATAGGATTTGAACTTCTGCTTGTTCCGATGACAACACAGAATAGTCATTGTATGTGGACTTTTGTTATTGTTTTACTGCTAAGTATAGTTATGGGGTTTTCGGTCAATCTAGCTATTTAGCAAATAAATGGAAGTTTTATCTATCAATACCTATGTTCTTGGATTATCAATAATGATTTTTCATTAGAGTTCGGATAGTTGATCGATCCACTTACTTCTATCATATCAATACTAATTACTACTGTTGGAATCATGGTTCTTATGTATAGTGACAATTATATGTCTCATGATCAGGGATATTTAAAATTTTTTGCTTATATAAGTTTTTTTAATACTTCCATGTTGGGATTAGTTACTAGTTCCAATTTGATACAAATTCATATTTTTTTGGGAACTTGTAGGACTTTGTTCTTATTTCTTAATAGGTTTTTGGTTCACACGACCTATTACTGCAAGTGTTTGTCAAAAAGCTTTTGTAATTAATTGTGTAGGGCATTTTGGTTTATTATTAGGAATCTTAGGCTTTTATTGGATAACTAGTAGTTTAGAATTTCGAGATTTGTTCGAAATAGTTAATAACTTGATCTATAATAGTGAGGTCAATCTTTTATTTAGTAGTTTGTGTGCCTTTTTATTATTTATTGGTGCAGTTGTGAAATCTGCACAATTTCCTCTTCATGCATGGTTACCCAATGCCATGGAGGGACCTACTCCCATTTCAGCTCTTATTCATGCTGCTACTATGGTAGCAGCAGGAATTTTCCTTGTAGCCCACCTTTTTCCTCTTTTAATAATTATACCTTCCATAATGAATCTTATTTCTTTAATAGGTATGATAACACTACTATTAGGAGCTACTTTGGCTCTTGCACAAGGAGACATTAAAAGAAGTTTAGCCTATTCCACAATGTCTCAATTGGGTTATATTACATTAGCTCCAGGTATAGGTTCTTATCGAGCTGCTTTATTCCATTTGACACTCATGCTTATTCTAAAGCTTTATTATTTTCGAGATCTGGATTTGTTATTCATTCAATGGAACCTGTTGTTGGATATTTGCCAAATAAAAGTCAGAATATGGTTCTTATGGGTGGTTTAACAAAATATGTTTCAGTTACAAGAACTACGTTTTTATTAGGTACACTTTCTCTTTGTGGCATTCCACCTCTTGCTTGTGTTTGGTCTAAAGATGAAATTCTTTCTGATAGTTGGTTGTATTCACCAATTTTGGCAATAATAGCCTATTTGACAATAGGATTAACTACATTTTATATGTTTCATGTGTATTTACTTACTTTTGATGGATATTTGTGTGTTCATGTTAAAAATTGTAGTAGTACTAAGTCATTCAATATCTATATGTATATGGGGAAAAGAGGTACCCAAAACAGACAATCCAAATTTACTTTTCTCAACTACAACTAATACTAATAAGGTATTCTTTTTTTCAAAGGGTATATATAAAATATATGATAATGTAATAAATCGAATGCGATACTTTTGTACTTATTTGCGAACTAAATACACTTACACGTATCCTCATGAATCAGACAATACTATGCTATTTCCTCTATTTGTATTGGTACTATTTATTTTGTTTATTGGATTAATAGGAGTTTGTTTTGATATAGGAGTAATATATTTTGATATATTATCGAAATAGTTAACTATATCAACATCAACAAACCCTTTCCACTTAGATTCAAATCATTTTCTGAATTGGTATGAATTTTTCATAAATGTAATTTTTTTCAGCAACTATAGCTCTTTTTGGACTATTCACAGCATTTATTTTCTATGGGTCTGTTTATTCATCTTCCAAAATTTGGACTTAATCAATTCATCTATAAAAATAGGCCTTAAGAGAATTCTTTTGGATCAAACAAAAAATGCGATATACAATTGGTCATATAATCATGGTTACAGAGATATTATTTATACTAAGATCTTTACAATGGGGATAAGAGGAGTGGCAAGATTAACTCAATTTTTTGATAGACGTATAATTGAGGGAATTACAAATGGAATTGGTCTTTTTAGTTTCTTTATAGGGGAAGGAATCAAATACATAGGGGATGGATGAATATCATCTTATTTATTCTTGTATATATCTTATCTTATATTTCTTGTATTTTTTGTATTTGTATTTAGCTCCAAGTTTCTATAGAAAATTTTTATTTTGTAGAAAATAGGAAATCATTTTTTATTGCATGTGAATGTAATTTTTTTTTATTGTCTCGCGATATGGTCCATTCAAAAGAAGATCATATGCTTTGTGCAAGCATTTTTGTTCATTTTCATCATTGTATAATCTGGTTCTTTTTTCGAGCAAATCATGAAAAGAATTTTCTAGAACATTTATTCTACTTAGTAATTCATTACTCAAGTTGTAATTTTTTTATTCTTTGGTATAAACCCAATGATTATACAGGTTTTCATGGGATAGTTTTTCTATCATGTACAAAAACATTTTCCGTTCTAACATTTCCGAAAAAATTGATAAACTGGGTGGGTATGTAAAAGATTTTTTCCCATCACTTGGACATGTACAAAAAAAATATTGTGAGATTTCATTTCGTATAGAATTTTGAAATCAATCATTTTTTATATATCGCAATGGATGATTCCATCATTTATAATCGAAAAGAAAATTCACAAGATATTTTTTATATATTAAATAAGTCTTTTCTTTTTTTTTCTCTTTTAAGTCTTCCCAATTGCCAATTATCTTGATGGATATCAAGATAAGAATCTTCGTAAACTAGGCTATCCTTATAGCATGTCTCTTTAAAGTGAAAGTAGAATTCATCCATTGTTTTTTCCTTTCCATTTGCTCGGATCTCTTCCATTTCATCTATTTTGTCCAGACCCTTCTTTTCTTCTGAAGAAAAGGAAGGGTCTCATTTGGTAGATCCCTCTTGTTCCTGTTTAGTCTCCCTCATCTTGGAAGCTATTTCTACATCACTTTCTTCCTCACTTTCTCCCCCTTCTTCCATTTCTGAGGTTTCTTTCTGTTTCTTAGTGACAATAAGTGCTGACATTCTACCTAAATAGTAGACACAGGTGATAAATAAGAGAATACTAAATATTGGAGCCATAGAATTTCTCAATTCTGACACAAGGTACTTATTAGGTCAAATAGAATGATTTTTCGTATCCAGAATAATACCAATCCAACCCATTTCATGAATAAAATGTGACCAATTAACCAACCAAGGAAACTACTTGTTACAAATAACATCTTATTATTGCATCGAAATGTATAAATGTTGACTAATCTGGCTAATGTTGAACTTGGTAAAATTAAATGGTTGAATAATTGAAAAATTAGATTATTCAGGATACACATTGAATGCTGAGATTATGCATTGAATTTCTAGTAGTAGATCCATAATAAAAAAAGTTATTTTGATTATTCCAGAAGAAATGAAACAAAAGATATGGTAGAACTAGGATAGTTATTGTATGAGGTCTACCCAATTTTAGACGTTGAGGAGCATAATAGATCGATATGAACATCATGAGCTGTCTTGTAATAAAACCTGTTGTTGCTGATACCTCCTTCTCAGTTCCTTATTCCATAACCTGAGCTCGCAGAAGGAAGAGATAAGAGGGCCCTATGGAGAATGTGGTTAGAAATCCATAATAGAGTCCAACCACGATGACCAAATTTATTATCTTCATGCATAAGGATAATAGATTACCTAGTGGAAAAGATTTCAAAATCATCACCAACCTCCCTTTTTTCTTTTCTATTGTAGTTTCTTGATTATTATATGATGATTTCTTAACTTTCCATATATAGGGACTATCAATGACATCTCTTATGTCAATGATACCATCTTCTTCTATTGAATGACATCTCATCTCTTATGTCACTAACACCAAAGGGATATTAAATGAATGGAATTGGGATATAGATGGAATATAATGAAATAGAGCCACTTTGAGGTTCCCTATGAAATGAGGCATGGAATGGAGCCACTACGAAGAAGTTATGGGAGTTATGAAGGAAGCTTCAGACTCATATTGTTCATGGGTTGAGAATGGCAGTTGAACTCTATGAGGTCGAATCTCCCCTTGTTCCTAAGTAGCTCAATGGTAGAGTGGTTGGCTATTAACTGACTGGTTATAGGTTCGAATCCTACTCAGGGAGATTTGATTTATTCCTAATTTAAGAATGAAGAATTGAATGAAATAAATAAATAAAGGGCTCACTTTGACCATTAGGAGTAGGTAACCCATTCCCTGTCTTTGTTTCTATTGCATTCTATCTCATCATATCCCATTCTTACGATATTTGAGAATCACCATACTTGGTGTAGATCCAGGATAATACCTTGTAAATAGCCAATTAAGAATTCTCGGATGATGTACTAGCAGTGCATCAAACATGCAATCATTGATTCTCCTAATAAGCCACAATTTCCGTGAGCAAACATATTAATGACAATGATGAGGAATGCATTTTAGCTATGCTACTAATACTTGTATACTTGTACTTGCTCTACCCATTTTGACAAAAGACCCATAGTTCAATAGCTTTGCATTTGCTATCTGGATCATGATTTTGCTACCACCAGAGGTAAAGGAAAGGTCCTTCCTTTTCGGGTAGGTTATGGGTGAGGAGGGATTCGAACCCCCAACATCGTGGTTCATAGCCACGTGCTCTAATCCTCTGAGCTATAGGCCCCACCCATCTCCACTGGATTTGTTCCCAGGAGTACCCTCAAAAAGGAACCTTTCCTCTCCTCAGCTATTTCGAGTTAAGAAGATGTGAAAGTGCCTTTCTCTCTATAAAAGACTATAAGAATATTGCATTTCGAGGTGTGAAGTGGGAGAGAAGAGATGTCATAATTGGGGTTTTGAATAAGATAACCTTTGCATTTTTTATTTTGATCTTTTTTCTTATTTAAAAAGTAAAATAAGTGGTGTTAAGATTTTTATCATTATCATTCTGGCATCGAGCTATTTTTCCTTAGGAGCTCCTTCACAGTAGAGTTTAACCACCAAGTTTGGGATGGATTGGTGTGGTTCCTCTATGCCTAGGACACTAGAATATTAAATCATGAGTGAAGAAAGGATGAGAGAAAAGCATGTTATCTAGTGATTGTGAGGCCCCAATTCTTGACTTCTTGACTTGAAGGGACACCAAAGGCCTCTACCCTTCCATCCCTTGGATTGATAGAGAAGGGTGGAGTTTTTTTTGGTTTTCTCATGTTGTCAAATAGTTGAACAATGAAAATGGATGGCAAGTGCCTGATTGAATTGATCAGGTCATGTAGGAATAAGGTTCAAATCTCTCAGTCTATTAGGATGCCTCAGTTGCATACATCACTACACTTCCACTTGACACCTATCCTAATGATAAATGGCTCATCTCACCGTGACCTTATCTTGGATTCTCAATACTTCTGTCACTCCATCCCCGCAGGGGCAGAGAACCCATCGCTATCTCGGCTATGCTACCAGAGTATTTGGGGAAGTCGAAATAGGAGAGCACTCATCTTGGGGTGGGCTTACTACTTAGATGCTTTCAGCAGTTATCCGCTCTACACTTGGCTACCCAACATTTACCGTGGGCACAATAACTGGTACACTAGAGGTGTGTGTCCTTCCCGGTCCTCTCATACTAGGTAAAGGTCCTCTCAATTCTCTTAATGCCCGCATCGGATATGAACCAAACTATCTCACGATGTTCTAAACCTAGCTCACATACCACTTTAATGGGTGAACAGCCCAATCCTTGGAACATACTACAGCCCCAGGTGGCAAAGAGCTGACATCGAGGTTCCAAACCTTCCCGTCGATGTGAACTCTTGGGGAAGATCAGCCTGTTATCCCTAGAGTAACTTTTTATCCATTGATGATGGCCCTTCCACTTGGCACTGTCAGATCACTAAGGCCGACTTTTGTCCCTACTCA